>BMAU01001360.1:65000-665000 GCA_019973935.1 Trichonephila clavipes | reverse complement strand
TTTCGTAAAAAGCAATAAAACGCACATTCATTGTCAAATGTTAGACTACAGCTTTTCTTTTCTGCTTCGTTCTCATATAAGCTGAAAGTCTTTTAGAATCTTCTAAATTTATCTTTATATCTGAATTTTTGTTGAAGCATCAGTTTTAACGTCATGAATTCTCCTATTCCATTGCTGAAATACAAGTAATATCCTCTCTTGTTTAATAACGATTTTTCAAGCCACAATACCCTTTCATTCAGAAAGTGAGCAAAGTGCTCAAAATTTCCTGAAACAATTATATATGTATTAATTGTGACCAATATGAATTAAAGCTAATCTGATTCATGAGACCTGGAATTGAGAATCATTAAATATACGAATTTCTAAATTCATTTTACGGTTGTATTTTTTTATACGTCAATCTCTCGATAAAAAGATCTTTGCCAAATTCAAAATGCATAGAAGTATAAACTAATTTTTTGCCTTCTTTGATCAAGTATACTGAATGAAAATAGTTAATCTACCGCAACAAAACGAAAATTATACTTTAAAGGGAAAATAAACCCTGAATGAGAAAAAATTTGCGCATGGTGGAAAAAACCAACACTTTCCAAAACGCCAAAGAACATTGAGTTTTTTTTAAGTTCTTTGTGAAATAAATGTATAAAAGTAAGATATATATATATATATATATATATATATATATATATATATATATATATATATATATATATATATATATATATATATATATCTTGCACTTATTATTTAATATTATTTAAAACTTCTTTGAAAAGCAATGATAGACAGAGAAAAAAGTTTTATAAACAATTATTTTTGTATTACTAATTCGATATGTATAGTTTAGAAGAAATTAAGACTGCACTTCTAAAACAACAATATTTAAATAAAATTTAAAGTTTATTTTATATTTTTAAAAATATATATTAAAGGCAGTTTAATATATTCTAGTCGCGTCAGCAATTATATCCTTAAATTGAAAAAAAAATCATTGTATTCAAGTAAAATCGGAACTCGATGTCTGAGTCAACTAATGATATCAAACTCACAGGCGAGGTACATTTTCAATTCCTTTACTATTAGCTCACACTCTCTATATATTTATTTATTTATTTTCGTGGAATTTTCAATCGTTAATAAAATACATTTTAAAGCGCTTAATTCAGCTGAAATTTTATGTACATGATTATTTTGGATGACAACACAGTAATTTAATTTATAATTAATGAAAATTAATTTATTAAAACTAATTATTTAAAGAATTACAAATACAGCCACGTTGGCATCACTTTTGGCGACTTATGAGAAAAAACCTTTTCATATTTTGACACATTTTAAAGCACTCGCTTGAGTTGCAATTTTCTATACACTATTGTTTTGGGTAAAAATACGATAATTTAATTATACTTAATTGACTGAAACTAATTATTTAAAGAATTATAGATACAGCCACGTTGGTTTCATTTTTAGCGACTTGGGTAAAAATTTTAAAAGATTTTTTTTCTTACCTTTTAAAGCATTTAATTGAACTGAACTTTTATAGAGACGATTGTTTTGGATGACAATACGATAGTTTAATGATAATGAATAAAAATTAATTACCACTTAATGTTGTGATTCTGTCCTATGTACATACATATTTATATTAATTGTAACTATTTAATAAAAAGTAGTTAAAATAAAAAATTTCTTTGTTGATCTAATTAGGGATTGACTTATTTTTTTTTATATATTACTTGTGTGTGTGTGTGTTTCTAATCCAAACAAAATGAAAAAGTATCAGACCTTTTACTTGTATAACACTCCATGCATCATTGAATTTGTATCTTAAAAAACGTGTTTTACTTTTAAAAAAATTCAAGAAACGTTAAAATTTTATTATAATTTATTTTTTCATTTTCTTTTAAAGCCGATTCTCTGAGAGAGTCAGGGAGAAGAGAGTGTGAGAAGCAAATGCATTCCTAAGAAATGTTATAAAATTCAGTAACAATTAAAATCACGTGCGTCTTACATAAACAATTGTTGCGGATCTGTTTTGACATTTCTACAAAAATAATCAATGTCAGACTCAAGTATCAATAGGAAAAAGGAATTTCAAGCACAAGGTTGTTTCGAACTAGCCCGAGAAGTAATCAGAGATGAAGTAACAGATCTTATTTAAAAAAATAAATAAAAATAATCAGTGAGTCGGGGAAACCTCTAAAACTACTTTCAAATCCTCATTTACATTTTACTTTTTTTGTTTTTATCTACCTTCTATCTTTTTTTTTTTCAAACGAAACCGCAAAAGAGTTAACAATAAGGGGTCATATGCAAATGACGCCGGTCTTGAATGACCTTGGGGTTTTTAGGGATGTCTTCCTGCATGTGAGACAAAAAGGCTATGCCGCTAAATATCAGCCACTAGGGGGTTTCGCGAACAGTTCATGAACCTTTTAAGAAAACTTATTTTATTTTACTTTTTATGTACTGTTCTTTTTTTTTCTTTCCAATGTATGGGAGAGCGTTCAAATAATTTTGAAAATACCCTTTTTTGCAGGAAGCCTTCATTGTATGAATTTTTTGAGAATCTTTATTAAAGATATTCGCAAGAATTTTAAAAGGGTCTTGCAAAAAATTAATCTCATGCATTATTAAAATTTAATGTGCAGTCTCTCTCACTACAATCTCTATCCATACGCATTTTTTTATCCTAAATATAAAATAAGAAAACAAAATTATAATTTTTTTATAAATCAATTAAATTGCATTTATTACAAATTGAAATGAAATTATTTAGCTAAAGTTTAGTGAAATCTAACAATTAAAGTTTGTTTTTATCACACTTTTACACTAGTGGCTTTTTAGACCTTGTTGCAGCATTTGTGTAACAAAATCCCTCCAAGACCACCATTAATTAAATTTAAATAATAAAATTTTTAATGTGATTTAAACAGCAGCGCACACAGAAATTTTTTAAGGGGGGGAGAGGGTCCAGGGGCAGAAGTCCGCCATTCTCGTATCATGATCCAATATGCCACCCAACATATTCTTCTGATTTTGTAGATTTTCGGGAACAATTAGCCTTAATAACAAATACTTAGCTGAATTTTTTACGTACTATACACAAGGAGTATAATCAATCCAAAACAAGAGTAACATAAAAAAGAAATTTTAAGTCAATTCCTACTTAGATCAACAAAGAAAATTTTTATTTTAGCTACTTTTTATTAAATAGTTACAATTCATATAAATATGTATA
This sequence comes from Trichonephila clavipes, assembly GCA_019973935.1. Lineage (NCBI taxonomy): Eukaryota > Metazoa > Arthropoda > Arachnida > Araneae > Nephilidae > Trichonephila > Trichonephila clavipes. The sequence continues at coordinate 661,756 of BMAU01001360.1, read as the reverse complement.
TACATATGACAGAATCACAACATTAAGTGGTCATTAATTTTTATTAATTATCATTAAAGTATCGCATTGTCGTCCAAAACAATCGTGTATATAAATTTCATTTCAACTGAATACTTTAACACGTGAGAAAAAAACCTTTTCGAGTTTGGACACAAGTCGCCAAAAGAGTCGCTAAGTCACCAAAAATGATGCCAACGTGGTTGTATTTGTAATTCTTTAAATAATTAGTTTTAATCAATTAATCTTTATTAATTATTTTTATATTGTATTGTCATCCAATATAAACCTATATATAAAATTTCAGCTCAATTGAGCGCTTTAAAATGTATTTTATTAACGATTGAAAATTCCACCCAGATAAATAAATAAATATATTAATAAATACATAGAGATTGTGAGCTAATAGTGTGTAGGAATTGAAAAAAAATTTAGGGGCTTTTGGGGGGGTCTGGATTTCCCCAAGGTCATAACTTATATTAAAGAATAAATATGGAAGCTTATGCATAATCAAATCTCAATTGTATGATACAAAGATATTAATTATATGTTACGTGCTTACGAATCCATAGTTCACAGGCTCTAATCTCCGACATTGGTGACCTTGGCTGAAAAGATAAGAAAATTGCAAGCATTCTGATGTGTTGTAGCGCCATCTACCAGCAAAAAGAGCAATCAGAAGTCATCAGACCCACTTGACGCAGCAAAACTATGTCGTCAGACTCACTTGACTCAGCAACCAATGTCATCAGACCCATTTGACGCAGCAAAACAAAGTCATCAGACTCACTTAAAGCAACAGTAACAACTCGCACGCTCGCCATAGCAACAAACATCTCGTTCTCTCGCCTGTTCGCTGACTCACTTGTGGGAAGTACTGTCGTGGTATCTAAATAAGCCAGTAACAGCCTCCGGACTGGAGCGATCACTTTTGTCTAGTGGTATGTTACGTGCTTATGAATCCATAGTTCACGGGTTCTAATCTCCGACAAATAAATTGTTTTTGTATCAGAGGCAGCGACAAACAAGTGAGTTTTACCACGAATTCTAGGCAGGCCTTATTTTTGTCGTCATAGGTACACAATTCCTAGTGCCCCTAAGAACCCGTCGTTCTAATTCCTCACGTTGTGTGGTGCGGAAATTCGGAGATTGGAGGGCAAGCTCAAGTGTAATAATTTAACTATGGTTCAAAATTACAAGGTCTTTCATCAACCTTCAAGAGACAAGAAGAATCAGTACAAAATAACACATTTCAATAATCAAACCACAAAACTAGTAACCGATGGAGCCAAAACAACTCCAATTACAGCAATGCAACTCCAGACCGCCATCGAACCTTTTGATTGTCGTAGAGACAAATTCACTCTCAAATTTTGGAAGAGAGCCAGATGAGTAGATTGCAGGTACTAAAACGAGTACAGATGTGCAACACAGAGACTCAAGACTCAAACTTCTCTTTTACATGTGGAACTTCTTATGAAGAAGTACTAAATTCCGCTACTAATGACTCGCCATGTGTTCCTATACAGTTCTACTCCACAGTCGCAATTACCTTTCCATCTAAACGACTCAACCTAATTAACATGACATCAAATAAGGTTGATGTCATTCCTGACGAGCTAAAATCCTGTGAACTGGAAACGATCGAACAAAGATATGCAACAAATGAGAAGCTCCATATCTACACTGACGGCTCATACTTGCCAGAAGCAAACGGAGCTGGCGCGGGATGGTTCTGTCGGCTGTTTGAGGACTCATTGTCCACCACAAATTACGGTGGTGAGGTCTTGACGGTCTGTGAAGCTACTGCTCATTTACTAGCTGCTGGCTTAGCTCCTGCAAAAGCAATTTTAGCTTTAAGCATTAATACATCAACTAAGGGCCTTAACACAATTCATTGCTGAACTAAAATTGCGGAGCCAATCTCATATGGCTGGACTATGGCCTTACAGTGAGTCCCAAGTCATATTGGGATCCCCGGCAATGAGAGAGCCAACCTAAAAGCCATGCAGGAAGCAAAGTCGTATCAACCGGAAATCCCCTTTACCCTCAGAATAGTAAAGAGCATTATTTACAAAATTCATTGACAAATATACTACCATGACCTAAAATAACAAGAGCCTTAGAAAGCCATGGGAAACTCTGGCCACAATGGATCCAATTCCGAGGCCCCTGGAGAGAGGCGAGGCTGTTGCCTGCTTTCGCCGTACCACCGGACATGACTTACTGGGAGTATACCTCCACTGGCTTGGCCTGGCTGCAGACGAGGCCGGTCCACTCTATGGTCATACCAGAATGAATAGCGACCCCCCCTGCTCTCCAATGCACTGGACTCGATGAATACCCGACTGAGACATCGTCAGTCAGTACTGGTAGTCTCGGCGTCAAATGGTCAAGAAGCCAAGCAAGGGCGTTGGATAAATAAATAAATAGTAATTACGTAACTTATTTATTTTGAGTTTAATGGGGTTTAACGGAAGATGATTTGGGCTCAATGGACGTAAAATAGAATGTTTCATATGAAAAAAATATTCAAAATAGTAAATGAATTTCTTATAGCTTTTCCCCCAAAATGTTCATACAAAACAGGGAATAGATTAAATGACTATCCTTTATAGCGAAATAGTAAACCAGGTTTTGAATTTCGAATCTTTTGAATTACGAAATATATATAAAAAAATATTGATTTTTATAGTATAAATGGGTTATATATATATAGTAATATATAACGTTGTCTATATGCTCGTAAAATCATAATGCAATACTATTATTTGAGTAATTTTGTCATTTGAAATAATCAACTGTTTATAGATGTAAGGTGTAATAAGGTTTGTGAAGGTGAAGTGTGATGATTATTATGATCAACCACCTCGTAATTTCGACATTTCTCATTTTTCAAAATAATTAGAAACTATACTAACAAGAGAAACTTGAAGACAATTAGAATATCTTGAGATGAGATTGTGCAGGTTCAAACAAACAAAAAATAATAATTAAAAAACATTTCTGAATTTATTTCTTTTCAATTTCTATACAATCCCCCATCAACGTTGGAGGGTCTTTGTGGTTTGTTTTAAAGACTAGAATTAGATGAAAGGAAAAAAAATTCTTTCTTTTTTAACCTTATAGTTGAAAATCTCATTTAAATAAAGCCATTAAAAATCTCAAGGTGACTGGAGAAAGTTTTTCAGAGTGTTTCTTACCCCCTTTATTGAAGCTATCATTTAGTCAACAACAAGAGGATAAAAAAAATCTCGTTATATATTTAAAAACGTGAAACTATTTCAAAGAGATTTGTGTATGAAGAGTTACATTGTTCCAGGAAACAATAAGTAGAAACTGAGCAGTAGTATTTTTTTTGGTTTTATAATTATTATTTTTCATTTCGTTCTTACTCTCAGATTAGTTATTGTATTTCGAGGTTATCAAACGATGTTAAGTAGAATTTTAAGTTTGAAAAAAATAGTTACTTCTCTCTTTTCAAATGTGATTAAGTCTATTCAGTTTTGAATTGTATGTTTTTCTTACATCATATGGATGAATTTGTGAAAGGACTTTGATTGAAAGGGATGTATTTAGTGTCAAAATAGTGTTTCCTAATTTCTGTGATATATATAGTTAAAGTAGCAGCGTTTAGAATCTAGTTAATTTGAATTTGCTTGTTATTTAAAGGTGAAAAAAAAGCATTATACTTGTACCTAAAACTAAAATGCTGTTTACCACTATATTTCGAAAAATATTTTATAAATGCCGAATATTTTTATAACGTTTCAAAATTAAGATTTATATAAAAAATCAAAGCATTAGTATAAAAGCAGGAACGCGTAGGGGCCAACTGGGTCAGAGCTAGGACTTCGTCTTGTTCTTAACTTGGCCTCAATAAGCTCATGATCAGAATTATTTTAACCGTCAAATATTATTCCTCGATTTATTTGTGAAGGGTCCTAACCGTAACCCTTTTATTAAACCTCTCGGGGAAATTCTTCTTTAACCGTGGATTAATTCTTCTTTTTAATTCTTGGAGATTCTTCTTTAACCGTAACTCTAATTGAGTTTAAAACCACCTTCCGTAGAAAGAATTTTATTTTATGCTACTTTGAGTGTTATTTAAACCTAGGCAGTGAGTGTGTTAGAGTTAGTTCTTACACTGTCTTTCAAGTGAGTTGAAAAAATTGCTCTTTGAAAATATGGAAGAGAGAAGTTTTAAATTAGATTACAGCAAACCTAGGAGAGACATGACAAGCGCTCTAGTATCGGATCAAAAGCAGAGAAGTGTTTAATTGATTGTCTTATAACAGTGATTCTCAAACTTTCAGTACTGGCGATCCAATTTTCAATCATAATTTTTATCAAGCCCCCCCCCCCCTATATAATAATATTGTATTGAAAGTAATACTAATGCACTTTTTGAGACTCTAAAACTACAATAAGATCTTAATTATAAACCGTACATCTTCACAAGATAAGTGTTTAATTTTGTATATATGTTACTTTTAAGTAATATATATTTTAAGTAAATTACTTTTAAGTAATAGGATAATATATTATTATGCTATTTTTCTTTCTCTAATTTTTAAATTAGAACAGATTGCAAAATTATATTTAATTAAGGATTTATTCCCTTCATCATCCATTTCTATAGGTACAGATATTAATAGAAAAATAGTTTAGCCTATGTTGCTCTCTATCATAATTATCACATCTGGCGAACGTTTGCGTGAGTCTGACAAACCTATCGGACGTCTGCGCAAAACATGTAAAAAAGCTGTAACCTGGCACAATTCCATTCAGTTTTGGTCGAGTCGATACTTCTATAGCTACCGAACTCTGTCTTGAATGTACATTTTATAATTTACGCGTTAGTTGTAAATCACGGTATTAAGTATTTACGGCAGTAGATTAAAACAAAATCATAGATGTATTTTTAAGGCGTAGAGAAAATTCGATGATAATAAAGTATCAACAAGTACACAGAAGAGCATGGTTCCGAAAATTACATCAAGGATATATTCTAAAGAATACTTAAATTTTGGATTTACTATTACTATTACTGAAAAACATTGGGTAAAACTTACATATGTACTTACTATGTGTTAAAATTTACAAATCTGAAGAACAACATGCGGAAGTTGTTTTTAAAACCATAAGAAATCATTTAGTCATGTTGGCACGGAATTTTAAAAAGTATTTTCTGGCTGAGGACAGCTTGATAGCAAGTTACGAGTGGATTAGGGGGATTCATTTCACAATACTTCAGAAGGGCTCTCAACTGCCGAAGAAGAAATCTTCATAGATTTCACATCCAGTGACATAGTTGAAAGGCAATTTTGAAATAAATAGCCCTTTGAATTTTGGGTAGAGGTGGCTGATGAATTCTCTGTACTGAAAACAAAAGCACTTCGTATACTATTACCATTTTCAACATCATACCTTTGTGAAACCGGATTTTCTGCGGTGGCTGTTTTTTGAAGACAAAATATAAATCTCAGCTAAATATAGAAAAAGAACTCAGAGTGTCAATTTCTAATACTAAGCCTTCCTTTGAAAAACTTTGCTCTGCAAGACAAACCCATGGAAGCCACTAATAATTATTAAACTTGTTCTTATACTGGCTGAAGTACCCACTCTTCACACGAGTTTATTTTTTTTAAAAAAATAATACATTATTCTGGATATAATAGCTTAATTGTAAGGAGAGTAAAACCAAGTGCATGACAATGTATACAAAAATGTAGAAGGATTTTTTGAAAGGAATGCTCATATTATAAATAGTTTTGAACGAACTGTAATTTTAAGCCTCACAGAATTAGCATTTAGAATTAATGTTAAATAATAAAAAGAATGTAAAATTCCAATAAAGAATAATTGTGTTATTTTTAATATGTAAAGCGAGAAAACTTCAAAATGTTTTAGCCCGGGATCAAGTGTGCACTCGATACTAACACTAATGTTCCCGCGGAGTGACTCACATACACACACCCGAATCCTTTTTTTATACTTATTTTTACTATGTACAATAAAAATCACAATTTCAGTGAATAATTTAACTAAGAGAAAATATACATACCTATTTCAAGGACTTTTCAATTTGTCTTCGAAAATTTGAGAAATCCAGTAAAACTGAACGAAATTTTTTCAAATGTGCACGACTTTAATAAAGGACACAAACCACAGACACTTTTCGTTAACATTCGATTCAGTGTATTCATTATAAAAATATGGATATTAGTTCTAAAAAAGAATTGTGTTCAACGTTTTTCATTATGCATTATATGTATCAGAATGCTCTTCAAAATAAATCTTGGCCAAATAATTCTTCAAAGGGCTCAATATGCTTATCCATATATCATAAAACTCTTTCACCTGGAAAAAGGTGAAACAGAAATATATTAAATATTTACAGCTTACCTAAAAAAGAGAGATGGAGATAACCATACCAGTAAGTTTGAAAAGGTCAGCTAAAGTAATATTTTAGGTTAAAAGAAACGTAATAAAAAAAATCTCTCATCGTGGGATTACAGCAAAGCAAACAAAGTATTTTTTTTTAATTTGGTTATAGGATCAAAGATAACTAATGAGCGTTTGAAGTAGAATTTTTTATTTTTTAATGACGTTATTTTACCAGATGATATAAATAAATCATATCAGTATAAATCTGTATTTTTTTATTATGTTCGAAAGTATTTTGTTACGCTTTATTCCAGTAATCTAATTTTTTTTTAATCTTTTATTTTCGATATACTCGCGTCCCCCTCATTGGGTTATCACGCCCCCTTAGGGGGCGTGCCCCACAGTTTGAGAAACGCTATCTTATAAGCTTGAGTTAGGGAACTAAATTCGATTGCTCCTTCGATTTATTATCTTTAAATGATCACCTAAATTGATTGGTCTGAAATATAAGTAATTGTTTTTATTACAATGTCTGATTATTCGGTACACCTAGAACCTCCGGGTTGAGACATATTCTCCAAAAAACTGGGACGTTCGAACTAGCTACCAAATGGCAACAATGACGAGATTGCATTGTTATGCAAAATCCATCTTCCGTTTCTAGAACTGGGTTATCCCTATACAACAACGTTACTCATTTAGTCCAAAGGTAGCAATCGGTCGACTCGGCTTGTGCCTAGGTTTGTGAGATTGTGAGTCACGCACATTTATTTGTTACGGGTTACTGTTTGTAAGAGTATTTGACAACGTATGCTATATACTCACTACTTAAAACTGTGCACTGGGGGGTTACTCTTACACAAGGGCTTAGGGCAGTGTTTCGCAAACTATTCGGCATACCCCTAGGGGGCGTGATAACTCTACAAGAGGAAAGCAAGTATTTTGAAAAGTTGAAATCGAAAGATTATTTTTTAAAAATTATTAATTCACTGAAAGTAAACAAACAAATTATGTTCTGACATAATAAAAAAATGAAATACGCATTTACACTGATATAATAGTTTTATAAATGTATCAGTACTGCACAATGTATTTAATGTAACAATACTAAGTTAAGAACAACATTAATAACTACTAATCACCCCACATGGGTTGTCATATATAAAATTATACACAAAAATTATGTTAATAATTTTGAGGGGCTTATACTAATTAATCCCTTAGCTGCCGATTAAAATTTACGCGATTCGCTCCCTAATGCCACCATTTTCCAGGTAAACGCGCGTATATAATGTTTGGGGGGGGTGAAAAGGAATAAATAAGAAAATCCTCTGAAATAAGTAAATCCTTCACAAACACTGGCAAGTCCTTTTATTGCATTCCAAAGCCTTCGGAATAGTTTTATGGATAGCAGTGCACAGAAAAGATCGTGCTTTGAAAAGATGTGCATATACGCCCGGGGCAATTAACGCTTTGACTGAACGAGACGTTTATATACGCCGGTAGCACTTAAGAGATTAAATTCGTATTGTAGCTTTTGTAGCTTTTCGTATTATTATAGAGTTCAATACATTATTATTGTATGGAGGGGCACGCGACGAAAATTATGATTGAATATTGAAACTTTGAGAAGCACTGGCTTAGGGCCTTAAGATGCCTTTAGACATCATTGAGTGAAAGTTTAAGTGAAAAATATTTGTTCGATTTAATTACGGAATTAAAAAATGAACCGTTTATTAAGATTTTGAGAGTAATTTATTTGTTAACATTTTTCGGTTTCTTTTGTATTAAATTGCTATCTCCATCAGTTTTATATATATACAGGATGGAGCAAATAAAAGTCCCCCGGAAAACAGAGTTCCAAGTTCGTCCGGGCCAAATTTATTTGCCCCTTCCTGTATATGTGGCTGCGGTAACCGAATGGTAACAGCCACGAACTTGCAGCCGACATTGCTTCTATCAAACCTGGAGGGCGAGTCCTAGAGCTATTTATCCACCACCCCCACTCCCGATTCTCTTTTCGTAGTTCTTAAAGAGATTCTCAGTACATAGTCCAAGCCGAAAGACTTTGTGTCATCTAGAGAAGTATAGCCTCGTGTTGGCATGATGTCTAGGTTTGGATAGTGAAGTGAATCTTCACCATAGGTTGTCCTCTTTAATTCACTATGGCTCATTAAACAAAAAGCTTAAATTCATCGAACAAAGAAATTATCCGTCAAGCAGTTTTAAAAATATAATTTTTCTTATCTCAGTTCAATAAGAATTCAATTTCCAAGAGATGGATTTAACGATACTTACAAGTTAGCCGAGTGGTCGCGAACTCGACAGGTATTGCTTTTGTCATGTCGTTGGTTTAAGTCTTGGTGCCACTAAGGACTCACGGTGAAAAGAGCTGATTCACGTTAAGGTATCCGAATATGTTCGGATCTGTGATTTTGCAAAAGCGTATAAATGGATAATATTTATGATATTTAGTGTCACTTACATTAGAAAATGTATATAAAATTGTCTTATAAGAATAATATTAAAATAAAAAAATTATTTAAGTACAACATTTTGACAAAAAATGAACATAGAATGGCCCATTTTCAAAATATTCTCCTTTTATGAAAAATGCTTCTATTATAATAATATTTTGCCTGTATATAGCTCAGACCACTGTAAAGAGGCTCAACTAGAATTTTTGAAATATATAACTTAGAAGTGGGATTATTCATATTTTATGACAATAAAGGGGAGCAACTTTAAGAAAAAAACGCCGATAATTATTTCAAATGATTGTAACTCTGAAAATAATGTGAATTTTTTAAAACTTATAGTTGAGCCTCTGTACAGAGGTTTGAGAAATATACGGGCAAAATATTATTATAATAGAAGCATTTTTCGGAAAAGGAGAACATTTTGAAAAAAAGGTTATTCTGAGTTAATTTTTAGCTTAAATATTGTATTTAATTAATTTTTTTTGTCAAAATGGCCTTAAATCAATTTTATATATTTATTCTAATCTAAGTGACACTAAAAATCATGAAATATATCCATTTATGCTCCTTTTTAAAATCACGGTTCCGAACGTAGTCGGATACCTTAAATCTTTTGAAATTCAATAGCTTCATGTTGGCATAGTGTTTAAGTTTGAAAAGGGGGAGGGCAGCTCAGATGTTATCCTCCTCATTTGACCGTGGTTCAAAATTCTGTGGCCCGTTACTAAAGTCTCTCGTGTTTCGTCTGAGCGCGTCGCCAATTTTACAATTAATCAATGATTTTATGCAAGTGCATAAAATAGATGTATAAGTTTTTTTTTATTTCATCATGCTACTCATGAAGCGGAATACTTACATAATCCTTGCAAATAATTACACATTTAAAAATTTTCCAGTTAATTTACAAACATTTAATTTGCCTCAAATGTCATAATGTCATGTTTTTTTCTGTAGAGTTATTAAAAAAAAGAATTTTTCAAGGTGTTTTATACTCAGAAACATTTCAGCATAAATACATTTTAAGGAGATATGCTATGAATCTTCACGCACTGTATTGTATAAAGAGTGTTTTTTTTTTCAGGTATAGAAGTTTAAGTTGGCATTACTTTCCAAGATGGCGACCGATTTAACAGCTGTCAAGTGATTTATTCTTAGTTTGGTTTGGCAATTCATCAAAACGATCATCAAGCAAGGCGTAGATTCGTCGAATGGGCCCAAACGAGATTGCCGTTGTTCCCGATTTTCATAAGCGAATTTTTGTTTAGCGATGAAGCGCACTTTTGGTTGAATGGCTACGTCAACAAACAAAACTGCCGCATTTGGAGTGAAGCTAATCCACAAGTGTATGTCGAAACACCGTTACATCCAGAAAAACTGACTGTTTGGTGCGCTTTATGGGCTGGTGGAATCCTTCTTCAAAAACGATGAAGGCCACAACGTTACAGTCAATGGTGATCGGTATAGAGCCATGATTACTTACTTTTTCATTCTTGAATTGAACAATCATGATGTCCAGGAGCTGTGGTTCCAACAAGACGGCGCAACATGTCACACAGCTCGTGCCACAATCGATTTATTGAAAGACACGTTTGTAGACCGCCTAATTTCACGTTTTTGACCTGTGAATTGGCCTCCGAGATCTTGTGATTTAACACCGCTAGACTATTTTCTGTGGGGCTATGTAAAGTCATTGGTCTATGCGGATAAGCCACAAACGCTTGACCATTTGGAAGACAACATTCGCCGTGTTATTGCCGATATACGGCCACAAATGTTGGAAAAAGTCATCGAAAATTGGACGTCCAGATTGGACTACATCCGAGCCAGCCGTGGCAGTCCTATGTCAGGAATCATATTTACAATGTAATGCCACAAGTTTATCTTTCGAATAAAAAAAAATTCATGTCAATCGAATAATACATCGTAGTTTTATTGCAATTTTAAGTTCTATACCTCTATAAAAACATCCTTTACTTATAACTATGTGTAATGTTTTTTTATAAACGACTAAAGGATCAACAATTCCTAATAATGATAATAACTTTCTTATTAGTTTTAGATTTTGTTCGAAATAATAGCTAGAATGTAACTGTTTATGTAAAGCAGTGTTATCAGAAGTTAAACTTCTGCCGATTGTTATACTTGTTCCTTCATAATTACTTTTAACTCCACTCAGCCATTGTGTGAGTTCTTATAAAGTATATGTTTGAAGTTTTTTAGTAACACAGTCGTTAATTGTCTCTATGATATCGACAAATTTGTAAGCAATAACAAAGGTCGTTAAAAAAATTATTATGAAAACTAGTTTTGCGTTGAAATGTGGAATCTGTTATAACAGAAATATTACTGAAACACACATGTTTTTAAAGTATTCGGTAGCAAGAAAGAAATTTCAATTTATATATATCAGCGGAAAATTTTTCTATTCTAAAATAACAATATACTAATTTTCGATACACTTCTATTCTGTTTGATTACCTGTTACTATTTTTCTGACAATTGCATAATTCCGAGCTCATAGAGTTTCTGGTCCTTATCAGCAAAAAACTCGACCAAGTGCGATTTGAGATCATCATTATTAGAAAAATTTCTACCGTTTGAAAAATTTTGCAAACTTCAATATAAATGACAATCTGATGAGGCGATGTCGAGGATGAAAAATGTATCTTAAATAAAAACATTAATTGAAGAAGATCATGGACCACACACAAACTTGATGCATCAAAAACAATATCTTAGGCAAGGTGTACACAATTATCGGAACTTTGTTGAAAAGTGATGTACAACCCCGACCTCTCATCATCTAATTATCATTTATTTTAAGTTTTACGAAGCTTTTTAAAAGGTAAAAATTTTAATTGTGGACTTCAAATCACACTTGGCCGAGACGGAACTAATAAAGACCAGTAACTCAGTGAGAACAGATTCATGAAGTTATTAGAAAAGTGGCAACACGTAATTGAAAAGAATGGAAGATATTGGACAGATTAAAGTTAACTTTTTGTGCAGAAAAATTTCATACCAAAAAAAAATTACTTTGTTGCCAACCCAGTAGCATATAAAATTTACAAAAAAAAAAAAAAAATTAAGCTGTTTCTTGTTTTCTTTTTGGTAACGCTCTTAAACAATACATGAAAGTTTTGTATTAAATACGCATTAAAAAGATATTTGATTGAATATGATTGATACATGCTTATAATGAGAAACATTTTCCTAACAGAGAAAAATAAAATTTTATGCCATTTAAAACTTTTCAACATCACCCATAATAAAAATAAATTGCTATTTTTTAGTGATAATGGTTGGCTTTAGAATGATTATACATGATTTTATAAATTAATTATTTCATCAAGGGGCATTATGCACAAATTATGTCACAATAGAAATATTAAAAGTTTTTTACCCCCAGCTTCTGCGGGTAATCCACTTCCTGTGTTGACCACCTGACTAAACTCTCTTCATTTTTTTTCTTCTGTATTTCTCTTGCAACACTTTTTCTCCCCCTTCCTCCAATCTTTCTTAAAACGCTATTTATTATAATGTAACCGTTTCGTTGGAGAAAATTGTCACTAAAAGAACAGTAGGAAAAGTGGATACGAAATCTCTCTTTTTTTTTTTCCCTTCTTTTTTGCCGCTATTTATCAACTTGTTATTATTATTATACTTTCTCGCATCGATTTTCAAATCTTTCGTTTATTTTTACCAAAACATCCGTTTGATATTCCAAAACCCATCATTATTCTTAAATGCGGGTTCTTTAAAAACACTTCCTCACCTGCTTGGTGCTCAGTTTCGAATCGTTTTTAGAAGAATTTTTTTATTTTTTTTATTTTTCGTGGGCGGCTAGTGGAACAAATTACCGATGAGAAAACGTTTCTCTTCGGTCCGAAAATATTTATTCTTCTTCTCGAAGCGACTTCCGACATGTTAGGCTTAGCTTAAAAGGGATGAAAAGTGAGTCTGGTGGGAGTTTTCTTGGAGGAATTAGAAAAAAGAAAAAGAAAAATGTTGTTGTTAACGGTATCCAATCAAATTTTTTTTTTCTCTTCCTATCCTGTCGTCTCCCTCCCTTTATAAATGCTGGCTTCCTTACATTTCGCAAGGTCGTCGGATTGACAAAATTACGTTGCAACTCAAGTATCATTACCAGTCATTTGATAGGAGCTCTCTTAATTTACCTTCGGAAGCAATTTGAAAGTTGCGTGTGTATGCTGATCTTTGAATAAACAGAACGCTCTTGATTACATTTTGATCGCTTTATTTATATGCGTTTTGGTTATTTTTCCCTTTATACAGCGATGGGGAGAATGTATGAAATTAATACGCAATTTTTGGAAAATATTGCTTTCCGGAGTTATAAAAGGTTGTTGGCCAAAAAATGCATCCAACCGGATTGTAACGAACTAATTCGCGGGTTTTCCCGCTTGAAGCTATACTGGAATTTTCTTTGATGTTACTGCTACGGCCACGGTAGCATAGTGGTAATAGTCCCCCGAACTTGTGGTCGGCATGTCATAAGTTCGAGTCCTAGTACCACTGATACCCACCATATAGAAAGGCCATTACAGTAAAACCTGTTTTTGTGCGGTAGATAGAAGCCGCATAAAAAGAAACCGCACAATACAAATTTCGAAACTATCATAAATATATATATATATATATATATATATATATATATATATATCAAGGGTGGCGAACATTTATGGATCAACGTGCCATTTTTTTCCAAAGAAGTGTCTAATGACGTATAGACTTGCCGTCAAATTACTTTGACTTGTGATTATTGGGAAAATAATAAAACTAAATACGAATAAAACACAAAATTCTATTTACCAGGAAAAATACTTTTTGCGCTGTATAGTTATAAGTGTTTTAGAGATATTCGTGTAATTCAAATTAAAGTAACATTAGTGTGACTTCTGTTGTTGCAGATAAGATGACAAAAAACACTTATATTAGAATTGTAAGATGTTACTTTTTGTAGAATGCATGCTGAATTTGAGTCATCAGCCAAACGGTTTCTTCGCAATTAATTATTTTTGCTGTGGTTCACTTTTTTAACAAGAGAGTTAGTGACTTGTTTCAAAATACCGTTTTCCAGACGATGGTCTGCATACCACTATTCCAGAACATAAAACACGTACCACTTTGTCGCCTTTACTAATAATATCATGTTTCTCGGTTCACCAAATTTGAAATTCTCTGTTACACTTACTAACATATACTCTTTGTTCTTTTGCTAAACTAGCCATGTTCAACAACAGTTAAAAATCGTAAATATAAACCAAATAAATTTTAAAATACAGTTGTGTTCATGAAATTGGTTGTGCTATGCGTAGATAATTTTTACATCATAAACAAACGAGTGTGCTCCCCTATCACTCGCGTTTGTTTGTAATACCTTATCGTGAACTTTGAAATTTTGTAAAATAAAATACAAAACATTTTGATCACTGACGTGCCAAAAATATTGTTTCGCGGGCCATCAATGACACACGTACCAGTGGTTCGCCATCCCTGATATATATAAAGGAGAAAAGCGACTCACTCATTCAATCATCCTGATATCTCGGGAACTATTAAACTTACAGACTTGAAATGGTAGCATGTTCCTTTTATAGATTACAGATCCTCTAAGAACGGATTTTACGAAAATCGAACCCCAAGAGGAAGAGAAGAGATCCCCAAGAATAAGTTTCCTCAGTCGACTGAGGTCAGAGTCGAGTATGAAATTCAAAACATAGATTGAGACATTAAAGATAAGACATAATTTTATTTTTCTACATAAGTATTAAGTACATTGAGACATTTGTCATACCGCTTGATAAGCATCAAAAAGGCCTCAATGAAAAACTCGAGGGTTTGCATATGAAAGAAGCGTTTAACGACTTGTTTGACTTCAGTGTGGCTTCCAAAGTGCCTTCTGGCGAGATTGTTCTTCAAAGCCAGAAACCGATGCAAGTCACTTGGTGTGAGATCAGGACTGTATGATGGATGGTGTAGGCGCTCCAACCAATAGTTGCAGTATGGTTTGGGATTGTCATCGCTGAGTGTGGTCTCGCATTGTCATCCAACAACAGAACGCCCGATCTGAGAAACCCATTCCACTTTTTCCGAATGTATCTACTTGATCATGGTCGATCTCTACCCAATGGTGAATCGGTGTCTTGCGCGTTCGCCTACTGTTTCGTCGTTTGCCTATAGGCGTTAAGGTATCCGACTACGTTCGGAACCGTGATTTTGCAAAAGCGTATAAATGGATAATATTTATCATAATTTAGTGTCACTTAGATTAGAGAATGTATATAAAATTGTTTTAACAATAGTATTACAATAAAAAATTATTTAAGTACAATATTTTGGCAAAAAATTAACTTAGAATAATCTTTTTCCAAATGTTCTCCTTTTGATAAAAATGCTAATACTAGAATAATATTTTGCCTGTATATAGCTCAGACCTCTGTACAGAGGCTCAACTAAAATTTTTGAAATGTTATATCTTAGAAGTGGGTTTATTCATATTTTATGACAACAGAGGGGAGCAATTTTAAGGAAAAAAATGCCGATAATTATTTAAAATGGTTGTAACTCTGAAAATAATGTGAATTTTTCAAAAATTCTAGTTGAGCCTCTGTAGAGAGATCTGAGCTATATACAGGCAAAATATTATTATAATAGAACCATTTTTCACATTCTACTTAAAAGGAGAACATTTGGAAAAAAGATTATTCTAAGTTAATTTTTTGCCCAAATATTATATTTAAATAAATTTTTTTTGTCAAAATGTCCTTAAAACAATTTTATGCATGTATTCTTATCTGAGTGACACTAAATATCATGAAAATTATCCATTTATGCGCTTTTTTAAAATCACTGTTCCGAACGTAGTCGGATACCTTAAACATTTCTTCCTTGTGCAAAGCCCTGAGTTTTACCTGGAAGACTTTTTGAAGCTTATGAAGCGGTATGACAAGTCTCAATGTACTCGGTACTTATGTGGAACAATAAAGTTATATCTTATCTGTACTGTCTCATTCTAAGCTTTGACTCTCATACACAACTCTGACCGCAGTTGACAGGGAAAATTTATTTTCCGACTTACGCTCATAATATTTGTCTTTCAAAAAGATTAAAGTTTACAAAAATAAATACAAATCTCTTTCAAAATTTATGTTGATTAAAAAGTTATGATAATTTGAATACACAAATATGTGTAGTGTTAGGATCAAACTTTTGGAAGGATTTCGGGAAAATTTCTGGACAGCTAAATGTGGAAATGTGGAGATTTACAAAAAATATTAAAGAAAAGAATAAAAAGCTCAAAATTTTTTTAATTAACTGTTTTTTATTTTAGATCTAAGATGAAACCTTACAATATTCCTTACGTTTCTCCAAGTTCAATACGCGCGCGCGCGAATAGTTTTTTTCTATAGGAAGAATTAAAGTAAAATTCTTTTTTTTTCAGTTCTACTTAAATATTTAATAAATTAGCCAAATGAAGTAATGGATGTTTCTTTTTTTTTTAAAAAAAAAAAAGTGTTCTATTTTGTTAGGTTATCTGGGATATTATTCCTTTAAATGAATATCCTTTGAAAAATAGTTATTTTTATGTTTAAAGTTGTGTTAATTAAAAATCCTCCATCAACAATAATTTTTTGCGGATTTTCTGATGTCTTTTCTGGTCACATTTGTAATTCAACCCTCACGTCAAAAGTCTTTCCCAAAGGGATGAGGTATAATATTTTATCTGCTGACCATAGAAGAGCCCACGGACTTCTCTTAATGACCATTTCAGTTCCCTTTAGCTAGGAGAATTTCCGCGAATATTTTCTCGTGTGAGAGATATCCATTTTCATCATCTCCATATTATTTAAATACAAAAAATTAGCCTTGCGAGTCATGGAAAATGGTACTTGAAATTTAAATTAAAAACTAACAAACACCCAGTTTTTAAAATCGAAAACCACTCATTGAGAACAAAAACTTATTATAAATTAGTTGTACTTGAAGATATTAGACAGCATTTTCTCTAGCAAGTAAAGTAAATGATCCTTTTCTTATTAATTACCTATTGACGCAAAAAGAATAACCAGTCTAAAATATTTGCCATCAACCTTTGTATCCCTAAAATTATGATTTCTACACATTCCGAAATAGTTATTAAACTTAAATACGTGTAAACCATGCAATAGTAATAAAATGACTGAACTTGACATAATATTCAGAAGGATAGGTTAAAGAGGACAATTTTTGTAAGGAGACCCGAACTGTGACCGAAGAAAAGTGGCAACGTTGGTCCACTTCCCTTTAACCAACGCGCAGTTAGTGCCCCACCAGTGGCCGAGCGCCGAAGCTCTTCGAACTGGAAGATTACGATCGTGTTCGCGTTGACATGACGAGATCATCATCGAGCTAGCCGCGTGGAGTTTCCCTGGTTCCCCCACGTGTTACACGAATGTTGGCCAGCTACCCCTCAAGACCTCCAGGAAGGCACCTGACTCGCTTTCAACATTTATTTCAAAATTTCATGAACCCAGAAGCTGGAATAGTGTGTTTACTAGTAATAATTAAATTAAATTCATTGTACGTTTGACAGTCCCTGTTCTAAATTATTTGTTGTAATGGCGGTGTTTTTATTCATATTCACTTTTCTAGGAAGCGTGCTGGGTATTTTTGTTATGAACGTTTTGATCTTCGCCCCTTCCCATCAACGCACGACTCTTGTTCCATTTTACTCGATGTAGAGACAAGGCAGATTTTTACTGTAGATCGAACTAAAAATGAATAATAAATTATAAATTTAAAAAAGCTAAAAAATGATTAAGAATTATTTTTTTTTTACTTTTTAGTTCGATTAACCATAAAAGTGAGTTTTTAGTCTTTTTTAACTATAATTTATTCTTATTCTTATATTTATGAAGGTGTAAATGATGCAAGAAAAGGAAATATATACTGCCAACATGGAGAAATTCAGGATCTGTTCTTTATAAAATTATTACTGCTGAATGGTCAGTCATAACTTTTTTAAGATTATATTTGCGTGATATGTGTAGATTATATTATTCCTTAGTGGCACACACAGAAATTTTTAAAGGAGGGTAGGGGTTCCAGGGTTGAAAGTTCATCATTCTAATATACTCCAATACACCGCCCAACATATTCATTTGACTTGTCAATTTTCTGGAACAAAAGACAGGAAAAATTAACTGTTGAATTAATAATTAGCATTGATTAATAAAATTTATTAATAGTAAATAATTAAACTATACGTACTATATATACATAGGATTATAATCAATCGAAAAACAAACCAAGGTCTATTGGGGGTCTGGATCCGGAGACCCTCCCCTTGTATGTGCCACTTAGATATAAACAGTATAAATTTATACAACATCATGAAATACCCAGTGAAGCGGGGTATATATATATATATACATATAACGGCTAGTACTTGCGTATAACAAACAACTTCGTCGACATACTACAGATTTTTTTTTAATGCAGTGGAGAGAGTGCGTAAAAAAAGTCTCACTTAGAAAATAGGCTAATTATTTATGAAGTTCATGTAAAACTACTTCCATAACAAAATAAATAATCAAATCACACATGAAAACATTTTAAAAACATTTAGTTTCATAATATATACAGTGGCACAAACAATTGAGGATACACCTTACTTTTACTTGATAAATCCAACTTTCAATCTAAATAACACATTAACTAGAGGTGCAAACGTGATTTAATTTTCACACGTAACAAAAGGCTTAATTTACAGTAAAAATAAAGAAAATCAACAAAATAATATCTAAAATTAAAAATTTCACAAGTATTTGAAATAAACATAGGCAGATCTTTACCTCAAAAAATTGAGGATACACCAATGAAATTTGTGTGACATATCACATACAAAGACGGTGTTAATATTTGGTTGCATGTCCTTTGGCTTTTATAATGTCCTCCAAACGTCTTGGTACCGATTAGACCAAATTTTTGGTGGTATCTGGTGATATTTTATCCCATTCTTCTTGTAACACTTGCTTTAAATGGGCTTTGTTCCTAATTTGGTGTTTTTGGACCGCTATTTCGAGTGTGGCCCACAAATTTTCTATGACATTGATGTCAGGGGACTGTGGGGGGCTGTGCAATTGCTGTTTACAATGAAAAAGACACCACATTTTGACATTACGTGCCGTATGTTTGGAGTCGTTGTCTTGCTGGAAAATAAAATTTCCATCTAAACCCAATTTTTTTGCACTTTCTTTAAGATTGTTGTTGAGTATATCTATATAAAGCTTATTATTCATTATGCCATCTATAAAAACTAAATTTCCTACCCCATTTGAATCCATATGACCCCAAACCATGACGAATACACCAGCATGTTTAACTGTAGGATGTAAATTGTTTGGATCCAAAGCGGTGTTAGGCTTTCTCCAAACGGTGCGACGGCCATCACTTCCAAAAATGTTGAATTTACTTTCGTCACTAAATATAACTTTCTTCCAAGTTATCTGTCTTCATTTGATGAGTTTTTGCAAACTCCAAACGCTCTTTCTGATTTTGTAAGCTTATGAAAGGTTTCTTTCTAGCTACTCGACTGTTATATCCAGCATGTCTAATCACATTTCTCACAGTTTCAGCACTTACACTTCAACCCATTATTCGAGAAGTTTCTGCAGCTAGTTTGACTGCACTTAGTTTAGGATCAATCTTGATATCTTTCAAAACTTTCCTTTTGGCTACATCACTCAGAATACTTTTCCTTCCTCTTCCACTTTTATTTTCAATTAGTCCATCGCTTTTAAATCTTCCAATGATTTTCTGGACACACGAGTGGCTTCTATTGACAATTTTAGCCATTTCACGATAAGATTTTCCTCTCTTAAATAACCTTAATATAAATTTTCTTATATCAATACTGGTCTCTTTCCGAGTACCCATTTTCCATTTAAAATTGCAACTTTAAATTCACATAACCAATTTCAAAAGACAAAAGTAGCAGTCGAAAAAGTTTTAAGATTAAATTGGCCTAACACAGGCTATTATAGTAGCAAGCAGAAAAAAAATCTAGTGGTAGTTAAACAAACATTTCATTGGTGTATGCTCAATTTTTTGAGGTAAAGATCTGCCTATGTTTATTTCAAATACTTGTGAAATTTTTAATTTTAGATATTTTTTTGTTGATTTTCGTTATTTTTACTGTAAATTAACCCTTTTGTTACGTGTGAAAATAAAAACACGTTTGCACTTCTAGTTAATGTGTTATTTAGATTGAAAGTTGGATTTATCAAGTAAAAGTAAGGTGTATCCTCAATTGTTTGTACCACTGTACACATGGAGAAGTTTTCAAAATTGCTCATAATTATTTCATCGCAATACAAAGTGCGCATCTTCCAGTGATGAATTAGTTCAAAATCGCTTTCGTCACTTGAATTTTAATTGATTTATTTTTCGCACTATAAAGTAATCGATAAGTCTTTGCGACGAAGGTCGGTTGGTCAGGTGCTTGTAAACGTCCCGATAACCAGATATGTATGATCGAAGCTCTTTTTCCAGTTTCATACTCCTTTCGGAATTGGTATCTTTTTTAAGATAATGCTTTTTCCAATTGGTTGGAAAGCTGGATCCCAGAGCATATATTTTATCCATTCTTAAAGAATCCGGTTCTTCTTGTCCGTCTTCATAATTTATCAAACTATTAATAGTTTGAAGTTCAATGATTTGATAGTCTGATAGATAGATAACTGTCATTGAAAATTTCGTCTTCAATCAAGCGCGGTTTGCTGGCGTGTTGAGAGAAAGCAACTGACCGTGCATTGTTGGGAGACTGTTTACAACAAATGAACAGAGTGTCTTGAAGTGCATATATTTACATTGATAGAATACGTTACAGTGGCGCCAAAGCCGTTGGAATTCATATACCGCATAAAAAAATATAGTAAATAAAAATCGCACAAAAAAAAGACCGATAGAAACAGGTCACAAATACAGGTTAATTCTGTCAAGGCACAAAGTCCTCACGCTGGTGTGACATGGATGTTTGG
Organism: Trichonephila clavipes; assembly: GCA_019973935.1. Taxonomy (NCBI): domain Eukaryota; kingdom Metazoa; phylum Arthropoda; class Arachnida; order Araneae; family Nephilidae; genus Trichonephila; species Trichonephila clavipes. Next base: position 640,845 of record BMAU01001360.1, on the reverse strand, counting down.
GGAGTGAAGGGTGGTGTTTTCATCACTTGACCATGAGCCCAAATTACGAGGTCCATCGCCAAAGGCCATCTTGTAGCTTCAAATTATTACAAAAACTCATGCTCGCAGGCCATAGATTTTAAAATTTTTTTGCTACACTTGTCATATGAAATTAATTGAAAAACCATTAGGAATCGTTTTCTTTATGAAGTAATCTAAATGGTTCTTTTACAGTTTTCCTTAAATATCTCTAGAAATAATTGACGGATTCGAATAAAATTTGGAACATAAAACTTTTTAAGCCAGGAGCTCTCAAACATTGATGCCAGTTGTAGCCTAGGGGCTAAAGTCATAAGCTCCTGGCCCAACTCACGGGTTCATGAGTTCGAGCCCTAATACCATTGAATACCGCAATTTTGAGGGGTTGATGCCAATTAAATTTGTCAAAGCTCAAAATCTTTCTATTGACGAGGTGGGGAATTTTGGAGAGAAGGTGCCACCTCAAGTGTCGTCTTCGTCACTTGGCCTAGGTTCAAAATTATGAAGTCCGTTGCCAATATTTCTCGTGTTGCTTTCTAGCGTGGCGTTAATAAAACTCTCACTCACTCACTTGGTATTATTGCAAGTTTTAATTGCCATCTTCTTTAAGAAGAAAAATGGGAAGTACGTATTAATGGGGTTGATTATACAAAAAGAAAAGAAGTAGAGAGTTCAGAGGATAGTAAAGTGAATAGTTGTATTATATAGTGGGAAGTATATGCAGAAATTTGTCAACAATTAAGCTGAGCTTATTTCAACTAAGATTCAATCCAATCCAGCGTTCCGTTAGGATTCTAGCGTTTTAAGTTAAAGACCAGGTGTGTCTACGATCCATAGGGGCCTGCATATCGTATTTCTGGCAGATAAGTACAGTTTGATTTATTTTTACCTAGCCACGTTTAAATCACCCCCACACCCATAATTTAATATAGTAAATTATTTGATTAGTCAATAAAATTATGATTATATTCTTGTGTTTGATTTGTTACGGCTGTGACGCCGACCGCCGCATTGATTTCAGATCTTCAGAGCTACCAATACAGGTTTCGAGGTCACCATTACAAGATAATTTTCAATGTTTTGTGGACATGGGATGAATATACGGCAGTGCTTCTCAAAGTTTGAATGTTTGCGACCCAATATTCAATCATAATTTTCATCGCGCCCACCTCCATACGATAACATAGTATTTTTTTCAATAATACTAGACTTTGACGCTAAAGCTACAATACGAATTAAACCTCTTAAGTGCCATCGACGTATATAAACGTCTTGCTCAGCCAAAGTGTTAATTGCCCAGGACGTATATATACGTCTTTCCGAAATACGATCTTGTCTGTGTGCACTGCTATCCATAAATTTATTCCGAAGGCTTCGGAATGCAAAAAAGGGGACCTTTATTGTGTTTGCGAAGTATTTACTTATTTCTCTCTCTCTCTCAGAGGATTTGCTTATTTATTCGTTTCTGGTGGCACTGGGGAGCGTAACTTTTAATTGGCAGTTAAGGAATTAATGATCAAGATAAGTGTTACAAATAATCAAGATAAGGGTTACTTTTAGTGACAAGGCGCACCGATAGTTATGTTCTTAACTTATAGTATTGTTAAATTACTTCTAAAATACATTATGCAGTACTGATACTCTTATAAGTGTATTATATCAGTGTAAAGGTATATTTTATTTTGTCAGAATGTATTTTATTTGTTTATTTCTGTGAATTAATAATTTTTTAAATAATCTTCGGTTTTCGATTTTTCAATATGCTCGAGCCTCCCTCGTAGAGTTATCACGCCCCCTAGAGAGGCGCGCCCCACAGTTTGAGAAACACTGATATACGGAGCATATGTACATAAACTAGTATTGTGAGCAAGACTTTCTTATCTGATAGCAATGTTGGCTCCCTTTTTATTCTGGAATACAGAGTGAATATCTTTGAAAAGTTTTAATATCCTTAAGGATTCAGTTTTGGTGTGTCTAGAGATATATATTATAGCAGCATTTTTCACTCCTTAAAAGTTTAAATAAAGGTCTTTAATTGATTGACCACTAATTATTAATGTCAAACTACGAAGCTACACGAGAGAAGCTGGATATAGCAATTTTGAATCATGGTCAAGTGAAGAGGACGGTCATATACCCGATTCCCCAAACTTCCACACTATACCAACTTGAGGACTTAACCACTTGATGTTGAACATGCATTCGCTCCTTTAATCGGTCGGTCATAAAGTTCTTTGAATACAAGGTCATTAAAAAACTATGTTAAATGTCTTTATGTGTAATCACAGAAGAAAAATGACTTGATGATTCCAACCAAGATACGATCTTAGCACTTTTTATACACTTAACGTCGTCTTAATAGGCAATTTGGATCATTAAAATAAATATACAAAAGTATGTTTTCTCATCAATTTATTAAAAAAAGGAAACTGAAAAGTATTCGTGTTATTATTCACTAAACAATCTCCATCCCCCCAAAAAAGAAAAAAAAAGGATTTTAATCAAATTAAAATAGAATAAACATGAGTATTTTCAAAAGTAACTTGAAATTATTTCTTGTATTCACCATGAAATCAAAATTATACATTGATATTAATCAAAGATTTATTAATCAGTACTATATCTCACATAAATAAATGTACATAGAATGGAATTGATTCCTTGAGCGCTTTACTGTGTTTAGACAAAAATTCACAAACGTCCTTACAAATAAATCGAAATTGTGTGTTTGCATCGCTCTTTCTTGAAAAGAGAAGATGACACGCAAAAGTAAAAGTTGACTAGGAAACATAACGCATGATATCTTAATCTTGCAACTTAATCGTGCCTCGTAAGATTTCAACAGAGAACAAGTTGATTTAGAACATAAATGTAGATCACAATCGTCCATCTGACAAAATGCAGAAGCTACTTCCAACAGATGCCCACCACGCGCCAGAATCGAGCCTCCAATTAACCTCTGGAACTGAAAAGAGAACCTTATCTTGCCTTAAACTACCAATCTCCAGCAGGAATCAATCCAACCTGCTCTGTTTCTTAATGTGGGTGTGTTTTTCAGCATTGATACATCTTTTGTTGGAGAGTTACGAAAGTCCCTTGCAGCTGCAATGGTCAATATTTTGGGTGGTGCATAATTTGTCAATGGGGCAACCGAATTACGTTTGGAAATGTGGCAAGAAATGTTGAAGGGGAAGTATTTTCTAAGGGTTTTAGAACAGAGGGGATGATTGGGAACTTTCGAATACGCCCCACTTTTACTAGACGCGACTTAGTTCTGTTCTTGATCGTTAGTTTTCTAAATTTGCTGCTGATTACTTGGAACTGATTTATTCGTTGAGAGAACACAATGTAATTTTGAAAACCTTTCTGTTGTGGTTCTTACAAATTTAATTACGTGAAATAAATCAACATTTAATAATATTTCAGCTCGTTTGTAACAAATGACGATCTTTTTTATTTCTATTATTGAGACAATAAATATTTAAGCTTTAATTTCCCTGTAGTGTCTTCCAGTTTACAAATAGTAGCTTAGAGGCTTCTACCACCGAGAGAGACAGAGACGTCCAAATCAATTGCATTAAAAATCTCATTTTTGAAAAGTGGAAGAAAACGTTTCTAACCTGCACCATTTTAATTCTGCGCCAATCTCTGGTCAGCTTGAACCAAAGGTGGCCAGCCCGTGAGCAGCCTTGAATGATTTTGCGGCCCGCGAAATTCTTTAGAAAGTACGATTACTTCGTACAATATTTATGTTTTTAGTGTAGTGTTTCGAAATAAACCCTATAACTGTGTTTCTTTTTTAGCACGCTTTGCTTCTACAGATACTCATAATTGGTCAATATTGCATTTCAGCGATAGCCCGCAGCATCACGGGCTTGATTCCTATAACTTTTTTCACTTACACAACTATGAATCATTTTTAAGGCTGTTTTCGGTAAAAGTACGAGAGCTCCAACTGAACGCGAAGCACATTTTCAGACAGAAAAATGACCCAACTTCCATGGAAATTCACAATATTATAACTCGTACCTTTATATAGTGTTTTTAAAAATTTCAAAATATTCCGTGAATACATTCTTTTTTTTGTTTTAATACGTGAAGGAAAAGCCCATTTAACATTACGGTATAGGATAAAAAATGCAAAATATATCATGAATCAACTCGAAATGAAATACGAATCCACTCGTTTAAAAATGGGAAGTATGATAAAAAATACTGCTCTCTAAAGGATAGTAATGCCAGAATATCGTATTAGTTTTTCATTTCTTTTATATCTGAAAAAAAAGTCCAAATTCGGGTCCTATTCTTAAGCATTAACCGAAAACAGCCTTAAAGAAATTTATCAAACATAAATCGCGCTCAAACTTGTAATATCATTTTCGATGTGTGGATACGCGCGTTGAGATTGGCATACAAAAACTAAGTGGATAAATTGAAAAACTAATATTTCATTACTTAAATAAATTAAACATTATTTGATCATTGCATTATAAATATATTATTCATGTCTGTATACATGAAAAATAATGAAAACCATAGTAATAGTTTATTCTGTTTTAAATTTTCACTTCTTCAATAATATTTGTACTGGGTCCAAATTTAATATAAAGATATATATTTTTATATGCGGCCCGCGGATTATAATGTTTTTTCCAAAGTGAACCGCAAGGTCATTTGGGTTAGCCATTCCTGTTTTAACCCTGACCGGAACATCCGTTTCTCAGAAGGGAAGGATTTGTTTTGATGCCTGTAGATAACGCCGTGGTGTGATTTTTAAGGTGGACTGCATTGACATCTTCAGTTAGACTACCCAGTGAGAGGATCAAGTGATGGTTCATGGCAATTTTTTTCAACTCACAATATGTGTGATTTTTCTTATCTATCACACGGATATTCCTACAGTTTTTTTTTTTTTTGTATTTAAAATTATTATTTTAAATTATTTTTACATGAATATAAATTTCTAATCAGTTTTTATAAAAATACTAGACACAATTCTAATGATAAAAATGTATAAATAGTATGTCTCATAAATACTTAAATATTAAAGATTCTACTCAATTTCATGAGCGATAAGAACATTAACAGTCCTTAAGGTAATAAAATTCAAAAAAAATTGTGTACCCGTCTGTCAGACGGATGTTTCTAAGCGAGGCAAAAAAATTGGTGTTCCAGCCAGAGGTTTTAACTACATGGTGTTTGACAGGGAAGACATAATTATTACAATTTCATCCTCGTTTATAATTTCTTAAACATCTCTTGGATTCCTGAACATGGTCTAGGGTTGCAGTAGTCCAGTGGTCAAGGTGTCGGATCATGGCAGGCATGCCATGAGTTCGAACCTAGTACCACTAAAGACCCACCGTGTAGAGGAGCGATGCACTTTAAATCTGTCGAGAGCTCATACGTCCTCTCGTTGGCGTGTGGTGTGGTAGTTAGGAGAGGGGGAGTTCCAGCTCAGGTGTCGTCCTCATCACTTGACCATGGCTCAAAATTACGAGGTCTGTCGCCAAAAGCCCTCGTGTAGCTGAATAGTGCGACGGTAATATTCACTCACTCACCCCCTGAACATGGTCTAGTTTTTGCCTCGATCATTATAGTCAGAAAAACATAAATAATAACCAAATTATTCATTGATATGATGTGGAACTTGGATCGTGAAGTACCAACTCAGATGTCATTCATGTCATTTGACTAAGGTTCAAAATCCGTCTGTCAGTCAGTCGCCAATAACCTTTCGGTAGCTTTAGAAAGTGACGTTAACAAATATAATTATCACTCAAAATCTCGCAGAAACCATTTTACTATACTTCATACGTACTTGCATTTGCTTTATTCGGACAAAATAGAACAATTAAATTTCAAAATATCTTTCATATTCATCTCATTTCTATATATTTGTAAGCAAATTTTAGTTATTTTATTCAGTTAATTTATTTTTCTTAAATATCATCTAATAGGAAAATTCCTTACGTATTTTTTCTTGTAATACGTTCAATAACGATGAATTTCTGTATTATTTCTTCCAGTAATATGTTTTATAATAGGATCTGTTCTCTATTTATTTTTAAAGAAATGACCAAGTGATTGAAATCATACACTTTTTTTATCATTTTCTACCTTATTACAATAAATATTCTTCTTTTTAAGAAGAAAAAAAAAGAAATTGAATTTAAAGATAACTTTTTTTAATGGGAGAACATTTATAACCCTGTGCACCACAAAGTATGACATGGCGGCTTACATAGAAGTAAGCGTGAAGCACACATCACAAAGAAGAGAAGGATTACAATACAAACACCCATGGATTCGATAGGCCTGGGATTCGAAGCTAGACCCTACCGCACCGCAGTCAGCGTCAATAACCACTATACCGGATGGGCGACTTTAAATATATTTATTGAATGAAATTTGTTGAGGCCTTTGGGTGTTTATTTATAAGCCAATTCGGAAGTCCACTTAACATATGCAACACACTTAGTAATTTGATCATGGTCTCATGACGAGATCGGCATCTGAGTAAGTACCCAATTCTACATATTCGTGATTATTGCTTGCACTCAGTGGCGCACTCAAGGGAGGTGTCCCCAAGTCCAGAACCCCGCTCCTTATAGCCCTTGATTTTTCCCCCCGATTGTTTGTAATCCTATATATATAGTACGTAACTTCCATCCCTACTGCATTGGGTCGATAAACGAGTACCAAAAGCTTGCTTGGGGACTTGAACACAGGAGGTATCGCTGCAGACTGACCACTTGTTCGGAACATCTGATCATGCACCTCAGCGCCCAGTGGTCACGTATACTGGGATGGGCACGGTAGGCCCTGGCCCTCATGGGCTGTTGCTCCACTGAGTCTGAGTTTTATATCGTACGCAAAGTTTAATTAAGTATTTATCATTAATTAATTTTATTAATTAATGCTAATTTTTATTGAATAATTTATTTTTTGTTTTTTGTTCCCAACAATCGAGAAAATCAAAAGAATACATTTGGCGGCGTATTGTGGTATGATACGAAGGGTGAAATTTCGACCCTGGACCCTTTAATTATTACTTTGTACGTGCAATAAGGTGTTTAATGTACGTAAATACAAAAATATTCATTCAGATTTGTGTGTGAGAGGACCCAATTCATATCTACTACGGCATTTTAATACTTGTCGATAAACTGAGCAGCAGAAAATTGTATTCAATGGGAAATTTTAGAAAAATCGTTTCATTGGATTGTTCGATGGCAGCGTTTCAGGAATAGGTAAGTGAAACCTAATTCCTAAAATTCGATCATCTCAATTCTTTTTCTGTCAGTTGTTTCATTTCTTAATATGAAGTCATTGTTACAAAAATGTAATGGTCTCTTATTATATAGCAGAAAATAGTGTCTTAATCGATTTCTGTTACTGAAAATCAAGAATTCTAACTTTAGGTATCCGAAAACGTTGGAATAAAAATTTGGTCATAACATAAACTTTTTATTTGGGGATCGAGTCCTTGTACTATGTAACCACACTGGTAGTACTATCGATCCCCTAAATACCAACTCCATATCTTTAAAAAAATGGCTGTGTGTGACTTGTCCATTTTATCATTTTACTAAAACAGTTCGGAGATTTGATCAAGTCACAAACTTATAGAAGGGAAATGACCTCAAAGAGACGATATGTGTTAACATCTTGCGTGAATGGATCCTCTCCCTTGGGGATTCGATGAAAGTCCTGATTTCATCATTTTCCTGCGACACATATTTTAATAAATATGCTACCTTTTTATTCTTCAAGTTTTATAAGTGTGTAACTATGTGAAAAAATTTTCTTTTTAAATTATAATTTTTTTCTTTGGAAAAAGGGGGCAGGATTTTCCTTTTTTGTCCGGGACAGCAAAATTGCTAGAACCGGCCTTGCCTAGAGGTCAAGTTACAATCCATTTTATAAAATTAGAAAAACTGGAATTGCGTCCTTAATCTATCAGAATTGGTCATTTAAATTATTCTAAATATATCATGGCGAGTCTGAAAACTCAAATTGTTATAAATATATATCTATAACACTTTTTCAAAGTGATATTTATATTTTTTTCTACAGAATGTTCTAAAATATTTCTTATTATATGAATGTTTTTTGAGTTATGATTTGCTATTTAAATAATGGTTTCACATAAAGGGTGTCACATTTTTTTTATAATATTTACCTGATCCACTCTATAATTTTTAAATTTTAATAAAACATTAAAATTTTAGTACATTCTCTAGATAAATGCATCGAATTTATTTTATTAATACTTTTACTGATTTAAGTTTATTGCTTTTTTTCTCTGATTGTTTCGAAGTTTTCCAAAAATATTGCTGAAATCTCACTTATAATTGCGATTTGTGTAAAATTTAGATAATTTTTTAAAAATATTGTTATATGTGTAATTAAATATTAGCGTCCATCGGTATTTATTCCTAAAAAGCATTTATAATGTTTTAGTATGCTATTTTTTTAATAAAAGTACTCGGAACGTGTTCGGATACCTTAAAAAACCAACAAATGGAAAAACTAATCGACTCTTCATTAGAACTCAGTCGCAGACACTTCATCTTCGATTTTAAGCAGTAAACATGCATTTGTCTTAACAAAATTGCGTGAAAGTGACCTATAACCCAAGATTCCATTTTCACCTACGGAATTCAACGTCCGGATGGCTTATCGGTATCGGTGATCAGGACGAAGCGTTGAAAAATCTTCTGTAACTAATCCTCTTGTTTTTCGTTTCGGGTGTGTCGACGGCTTGAGGAAACGGACGGATATCTTCCACTTTTTTGTAAGCAAGATCTCAGTCACCAGGTACACGATATGTTTTTTCCAAAGATATATGGTTTCAGTAATCAACAACACCCGACAGAGCTTGTCCTGTGATGACCTCTCCTTGTTTTGACAGGCACTGGGTCATGCCTTTCTTGGTGATCGAATGATAGTTCTCAGATATTTTGTTTCTGTCTTTCTGGCATATAGGTTACTTAGGAATATGGAATGTACTACTGCATAGATTGAACCTCATGCAGGGCATTATTAGGAAATGTATACCTTTCTCATTTCCTGGCTATACCAAATTTATATCTATAAACTCCCATGTTATGATCACTAAGCTAAGTTAGGTAATCATGCTAATCAGAATTGCATTGTAAGTATAAACAGTTTAAAGCTTTTCATTTCTTTTTGTCATTTATCAAGCCCACTTTAACCCTCTGGCCGGAACATCAATTTTTTTGCCGCATTGAGAAGCATCCTTCTGACAGACAGATATGTAAATTATTTTTGAATTTTATTACCTTAAGGACTGTTTTAAATGTCCTTATAGCTCATGAAATTGAACATGGCTCAAATAAGATGTGTGGGGTTAAATCAAGCACAACAGTATATTTTTACTACTAGAATTGTGACTAGTATTTTTATAAAAACTGATTCAAAATTATTTATATTCATGTAAAAGTAATTAAAAATAATAATACCAAACACTGAAAAACTACAGGAATATGTACTCTGATAGACGGTGATAAGAAAAATCGCACATATCGTGAGTTGAAAGAAATTGCCATGTACCCCACCACGGGATCTTCACACTGGGTAGAGTCCAACTGAAGATGTCAAGGCAGCCAGCCAGCCCACCCTAAAAATCCCCCCGCAGCGTTATCTACAGGCATCAGTGGCGCACACAAGGAGGTATCCTATGGGTCCGGATACCCCCACAGCCCTTGATTTTCTTTTCGATTAGTTATAATCCTATGTATATATTACGTAAAATTTAATTATGTATTTGTTTTTAATTATTAATTTTATTAATGTATGCTAATTATATATTCAATAATTAATTTTGAATTGTTTTTGTTCCCAAAAATCGACACAATCAAAAGAATATATTGGGTGGCGTATTGGAGCATGATACCAAAATGGTGGACTTTCGACCCTGGATCCCCCCTCCCCTTGAAAAAATTTTGTGTGCGCTACTGACAAGCATCAAAGCAAATCATTCCCGTCTGAGAGACGGATGTTCCGGTCAGAGGGTTAAAAATGTTTTCAAGCAATGTTAAGAAATAGGACCCAAAATTGGAATATTTTCTTCGGGTGAAGAAATACTTTAAAATTAAAAGGTCTCAGGGGTGTTAAATTTCTCTAAGGGCCTGAAAATATAAACAATTTTCAAACAGGTATAATTCTTTTAAATTTAAATTCAATGATTCGAATCTTTTACACATTATTTATAAAAGAATGGAGCTTCGGAAAAGTATAATATGTTTAAAATATAATAATAGTTTTAAATATCATAAGCATATGAAAATTCTATAGTAAATATTAAGCATTTTTTGCGTTGCGCACGCTACTTTCTAAAATAGTAGTTTCTGATGTATATAAAACTTAAAAATGTATCATACTCTTTAAACTCTACCTAATTTTAGTATTATATATATTTTGTATTTCAAAATATTGCAATTTTTTTAATATTTTTTAAAAATGTATTTTTTATTTATTAAAATATGTAAGTTATTATTCTATTTATATAAAAATAGCTACAGTGTAATAAGAATACATTTAACTTTATAAATCAACTTATAGCTAGTAATTAAAGCTACTATTTTAGAAAATAGCATGCGCGACGTAAAACTTAATAAATATCTCTTATAGAAAAGTTTATTACTTTCATATGCTTATAATTTTTAAAATTATGGTTATATTTTAAATATTTTATACTTTTCTGAAGCCCCATTCCTTTATAAATAATGTGTACAAGATTCGAATTATTTAATTTAAATTTAAAAGAGTTATACCTGTTTGCAATTTGTTTATATTTTCAGACCTCTAGAGAAATTTAACACTCCTGAGACCCTTAACATTAAATCCGATATTCTGTAGAGAATGTCCTTATACTACTTAAATTTATCTAAGCTGATCCATTTCGTTCCCGATATAAAACCTGTTCCATATTTCATCTCCGTTGCTGAATAAGTTTTCACTTTAAGTTTTAATCATTGCTTATGAATGGAATGTTTACAAATCCATAAATACAAAAAGAGAAAAGTGATTCACCCACTAAAACATCAGAAATCTTTGGAACTATGAGAACAAACGAAATTTGGCAGGGATGCTTCTTTTTTTAGTAGAGATCCACTAAGATTGGGTTTTCAAAAATCCTCTCCCACAGTGGTATAAAGGATAATATTTAGACACTTATATAGCCGCATAAAGAAGGATTGAAAACATACACTCTCCGTAGTTCGGTCGTTAGAGCGTTGATCTGCAGATTCGTCCGTCCATGGTTCGACTCCCAGGCAGTGCGATTTTTATCCAAAGACAGAAATTTTAATTTAAAAATGTTTTTTATTATTTGTCTAAAATACAGATGATTCTAAGGCTTTCTTTGCTGTTTGTGTTAGATGTTTCTCAAAAATTCTGCTCTCACCATTGGGACCAGTTCTCTACCGAATTGCTTTGTTTTAACAAATACAATTGTTGGTTCAACCTAATCATGTAGTTATTTCCATCTTCATAACAGTATTTATGTATTGACTCACAGGTGACCTGGGAATTACTGGGTTATTCATCTTTATTTATTTTATTTCGCTATTTTATTTGTTCAAAATATTAACTGAATTTTGATCTCATTGAAATGTTTTTTTAGCCTTCCTTTTATCACGATTGCTACATTTTAATGAACTCGTGCAAAGAATGGGTATACCTGCTATTTCTTTATAGAGGCAGTATTAAAAAAAGAATTTGAGTTCTAAAATTGTGAAATTTTCTAGGAATTTAAGATTTTTCTCATCTAAAAAGTTTGTTGAGTTTAGTCGTAAACTCAGTATTTATTCTATAGAATTTACATTTTCTTCCCAAACATAGAATTTTTCATTTATATGAATACATTAAAGTGCTTCCAAAAGAGCAGCAAATACTGAAAGTTTCTGTAAACAGCATTTTCTCTCAGAATTTCGAGAGTAATTTAATGCCTCTCTCTGTTGATTTTCAATTTTTATAAAATATTTTTAAAAATCGGAAAGAAAATGGACTTTTTTCCCCAAAAACTTTCAGTATTTTTTTCTCTTTCAGATGCCCTTTGGTGCATTTAAAACGATGCGTTAATCTAGGTTTGAGGAGAAAAATAGAATTTTCTAGAATTCTAACAATGCGTTCGCGATTCAAAATGGCTGCCTTAGATGTAAAGTATCGTAAACATCTCCGTTTCAAATAAACTTATTTCAATAAATTTTCTTACATTTAAAAATGAAATAATGATGACTTTCATGCAAATTATGAATTTAAAGATGCAAGAGTACCATATAATTTTCTTTAAAAAACCATTCATTATTTAAATATCAATGCAAAATGACATGTCCCACTTAAAAATTTTTATTAAATGGGGTTTTTGGGGGAGAGGGCTATTTGTACCGCTAATTCAATACAAACTTTAAGTCATATACGTACTTCACGCTGTTTAAAACGTAGTTATAGCCCTAAATACGAATTAAAAAATTGTTTCATATTTTTCTTTTAAGCAGAATGACTCTAAACTCTAAAATAGATATTTAATATAAAGGTTTAAATCTTGCAGAGAGATAATTTGTCAATCTTATAAACAGAAGTATATGCTCAATTAATCTCTTATTCATATTCATATATATAAAGGAGAAAAGCGACTCACTAATCACGATATCTCCGGAACTATTAAACCTACAGATTTGAAATTTGGTAGGTAGGTTCCCTTCATGGAGTAGACATCAGCTAAGAACGGATTTTGCAAAGATTGAACCCCAAGGAGCGTTATAGATAATTATTTCCATTATTAAACTATTAGATGTACAGTCTTGAAACTTGTTACGCTGATTTCTTTCATAAAGTAGAGATTCCTTACATAATGATTTTTACGAAAATCAACCTCCAAGAGGCGTTGTGGAGAATTAAAAGGCGCTACAGGCAATTATCTCCTTTTTAAACTATTAGACGTACAGAGTCTTGAAATTTGATAAGCGGATTCCTTTCATAGAGTATAGATCCGCTACAAAATGGGTTCTGTGAAAATCGACCCCAAGTGGCGTTGCGGAGAATTAAGTGACGTTATAGGCAATTAACTCCTTTTTTAAACTATTAGACGTAAAATCTTGAAATTGAGTAAGCAGATTCCATTCATTGAGTAGAGATCCGCTATAAGATGGGTTTTTGTGAAAATCGTTTACTAAGTGAGTGGCGTTGCGGGGCTTAAATGGCGTTATAGATAATTATTTCCATTTTTAAACTATTAGACGTACAGTCTTAAAATTTGGTAAGCGGATTCCTTTCATGGTGTAGAAATCCGCTACAAAATAGTTTTAGGGAAAATTGATCCCCAAGGGTCACTGAGTGTAATAGTGTAAGGGGCGTAATGATAAATATTTCCGCTTTTCAACTAATAGACCCACCTGCTTGAAAATTAGAAGGTATGTTCCGTTCATGGAATAGAGTTCTTATACCAAAGAGTTTTGCGAAAACGGACCCCCTAAGGAGTTGGGTGTGAGGGATTAAGGGGTGTTACAGAAAAATTCCTGTTTTTGAATTTAACCCATTTACCGGAAATTTGTTGAGCACGTTTCTTTAGTTGAAAAGAGTTCCACTAAGAATGGATTTTACGGAAATCAACTCCAGGGGGAAGCGGGGAGAGTTATTGGGGCGTATTGATAGACAAAATTCCCATTTTCCAACTGCTAAAGACTATAATAATAAAACTTGGTTTGCATGCTTCTTTTGTTGAATTGGAATCCGCAAAAATGCTGTCAACGAGGTATTGATGATAAAAATTCCGATTTTGCTCTGTTAGATTTAGACTTAAAATTTAGCACGCATGCTCATTTTATGGAGTAGAGATTCACTGAAAGTTGCTTTGGTGGAAATCCACTTGATTATTAGGTTAAGTGAGCGCAAAAAATCTTTCTACTTCTATTTTAGTATAAATAGAAATTAAATGTTTTAATTTATGTCCTTTTTATATCAAGAGGCGAGAGTTACAGCTATAAATATATTTTTCAATACAATCGAATTCTTAATGATATCATAAATCCATGTATATGTAAACAGTATACATTTATACAACATCGTGAAATACCCAGTGAAGCGGGTGGGTAACGATTAGAATATATATATAATAAAAGATGTAATCAAATTACTTTTGAGTTACTTCCAATTTTGAAGCAGAACTGCACTCTAATGAACCTTGTATCCGAACTTCATCAAAATTCCATTTGCCGCCATCATAGCGTGAAATCTAGTACGTGAATTATGCGAGCTTAAGCATCGGATACGGTTACAGTTAAATACCTGTGGTATCTACTTTCTGATGGAAGTTCGAGTTTCGTCACTAAGCCAAAACTAATAACCACGATTATTCTAAATGCTCTCTCCCCTTTATTTCATCACTCGAATTGGCAGCACCTGCACTCGCGCAGATAAAGTGTCGATCGTGTATTGTTTTACCGATTCCTGGTTAATATTCTGCTGACTCAGTGAAAGCCGTGCAAGCTACAGGAAATTATTATTCCCCACAGAAAAAAATGCTGCATTTTTAAATGAATGGGTTTATAAGTAAACAAAAAAATTGTGTGAAGTATAATAAAAAAGGGGGAGGAAATGTTCGACGAGCATTAAAATTTTTTTAACTATTAGTACTTTTATTTTTTGTTTTTGTAACCAGTGTGGTTGTTTTCAAAATTAATGCATGAAAAATTCCTTTCACTGTTTCATGATTATTTTCTTAAGCATATAGCAAAATTTTCAGCAAAAAGCAAATGTAAATCAAATTTTGAAAATCAGATTCATATATGAAGCTAAGATGAACTATTAGACTAATATATTAAACTGACATATATTTTCATTTTCAGGGATAATTTTTAAAAGTCAAATATGTGCTATTTAAAGTATATCCGACTACGTTCAGAACCGTGATTTTGCAAAAGCGTACAAATGAATATATTTTTTTTTATATTTAACGTCACTTAGATTAGAAAACACTTATAAAATTGTTTAAGAATATTATTGCAATAAAAAATTATTTAAATGCAAAATTTTAGCAAAAACTGAACTTAGAATTACCTTTTTCCAAAACAGTCTCCTTTTATGAAAAATGCTTCTATAATAATAAAATTTTGCTTATATATCTAAGACTTCTCAAGAGGACCTGAACTACGACTTTTAAAAAATTCACATTATTTTCAGAGTTACAAACAATTGAAATAATTATTATAGTGTTTTTCTGTTAAAATTTCTCCACTCTAATGAATTAAAATATGAATAAATCCGCTTCAAAATTATATATTTCAAAAATCCTAGTTCGGGCTCTGTACAGAGGTATGAGCTATATATATATATATATATATATATATATATATATATATATATATATATATATATATATATATATATATATATATATATATAGGCAAAATATTATTATTGCAGAAGCATTTTTCATAAAAGAAGAATATTTGGATTGGAAAATAAATAATTCTATGTTCATTTTTTCCCAAAATATTGCATTTAAATCGTTTTTCATTGTAATAATATTCTGAAAACAATTTCATATGTTTATTCTAATCTAAGTTACCCTAAATATTAAAAAAAATTCGTTTGTACGCATTTGAAAAATCACGGTTCCAAACGTGTAGTCGGATACCTTAAACAATATGTACAAATTTATTCTTAAGACTGTTAAATAATAAAAATTAAATTATTTTACTAATAGTATTTTACCATGAACATCTTAACTCAATATTAATCACGAAATGCAATGTTTTTCTTGTTGGCCTCTTTAAAGCTTCTATCCACCCCGAAAGTAAAACTCTGTTTTAATTGATGCCAATTGGCTCTAATGAAATGTTTTATCCTCTAAAGTTACATAAATTGAGGAAGTTTAGAAATATTAGTTCATTAACGCAAAATTAATATTCTAATATTAATTCCTACCGTTTAAGCAACACCTATATTCGATTTCGAAAGATTCTCAGCAAGAAATCACCTCCCCCAACAAAAAATAGATGATGTTTCCGTATCTATAATTAGCACCGGAAACTGCGAAGCTCACTCACCCGTATAACACGTCCTTTGATGCGTCCTTTGCGCACAGGTGTAACCGTTTAACACCTGCGCACACTCCCTTCCCGCCAAAATCGCCAGTAACGCATGCCTTCCTCAAAATCAGCTGGACGGCCTGTCACATTTTTGGCGCGAAAATCTTCTATTTGTTTATGGTCGTGACGCATGAGAGAGAGAATTCATCTCTTTCCTCTAAATAACTTTTATTTATTGTCTAAAACGAATTAATGGAAATAAAATCCCACAATTTTTTCCTGTATCGTTTCATAACCATATTTTTTAATATTAAGCAGGTGCCATAAAATTTTGAAGTTTATATATTCTTAAGGTATCCGACTACGTTCGGAACCATGATTTTAAAAAAAGCGCATAAATGGATAATTTTCATGATATTTAGTGTCACTTAGATTAGAATACATATATAAAATTATTTTAAGGACATTTTGACAAAAAAAATGATTTAAATACAATATTTCGGCAAAAATTAACTTTGAATAACCTTTTTTCAAAATGTTCACCTTTTGTGAAAATTGCTTCTATTATAATAATATTTTGCCTGTATATATCTCAGACCTCTGTACAGAGGCTCAACTATGATTTTTGAAAAATTCACATTATTTTCAGAGTTACCACCATCTGAAATAATTATCGGTATTTTTTTCTTAAATCTTCTCTCCTCTGTTGTCGTAAAACATGGATAAACAAACTTCTAAGTTATATATTTCAAAAATTCTAGTTGAGCCTCTGTACAGAGGTCTGAGCTATTTACAGGCAAAATATTATTATAATAGAAGCATTTTTCACAAAAGGAGAATATTTTGAAAATGGGTCATTCTATGCTCATTTTTTATCAAAATATTGTACTTAAATAATTTTTTATTGTAATACTATTCTTAAAACAATTTTATATACATTTTCTTATCTAAGTGACACTAAATATCATAAATATTATCCATTTATACACTTTTGCAAAATCACGGTTCCGAACGTAGTCGGATGCCTTAAGTCAGGATAGCGTAAATCGAGGTATTACTGGACATACTCTATTTCACTTTTATTTTTATTCTTACTTCCAGTTCATATCTTGACCATTAACATTTGCCCCTATTTATAGGTTACTTTCTTCGGTAACAAGCGACCACTTCAAGTCTCCCTTCTTCTGGTCATTTGGAATTCGTGAACTTATTGCTAATCCAATGGAAATTCCACTTCCCTTTTCAAAAGTAGACTATAGCGTAATTTTTTCGTTAGTTATTAGAATTTGAAAATCAGTTTTGAATATTTTAATAATGTAACTGAACAATGAAATGAAAAGAAATAATTTTTTATTTTGAAAATACTGGCCTTATATAAAGTCGCATTATACAAATAAGCTCATATGTGCGTCATTTTCATTTAAGAAGGAAAATTTATTTCTTATCTTTAGGATTCAGTTTTCCTCACTAAGCTTACAATCATTGAGATGCCTTTAACCAATTTTTTTTTATTGAAAACATTTACACGAAGTAAGATTCAAAACTTTCCGGACTGAGTCTATAACTTAAAAAAAATATTACCAATTAAACTGCTGAAATAAATCCTCCTTAAAAATAAGAACCTTGAGCTACAACACACTATTATCAAGGCTTGTAAGGGTCATCGAAATATTTATGGAATTCATTTTTAGCCATGTCTTTTAATTCAGCCTGCGCGATGAACTTTTAACTTCATCTGTAGATTGATCGTTTAACATGCGGGGAACAATGTGTTGACACAATCTATTCATGCTAAGATCCTTATTCGGCATGCTTTGACATGTGACTGAGAATATCCCAACTGATTCTGCTATTTTTTGAAGTCCTACGTACCACTACAGAAACCTTTTCGGTGTTTTTAGCGGTGCGGGAAGTCTGCAGACGTCCAGAGAGTTTACGTCTTCGACTCTATCACTGCCTTTTCTGAAACGTCGATGCCACTCAAAAGCTTGCGTTCGCGCGTATGTATCATAGCCTTATGCATGCTTCAACATTTTGTAAGTCTCCGTATCACTTCTCCGAACGAACATAAAATTTGATATTCGTTTTCTGCTCAACAAACCCAATTTCTTTTCATCGGTGACTACTAAATGTATCCGCCTACAAAATACGACACCGTTGAGAGCCATCGACCACGTGATTTGGGACAAACTTTTTTTAGAAAAGGTGCAAAACGCATTAACACAGAAATGTTATCGTAGTCGCTCTTCTGCAAAAATTTTCCTCGTTATAGGCTTAGTCCGGGAACTTTTAAATCTTACTTCGTAAAATTCCCGTGCAACACAAAGTATCACACGAAGTTTAGCCAACATCAGTCTAGAATTTCAAAGACTATAGAAAGAGATATTTTAAACTAGGTTTTCCATACCTAATTTTAAAAAAAATTCAAACGATATTTAATATTGCAAATATGAATAAATATATTGACTTATAAAGGTTTAAAAATCATATTCAATTAAAATTGCGAAATGACTTTTAGTTCCCATTATATGACAGACCAACGAAACATCATTACAAGAAAAATTTATAAGTTTTCAATGTGAACACTCAAATAATATTTAAAATCTCATGGGCATTTTTATAGTACTGATAGATCATCATCCTCATCCCAATGTCATAAAATACTAGGTTGCTCCCGGAAAAAGAGAGAAATGGAGATTGACAGAGGGAAATCGCGTGTATAACGAACTCATTAGTCGTCGGAGGGTGTCATTAGGTGTTCGCTCGAGGCTCGCGCCTAAACGCCCCAAGTCTCTAGGTCAAGGCACCTGTGGAACACAGTGAAGTATATTGAAGTCCACCTCGCATCGCTGCAATCACCTGCCTCCTCCAAAGGAATCCGTAATCACTGGAATGGGTAATGGGAAAGGAAAAGAAGGTGAATGATGCAGCCACAATTTGGGATGGTCTTTAGAAGTTGAAGTGTCTTTAACCACCGTAGCAAGTAGGAAGTAAAGACCAGGTTGTGCGTGAAATGAAAGCATTTATTTGTAGTTTATTGCTGAACAGCACAAAGTTTTATAAGGATTTGCCTCGTGATAAAGAATGGAACTGTGGCTGCTTGAAGTGAAATGAACTAATTTAACTGTTTGTTTCTTTGTTGTCATTTGGCAACACTAGATTATTATTCCACACTATTTATTTTTCTGTAGAATGTCGTGTAACAGTAAATCTTAAACGTTCTCTCTCGGCAACAAGCAATATTAAAGTTCATTTGCTCTTTTACGATTTGTGGAACATTGTTTTAACTAAAATCAAAAATATTCTGAACACGCACAATGGAAAACCAAATGTCCTCCATCAACTCAGCAAACTTCTCTTAATTTGGTGATCTAACGGTCATCAAAACGAGTTCTGTAAATCATAAAAGAGCAATTAAACTCTTTAATATTGCTTGTTACCGAGAGAGAACCTCTAAAACTTATTGTTACACGGCATTCTATAGAAAGGTAAATAGTATGGAATAATAATCTAGTGTTGCCAAATGACAACAAAGAAATTAACAGTTAAATTAGTTCGCTTCACTTCATGTAGCCACAGAACATTTGAACACCTGAATTCGGAATACTTTTCCCAGTAAAAGAAGGTTCTTTAAAAATATGTTCCAAACTCACTACCCCATGTAGAGAACAATATATCTTAGTGGAATTTGTGTGTGTGTGTCCCCGTTTGCTTTTTCTTTTCATATATGCAGGCGACTTCTTACCCTTTTTTTGTGAAACTCTCGATTCCCCTTGCTTTAAGAACATGCGTATTCACTGTCTATGAAATCATCTCCAATGGCAAATCTTAAAAGCTGAGCACCGAAAAAGGATTTTTTAAAATTTTAATAAAAAGATAAATTGAAAAAAAAATTGACTATTTCAACCCTGTTCCATAGTACCTTTAGAACATATGCTCTCAAAGTAGCTTTCCTGGGAGTTTTTAAGACGGTTCAGGATAACTTTAAGAGATTCGGGACTGGTTTTATATTAAGTAAAAATATTTGTGACTTTCCTTTACTATCAAAGTTAAAATCAATTATTCGTGAGTTTTACGTGTTCATAAAATTTTAGATTAAAGCGTTACAGATAAGTATGTAAAGTACAAGTAATAACAAGCCTCACACGGTGGAAATCCAGCATATCGTGGCCACCCATGAGGTTTAAATAGAAAGGAAACTCGCAGCTACGTGCAATAACTTGTATAAGATATTGCAGCATAAAAGATGTGCAGTGAGAATGCAATTCGTTTTCCTTAGTTTTGAACCAAAAGAGCAGTATTATTCTTTGTATTAAGAAGATAAGGTATGCTACGCAAGTATTTTTGAATACATTCTATATTTTGTATGTGTTTTTGTTTGTTTGTGTGTGTGAGTTCACTTATAAAATCTTAAAAAATGGTTACCAATAGTTTTACCATTTCCAGGACATAAAAGTTACATTTGTGATTTTCCTATTAAGCATTTAAACATTATTCCACTTGAGGGTTCATAACCCAACTCTGGATATAACAAGTAATACAAAAAAAATTTTAATCAATTCCTTCTTTGGATGGATGAATAGAAAATATTTTATTAAAGACTGAAAATTTGAACAACATATATATAGGGAGAGAGTGAACTATAATAGTAAGAATTGGAAAAAACGAATATGATTTGTCTGCACTGTTGTAACAATGCACACCCGGTTTTGGCTAGTTTGGCTGAAAAACCGGTTTTCGACACCAACTTTTGTCATTGTTTTAACAGCACATTGTTACAACAATGGAGACGAATCTAAGTTGACGTCGAAATCCGGTAATTAATTTAATGAAATTTAGTTAATGGATTAATACTTGAAAAAACTGCATTAACATCAAGTGTCATCCACTACAAGTTTAAAAAAACTTATTTGAATTTGATTGGATGAATAGAAAGTATTATATTAAAGATTGAAAAAATTTGAACAAGATAACTATATAAATATATAGATAGAGAAAGTGAGCTAAAATATAGTAAGGTTCATGAGCACACTAATTTTGGGAAGAACTGGTTTAGAAGAATTCTAGTGGCTTTTGAAGCTAAAGCTTTGGAGTGTCTGCATTTCTTAATGTTCTTTGATCCAATTTGTTTGTATTCCTGATAATCTTTGGTGAATAAGTGTATATAATAGCTTATAATAAACTTAACTTAGTCGTGTGATAAATTCGGATTAATTTATTCTTGTATATTGTGATTTGATATTATAGCTGCAACATCGTCGTGAACAAATGGAAATTTTTCCTGGACGGTATCTTCAGAATTACCAACACAGGCTTAGAGGTTATCTTTGCAAGCTACTTGATGTTTTTTGAAATATTTACTGATAGTCTGCAAGTCATCACCAGTTATGAAGCGACGAATGTACCGTGCGCGTTATCTTTAAATCTGCGGTATTATTGGTATTTTGGTGAACTCCCTACAGTAGACTTTGCACTAGTTCTTATCATTCACTGCATTCCATTTTGGTTAAAAAAATATCACATAATGACAAAATTATTATAAATAAATATTCTATTTGGATGAATAATTATTTACTATATAACATTAGGAAAATTTCTAGGAAATAAACATTATTAAATATAATAACTGAGAAATGATATAATAACAGAGCCAAATATATAAAAAAGAAAAAATGTACCTTTTAAGAGGTGAATTCAATTTATTCTCAATGTAAATAAATAGAAGATCGGAAATGAATACATTGGTACATTCAATAACCTCGTTGGTAAATGGAACATACAAACGACCCCAATAAGAAGACACTAATTAAGGCACTAAAAACTATTATTAACTGCACCACCCCCTACGAATGTCATCCTCTATCGAGACGTTCCCTCACTGTGAAGGGACCCGAATCTCACTCCCACTGGAGGTCTACATTTTTGGGGCGGAAATATAGGGAATTACATGATACAAGCGTATAATTAGTTCTTGCATAATATCTGGTATCTGTTTAGGTGTTTGGCAGGATCTCTTGTTCTTTCATAAGGTGAGGGTGGACCGATGTTTGATGTCGTTTGGCAGGAATCGGGGGATGTAGGATTGCCACCCGTGAGAAGGTTACTGACTTCCGAGGGAGTAATACTTGTCATGCTTTTTCTGAATACACCTTGTTTCTGACTTTTGTTTTCACTGCTTGATATATATATATATAGTGCAGGATTTATATAATCTCAACCCTAGTGACCTTGACTATTCAACTGTATTTTTTATCCAGTAGATATATCTGCAAAAGTCTTAATCACATTGATAGATATGGAGTTTCTTTCTCGGCCCCAAAGCCAATAGTTCTTTCTTTCTTTCTTTTTTTAAATTAAATAATTTTTTCATTAGATCCGGAAATCTAAATAACATCTGTTATCAAGCTTTTTAAAAATTTGTCACATTCTTTTTAAATAAAAATTCCTTCAATAAAAATTCCAATTACCGTAATCCGCACTTTCAAGTTGCAATTTTTAATTTTTAGGTATATTCGCCGGATAACACGCACCCACTTTTTACGAAGAAACCTGAAATATACGTGCGCTATGCTCTTACATTTGAAGTCATTTATTCGAGATCGTATTCCTAACTTTAGAAAAAATTAGTATACTTCTAGGACTACAGCCCTTTAAGTTCACAAGGAGCGCCAATTCTTTTAAATAAACAATATTTCTATTCATATAGAAATAAATTTTTTGAAGTGAAAACTTCTTTAGTCGCGTTGAGCGTTTTGGTAGAGGGTAAAATCCTCGTTTCGCGTCACCGACATGCTATGGAGAGCCAGACTAGCGCACGCGCAGTAGCCTGTGTACACGTATACACTAATACATCGACTATTTCTGACTGTATTATGTGCGCGTTGGACGCTTTTTGGATAAGTATTATTTTGTGAGTCACGTCACCAATACGTTATAGTAGCAGTACATCTGTAATTGTAAATGTGACGCGTTGTACATTAAGTATTAGAGTGTAGTTATATACATAAGTAAAGTTAAATTGACCACGTGGGAAGTTCAACTTGTGTGTACTGGATTTTGTTTATTTAAGTGAATTTTTAATTTGACTATTATTGTAATTATTTAATTGAAGGATGACTGTTTATTTATTGAATTTAAATTCATTGACTTCAGTATAAAAGTGAGTATGAAACATATTAATATTTTTATACAGATAAATGAATAATGAAAACAACGAATATATTTTTAAACATTTTTAATATTTGTACGAATATTTGTATTTAAAATTTAGCATTATTCATTTTAATTATGTTTTTAATATTTAACCTCTTCATCATGAAATGAGTATTATTACGGTATAAGATTTATCTTACTAGCGTGGTAAAATAGATTTCTAGTTATTTGATAAAATTTTTTCGTGGATTTTAAAATTGGAAAATTAAAAAAATGTTATAATAATTTTAGATTTTATGAAATATGTTCATTTATTGTAAAATTCAATTTTACGAAGTTATTGTTTGTTTGTGTAATTTGTTAGATATAAAATACGTGCTTTGTTGAAGTGAAAACTTCTTTAGTCGCGTTGAGCGTTTTGGTAGAGGGTAAAATCCTCGGTTCGCGTCACCGACATGCTAATGATAATAGTATATCTATAGCTATGGAGAGCCAGACTAGCGCACGCGCAGTAGCCTGTGTACACGTATACACTAATACATCGACTATTTCTGACTGTATTATGTGCGCGTTGGACGCTTTTTGGATAATTGTATCATGTAGAGAGAGATGAGAATGGTGACATTATAAGAATTTGGTTAAAATTTCCAAAATCATGTGGACGAAAACAAGCTACAAAATTAAGAAATCTCAGTGCACGCCTCAATCTTGATGATGATGCTGTGCCCATCACTTCTCAAACATCATCAGTAGCACTCAATAATAATAAAACCATAATAGCGAAACGAAAACATTTTCCACTTGTTTCTGCTTTGGCAATGACGATTCACAAATCACAGGGAGGTACTTATGATGCTATTGTTTACGAATATGATCGCAAACATCCTAGAGAATTGGTATACGTAGCTTTATCCAGAGTGACGAAGATTGAAGGTTTATTTATGGTTACTAAAGAAAATACTGAAGACAGCTGGAAATTTTGGATTGGTAGATCAGAAATACCTTTAAATGCTTCAGAATCAGATAAACATCTTAAGAGATCAACAAGTCATCGAGAAGATCTAACATTAGAATTAAAAAGATTGAAAAACAATACACTACAAACAGTCACCCAAACTTTTCTTGAATTCATTTCTAACAAGAAAGGATTATCTATATTTTCATTCAATTGCCAAAGTTTACATGCACATGTAACTGATCTAAAAAACGATGCTATTGTAAAAAATCAAATGTTTTACTTTTGTCAGAAACTCGTATGAAAAATGAAGAACCAATTCATATTCCAGATTTCAATTTTGTTGCAAGTTATAAAAGGCCTGAAGTTCCAGCAGCAGGAGTAGCTATTTATCAACATACACAAGATACATCACACATTGTCACTTCATACATGGACATCCACACTAAATTCACTAGAGGGATTGGTGTTAATGTTTCAGACATAGGCGAAATATGCGTTGCTCGTTGCAATTCTGAAAATGGACAATACATTTTAATGGTTGCTGTTTATATATCTCCTGAAAAATCTATGCAACAGATAGAACAATTTTTATTCGAAAATTTAATGATTTACACAAAAGAAGGTTCTGAATTACTCGAAAAAGATTTGGCGAAAAATTTGACGACATACCTATGATATTAAGCGGAGACTTTAATATTAACTTCGCAGATGACAAAAAATTTATCATTAATTGAATTTTTGAATGAAACATTAGGTTTGACTATGTCTAATGATCGAAAAGTCAGTACAACAAAGTATAAAACGACTATCGATGCTGTTTTTATACGATATTTAGAGGTTTGACATTAGGTTTGACTATGTCTAATGATCGAAAAGTCAGTACAACAAAGTATAAAACGACTATCGATGCTGTTTTTATACGATATTTAGATAAATTTCAATCAAACATTTTTATTTCTTATTTCAGTTACCATAAACCTATTGTATCTTTTTTAGAATACAATTAAATGATTGAACGAACAGATAATCTAAGTATTGTCGAAATTAATGATGACAATGATGTAAATAATGAAAATAATGTTCAAACTTGAATTCATTGAAATTCGTGTAAATATAAATACTATGTATAATTAAGATAATTGTATATTAATTATTTTTCAACCACTTTGTATTTATATTTTGTTCATGATTTGTTTAACCCATCATATGTAACTAATAAATAAAACATAAAAAATTTAATATAATTTTTGCATATAGTTTTAATTACTCTCAACTTAATAGTTCCGTTTTCACTTCTATCGGCAGTCCCACGACTGCTACTGTTTTATTTTTACCTCTTTTTATTTTTAAAACTATCATTTTAAAACCCGGTGAAAATAACGCGAACCCGTAAATTTCGATCTTATTTTTTGTGTTAAAGGTGCGTGTAAAGGTACTTTATGCACCGGTTTTTGCAGATTCTTGCTGAAATTAGAACCAGGCCTTAATTCTACATCATGCAGAGAGAAAAAAAACAATTATGTATCATATTAAATGATACTGAAAGACAAATTTCTTTAATTTATCTCCATTAGTTCTTCTTCAAACCAAACACTGTATTTTTTATCGAAAATTTTAGATAAATTACGGAGAATTAACAAGACAATATAGCAAAGTTTGAAGTTATTTTAGTTAAGGCGATTCAAGATTCGTAATTGCAACCAGAAATTTTTTTAATAAATCAACTGATTAAAATAACGGCATTGTAAGAAAATTCCAAAAATATGTATATTTTATTAGCATTAGTTTCAGCCAAATGGCATCGCTCGTATAACGCAGTGCTTGTAAAACATGATTTCGATGTTACAAAAAACAAAACTTGAATCTAATATTACACGATTTTGATATAACACGATTTAAACGGACACGCACAGTACGATTCAATTGACAAACATTGGTCAAAAAATCAAATGTAATCTTTTTAGCCTAAATTATTTTTTACATACTTTTCTACTAATTCACAAAATTTGAAATCTCTAATTTTAAACACAGAGTTTGTGATAAATTTTACGTTTGTTTTTATTCACATCTCAAAGGCGAATAAAAACTTTAACCCTTTATCTACCGAAGATACTTATACGTACCAATCAGTTTAAAATTACACAGAATAACCATTTCTACGAATATTCTAACGATACTTAGCAGGAATATTCTTTGAAATCCACTCCTTCAAGATATATGGCAGCACGGGCTCTATGATGAGTATTTTAGCGAGGAAGGTGAATAGTTTTATAGCAGAAATTGCGCTTTCAGCGGATGGCGTTTTCAGCGGATTGCGCAGATTAACATTTTTGTCCCCCAAAAATATGTAGTTAATGTCAAAACTTAAGTGTCTTAGTTTTTTTTTGTATGTTAATGAAGACCTTAGAAAAGATTTGACTATTTATTTTAAGTGAAAAGTGTATATAATTAATTTTACAGTTGAATATCTTTAATTAATTAATTAGCTCTAACGGATTAAATTTCCCAAAGTTGAGTATTTTGTTTATGTATATCCCTTAATTTTTTCAATGTAGTGATCCAAAAAAAAATATTGCATGAAAAAAATTCCAGTAAATCATAATGTGGTAGATAAAGGGTAAACTGGCTCATCTCGGAAAGATAAAATAACTAGTTTGTTTTTATTTAAAATGCTAAGGCTTTTTTTCTATTATGCCTAATACTTGGATTTTTTTAGACTTGTTGCTAATAGTACATGGAATAAAAGTTGGCATGCATTTTTCAATCAAAGCAATATTTATTTTTTAAAAAATAATTGAATTTAGAATTTACGTATTTTTAAGGAATTTTCAATAAGAATTCATAAAAAGAGAGAAGTATTGTACGAATACCTATTATGTTATCGCAAAACTCATACTAACTTCTGTTATACATAGTTTGAAGTACTTGTAAATCAAATTTCATATACTATGTACGTCAACTTTTGAAGGAGGAGTAGCATTTTAAAATCCCTTCATAAGTTTCAAGTTTTTCCCTTAAAAAATTAAATGGTTAGCTTTTTGTGAAATTTTGAGAACAAAATCTGTTTTACGTCATGCATACACATAGAAGGCAACACAAAAACTGTGAAAATCATTAAATTAAAAAAAAAATGTGTAAATCATTCCATGTCCCCTTAAAAAAATTAAATACCATTTTCATAAGCCCAGTGACTTAGTGGTAGTGTATCACGCTTCCACACCACAGGTCCGGGGTTCAAATCCCGGGCTGGGTAAGGTCGACTCAGCCCTTTATCCCTTTATTGGGTCAATAATTATCATGTTTGCTTGGGAACTGAATACAGGGAATTATTGTGTCAGACTGACTACTTGACCGAAACATCTTCACATGCACCCCAGCGCATAAGTTCACGTGAAGTGAGATAGACACAGTAGGCCTTGGCTATTGTGCCACTGAGTTCAGTTTAGTAAATATCATTTTCTTTCAATAAATGGACTTCACAACTGAATTTTTTTTTCCAATTGCGTTCAATAAGGGGAACTCTTAATATTGTTGTCACAGAAAATGTCTGATTTTCTATTTGACAGTATATGTTGAAAATTTGTTATTCCAGGAAGCAGAATATAATAAAATAATATTGGTTGCTTCTAATTTAGAAGGGGGCGGATTTTCAGATATGAACTTTGGAGATGTTTGGGAACTATTTGAGGAACTATCTTTTAATGAGCAAAATCTTATTGAACAACTAAATATCTCCCTTTCGAGTTAAGCCGATGATTCCGAAAACATTTGTAAAATTGCATAAGTGGATTATTTAAATTTAATTGATCTGCAAAAAGGAATAGCTCAAGCTAAAAAAATTAAGTATCTTTTTCAACAAAAAAATTTCCGAAGTAGTACGTTGTAGAAAATTTCAAAGAGAATTGCGAAGTACTTTAGCTCCTTATAGAGGAATTCTAAAAGAATTTCAAGATCGAAACAGACAACTTTTGTAATGAAAGAGAAATAACTAATGAAGAGGAGTTTCAACCAACTTTGAGGGAGGGGGGGGAATAGATTACTGTAATTCCTGATAAGATGATGATGAAAATTAACTTTATGGCCTTAATAAGCCTCATTCCTATTTGTTTTTTTAATAATAATTATTATTACTTGAATGTATTTTTGTTGTATTTTTAATTTTTAAATTTTTTATACTTTTGTTTTTGATTAAAAACATGAAGTTGACTTACATTTTCATTTGTATGATTTATTGAAATGAAATTTCAGCTGTCATAAAACTTTACACCTTAAGATTTGATTTCGATGTAGCACGGTACATGTTACCTTGAATTGTATTATGTATACTTACACAATTAATTTAATAAATAAAATATAAAATTTAAATACAGAAATAAAAAAAAGTCTTGTATAACACGCTTTCGATATAGCTCGATGCAAAGTAACCATATTATACGAGGGGAACCTGTGTAAAGAACAAAATAAAATAAAACCAAAACTTATAACCTTGCACAGTCCGAGGTTTGAACCCGGACCTGTGGTGTGGAAGCGCGATGCATTGGCCACTGGGCTTCAAAATAAAACCATACTTACAACTATAATCATTTCATTCAGTAAAAGTTATCGTTAAAATAAAATTCAAACCAATGATATATGTTATGCACTAATTCAATTTTTATCTTAAGTTTTGATACTCTTTTTTAAAAATGTTTCTCTAAATATGTTTTCGAATACGAAATATATCTCATATTTCGTTCTCGGTATAATAATGTAATTTGAATTTTCCTTTCCTTTTTTCGCCATAGGTAGGAGAGCCTAAACAAAAAGCTGAGCGCATTTTCAAACAGAAAAATGTCTCAATTTTCATGAAAATTTCCAATCTTGCAATTCATTAATCTATTTATAACACAGCGTTCTCAAAATATTCTATAATAATTGCTTTTTCGTATCAACCTGCTTAGGGCTGGCTCATTTAACATTGAGGTATAAGACTGTCAGACTGTGGGGTGCACCTCCTAGGGGGGCTCGAGCATATTGAAAAGTCGAAAACAGGTGGTTATTTTAAAAGGTTATCAATTTATTGAAAGTAAGCAAAATACATTCTGATATCATAAAAAATTTAAAAAAAATTACGCTGATAAATGTATAAGTGCTGCACAATGTATTTCATAATATGTTTAATGATACTAAGTTACGAAAAAGTTTGTTATTTCCCAGTGACCCCACGGGCTTGCCATGTATACAGTCATATAAAATTGTATGAACCCTTTTCTAGATAATTTGTACAGTTTATAATTAATCCCTTAACTGCTCCCCCATGCCACCCTTTTGCCCATATGCAAGTGTATGTGGTGTATTGGGGGGTGGGGAAGAAAGGGAATAAATAAGAAAATCCTCTGAAATAAGTCAGTCCTTTGCGAATACTGTCAAGGTCATTTGATTACATTTCAAAGCCTTCAGAATAATTTTATGGATAGCTGTGAACAGAAAAGTATCGCATTTCGAAAAGACGTATGTGCACGTCCAGGGCAATTTACACACTGGCTGAGTAAGTAAGTCGTTTACAAACGCAGGCGGCACTCGAGAAGTAAATGGTTGATTGAATATTAACGTCGCACTGTTCAGCTACACGAGGGCTTTTGGCGACGGACCACGTAATTTTGAACCATGGTCAAGTGACGTGGACGACACCTGAGCTGGCACCCCCTCTCCTAACTACCACACCACACCAACGGGAGGACGTTTCAGCTCTCGACAGATTTAACGTGCATCGTTGAAAACTTCTTTTAGTCGCGTTGAGCGTTTTGGTAGAGGGTAAAATCCTCGTTTCGCGTCACCGACATGCTATGGAGAGCCAGACTAGCGCACGCGCAGTAGCCTGTGTACACGTATACACTAATACATCGACTATTTCTGACTGTATTATGTGCGCGTTGGACGCTTTTTGGATAATTGTATCATGTAGAGAGAGATGAGAATGGTGACATTATAAGAATTTGGTTAAAATTTCCAAAATCATGTGGACGAAAACAAGCTACAAAATTAAGAAATCTCAGTGCACGCCTCAATCTTGATGATGATGCTGTGCCCATCACTTCTCAAACATCATCAGTAGCACTCAATAATAATAAAACCATAATAGCGAAACGAAAACATTTTCCACTTGTTTCTGCTTTGGCAATGACGATTCACAAATCACAGGGAGGTACTTATGATGCTATTGTTTACGAATATGATCGCAAACATCCTAGAGAATTGGTATACGTAGCTTTATCCAGAGTGACGAAGATTGAAGGTTTATTTATGGTTACTAAAGAAAATACTGAAGACAGCTGGAAATTTTGGATTGGTAGATCAGGAATACCTTTAAATGCTTCAGAATCAGATAAACATCTTAAGAGATCAACAAGTCATCGAGAAGATCTAACATTAGAATTAAAAGATTGAAAAACAATACACTACAAACAGTCACCCAAACTTTTCTTGAATTCATTTCTAACAAGAAAGGATTATCTATATTTTCATTCAATTGCCAAAGTTTACATGCACATGTAACTGATCTAAAAAACGATGCTATTGTAAAAAAATCAAATGTTTTACTTTTGTCAGAAACTCGTATGAAAAATGAAGAACCAATTCATATTCCAGATTTCAATTTTGTTGCAAGTTATAAAAGGCCTGAAGTTCCAGCAGCAGGAGTAGCTATTTATCAACATACACAAGATACATCACACATTGTCACTTCATACATGGACATCCACACTAAATTCACTAGAGGGATTGGTGTTAATGTTTCACATAGGCGAAATATGCGTTGCTCGTTGCAATTCTGAAAATGGACAATACATTTTAATGGTTGCTGTTTATATATCTCCTGAAAAATCTATGCAACAGATAGAACAATTTTTATTCGAAAATTTAATGATTTACACAAAGAAGGTTCTGAATTACTCGAAAAGATTTGGCGAAAAAATTTGACGACATACCTATGATATTAAGCGGAGACTTTAATATTAACTTCGCAGATGACAAAAATTTATCATTAATTGAATTTTTGAATGAAACATTAGGTTTGACTATGTCTAATGATCGAAAAGTCAGTACAACAAAGTATAAAACGACTATCGATGCTGTTTTTATACGATATTTAGAGGTTTGACATTAGGTTTGACTATGTCTAATGATCGAAAAGTCAGTACAACAAAGTATAAAACGACTATCGATGCTGTTTTTATACGATATTTAGATAAATTTCAATCAAACATTTTTATTTCTTATTTCAGTTACCATAAACCTATTGTATCTTTTTTTTAGAATACAATTAAATGATTGAACGAACAGATAATCTAAGTATTGTCGAAATTAATGATGACAATGATGTAAATAATGAAAATAATGTTCAAACTTGAATTCATTGAAATTCGTGTAAATATAAATACTATGTATAATTAAGATAATTGTATATTAATTATTTTTTCAACCACTTTGTATTTATATTTTGTTCATGATTTGTTTAACCCATCATATGTAACTAATAAATAAAACATAAAAAATTTAATATAATTTTTGCATATAGTTTTAATTACTCTCAACTTAATAGTTCCGTTTTCACTTCTATCGGCAGTCCCACGACTGCTACTGTTTTATTTTTACCTCTTTTATTTTTAAAACTATCATTTTAAAACCCGGTGAAAATAACGCGAACCCGTAAATTTCGATCTTATTTTTTGTGTTAAAGGTGCGTGTAAAGGTACTTTATGCACCGGTTTTTGCGGTAGATTCTTGCTGAAATTAGAACCAGGCCTTAATTCTACATCATGCAGAGAGAAAAAAAAACAATTATGTATCATATTAAATGATACTGAAAGACAAATTTCTTTAATTTATCTCCATTAGTTCTTCAAACCAAACACTATTTTTTTATCGAAAATTTTAGATAAATTACGGAGAATTAACAAGACAATATAGCAAAGTTTGAAGTTATTTTAGTTAAGGCGATTCAAGATTCGTAATTGCAACCAGAAATTTTTTTAATAAATCAACTGATTAAAATAACGGCATTGTAAGAAAATTCCAAAAATATGTATATTTTATTAGCATTAGTTTCAGCCAAATGGCATCGCTCGTATAACGCAGTGCTTGTAAAACATGATTTCGATGTTACAAAAAACAAAACTTGAATCTAATATTACACGATTTTGATATAACACGATTTAAACGGACACGCACAGTACGATTCAATTGACAAACATTGGTCAAAAATCAAATGTAATCTTTTTAGCCTAAATTATTTTTTACATACTTTTCTACTAATTCACAAAAATTTGAAATCTCTAATTTTAAACACAGAGTTTAAAATAATATAAATTTATAATATAAATAATAAATTTTACGTTTGTTTTTATTCACATCTCAAAGGCGAATAAAAACTTTAACCCTTTATCTACCGAAGATACTTATAAGTACCAATCAGTTTAAAATTACACAGAATAACCATTTCTACGAATATTCTAACGATACTTAGCAGGAATATTCTTTGAAATCCACTCCTTCAAGATATATGGCAGCACGGGCTCTATGATGAGTATTTTAGCGAGGAAGGTGAATAGTTTTATAGCAGAAATTGCGCTTTCAGCGGATGGCGTTTTCAGCGGATTGCGAAGATTAACATTTTTGTCCCCCAAAAATATGTAGTTAATGTCAAAACTTAAGTGTCTTAGTTTTTTCGTATGTTAATGAAGACCTTAGAAAAGATTTGACTATTTATTTTAAGTGAAAAGTGTATATAATTAATTTTACAGTTGAATATCTTTAATTAATTAATTAGCTCTAACGGATTAAATTTCCCAAAGTTGAGTATTTTGTTTATGTATATCCCTTAATTTTCAATGTAGTGATCCAAAAAAAAATATTGCATGAAAAAAATTCCAGTAAATCATAATGTGGTAGATAAAGGGTAAACTGGCTCATCTCGGAAAGATAAAATAACTAGTTTGTTTTTATTTAAAATGCTAAGGCTTTTTTTTTCTATTATGCCTGATACTTGGATTTTTTAGACTTGTTGCTAATAGTACATGGAATAAAAGTTGGCATGTATTTTTCAATCAAAGCAATATTTATTTTTAAAAAATAATTGAATTTAGAATTTACGTATTTTTAAGGAATTTTCAATAAGAATTCATAAAAGAGAGAAGTATTGTACGAATACCTATTATGTTATCGCAAAACTCATACTAACTTCTGTTATACATAGTTTGACGTACTTGTAAATCAAATTTCATATACTATGTACGTCAACTTTTGAAGGAGGAGTAGCGTTTTAAAATCCCTTCATAAGTTTCAAGTTTTTTCCTTAAAAAATTAAATGATTAGCTTTTTATGAAATTTTGAGAACAAAATCTGTTTTACGTCATGCATACACATAGGAGGCAACACAAAAACTGTGAAAATCATTAAATTAAAAAAAATTTGTGTGAATCATTCCATGTCCCCTTAAAAAAATTAAATACCATTTTCATAAGCCCAGTGACTTAGTGGTAGTGTATCACGCTTCCACACCACAGGTCTGGGGTTCAAATCCCGGGCTGGGTAAGGTCGACTCAGCCCTTTATCCCTTTATTGGGTCAATAATTATCATGTTTGCTTGGGAACTGAATACAGGGAATTATTGTGTCAGACTGACTACTTGATCGAAACATCTTCACATGCACCCCAGCGCATAAGTTCACGTGAAGTGAGATAGACACAGTAGGCCTTGGCTATTGTGCCACTGAGTTCAGTTTAGTAAATATCATTTTCTTTCAATAAATGGACTTCACAACTGAATTTTTTTTTTTCAATTGCGTTCAATAAGGGGAACTCTTAATATTGTTGCCACAGAAAATGTCTGATTTTCTATTTGACAGTATATGTTGAAAATTTGTTATTCCAGGAAGCAGAATATAATAAAATATTATTGGTTGCTTCTAATTTAGAAGGGGGCGGATTTTCATATATGAACTTGGGAGATGTTTGGGAACTATTTGAGGAACTATCTTTTAATGAGCAAAATCTTATTGAACAACTAAATATCTCCCTTTCGAGTTAAGCCGATGATTCCGAAAACATTTGTAAAATTGCATAAGTTGATTATTTAAATTTAATTGATTTGCAAAAAGGAATAGCTCAAGCTAAAAAAAATTAAGTATCTTTTTCAACAAAAAAATTTCCGAAGTAGTACGTTGTAGAAAATTTCAAAGAGAATTGCGAAGTACTTTAGCTCCTTATAGAGGAATTCTAAAAGAATTTCAAGATCGAAACAGACAACTTTTGTAATGAAAGAGAAATAACTAATGAAGAGGAGTTTCAACCAACTTTGAGGGAGGGGGGGGAATAGATTACTGTAATTCCTGATAAGATGATGATGAAAATTAACTTTATGGCCTTAATAA
This sequence comes from Trichonephila clavipes, assembly GCA_019973935.1. Classification (NCBI taxonomy): domain Eukaryota; kingdom Metazoa; phylum Arthropoda; class Arachnida; order Araneae; family Nephilidae; genus Trichonephila; species Trichonephila clavipes. The sequence continues at coordinate 606,247 of BMAU01001360.1, read as the reverse complement.
GCCTCATTCCTATTTGTTTTTAATAATAATTATTATTACTTGAATGTATTTTTGTTGTATTTTTAATTTTTAAATTTTTTATACTTTTGTCTTTGATTAAAAACATGAAGTTGACTTACATTTTCATTTGTATGATTTATTGAAATGAAATTTCAACTATCATAAAACTTTACACCTTAAGATTTGATTTCGATGTAGCACGGTACATGTTACCTTGAATTGTATTATGTACTTACACAATTAAGTTAATAAATAAAATAAAATTTAAATACAGAAATAAAAAAAAGTCTTGTATAACACGCTTTCGATATAGCTCGATGCAAAGTAACCATATTATATACGAGGGGAACCTGTGTAAAGAACAAAATAAAATAAAACCAAAACTTATAACCTTGCACAGTCCGAGGTTTGAACCCGGACCTGTGGTGTGGAAGCGCGATGCATTAGCCACTCAGCCACTGGGCTTCAAATTAAAAAACCATACTTACAACTATAATCATTTCATTCAGTAAAAGTTATCGTTAAAATAAAATTCAAACCAATGATTTATATATATATATTATGCACTAATTCAATTTTTATCTTAAGTTTTGATACTCTTTTTTTTTAAAAATGTTTCTCTAAATATGTTTTTCCGAATACGAAATATATCTCATATTTCGTTCTCGGTATAATAATGTAATTTGAATTTTCCTTTCCTTTTTTTCGCCATAGGTAGGAGAGCCTAAACAAAAAGCTGAGCGCATTTTCAAACAGAAAAATGTCTCAATTTTCATGAAAATTTCCAATCTTGCAATTCATTAATCTATTTATAACACAGCGTTCTCAAAATATTCTATAATTATTGCTTTTTCGTATCAACCTGCTTAGGGCTGGCTCATTTAACATTGAGGTATAAGACTGTCAGACTGTGGGGTGCACCTCCTAGGGGGGCTCGAGCATATTGAAAAGTCGAAAACAGGTGGTTATTTTAAAAGGTTATCAATTTATTGAAAGTAAGCAAAATACATTCTGATATCATAAAAAATTGAAAAAAAAAATTACGCTGATAAATGTATAAGTGCTGCACAATGTATTTCATAATTTGTTTAATGATACTAAGTTACGAAAAAGTTTGTTATTTCCCAGTGACCCCACGGGCTTGCCATGTATACAGTCATATAAAATTGTATGAACCCTTTTCTAGATAATTTGTACAGTTTATAATTAATCCCTTAACTGCTCCCCCATGCCACCCTTTTGCCCATATGCAAGTGTATGTGGTGTATTGGGGGGTGAAAGAAAGAATAAATAAGAAAATCCTCTGAAATAAGTCAGTCCTTTGTGAATACTGTCAAGGTCATTTGATTACATTTCAAAGCCTTCAGAATAATTTTATGGATAGCTGTGAACAGAAAAGTATCGCATTTCGAAAAGACGTATGTGCACGTCCAGGGCAATTTACACACTGGCTGAGTAAGTAAGTCGTTTACAAACGCAGGCGGCACTCGAGAAGTAAATGGTTGATTGAATATTAACGTCGCACTGTTCAGCTACACGAGGGCTTTTGGCGACGGACCACGTAATTTTGAACCATGGTCAAGTGACGTGGACGACACCTGAGCTGGCACCCCCTCTCTAACTACCACACCACACCAACGGGAGGACGTTTCAGCTCTCGACAGATTTAACGTGCATCGCTGCCCTACACGGCGGGTCTTTAGTGGTACTGGGCCTCGAGAAGTAAGAGTCGTGTTGTAATTTTAGCGTCACAGTTTCGTATTATCGAGTTTAATTCATTGTTATTGTATGGAGGGGGCGATGAAAATAATGATTGAATATTGCGTCGAAAGTATTGAAAGTTTGAGAAGCTCTGGTATGGGAGAAAAAATGCAACTCACATTTAAAGTTAATATATTTATGTGGGATTTTAAATTTCCCTCCACTTCAGTTCCATGCCTAAATTGTGGAGGTGGAGATAGATGGTGGCGCCATCTATCGTAATGTTCTATCGTCCCTTCGGGAATTTCACCGAGCTAAATTGTACTGTTACCTGTATGGTGCTCAATGCTAAGCCCAACGACAGGCGTACATCTAGCCCATTGCAACGATGAATTTTGTGGGCCTCGATCTGACTATGTCAGACGGGTGGCATGAGCAACAACAACATGTGGGATTTGGAGCAACAAAGGCTATTATCCCAAATGCGATACACACTCTTTACCCAAACAATGGATAATACTATGGATGTAGAGAGTGTTTTTTTTCCAGGTATAGAAGTTTAAGTTGGCATTACTTTCCAAGATGGCGACCGATTTAACAGCTGTCAAGTGATTTATTCTCAGTTTGGTTTGGCAATTCATCATGAATAGACTCACGCCTGAACAACGCTTTCAAATTGTGCAATTTTATTTCGAAAATAATGGTCGATTTTCATAAGCGAATTTTGTTTAGCGATGAAGCGCACTTCTGGTTGAATGGCTACGTCAACAAACAAAACTGCCGCATTTCAGTGAAGCTAATCCACAAGTGTATGTCGAAACACCGTTACAGCCAGAAAAACTGACTGTTTGGTGCGCTTTATGGGCTGGTGGGATCCTTCTTCAAAAACGATGAAGACCACAACGTTACAGTCAATGGTGATCGGTATAGAGCCATGATTACTAACTTTTTCATTCCTGAATTGAACAATCATGATGTCCAGGAGCTGTGGTTCCAACAAGACAGCGCAACATGTCACACAGCTCGTGCCACAATCGATTTATTGAAAGACACGTTTGGTGACCGCCTTTTCACGTTTTGGACCTGTGAATTGGCCTCCGAGATCTTGTGATTTAACACCGCTAGACTATTTTCTATGGGGCTATGTAAAGTCATTGGTCTATGCGGATAAGCCACAAACGCTTGACCATTCGGAAGACAACATTCGCCGTGTTATTGCCGATATACGGCCACAAATGTTGGAAAAAGTCATCGAAAATTGGACGTCTAGATTGGACTACATCCGAGCCAGCCGTGGCAGTCATATGCCAGAAATCATATTTAAAATGTAATGCCACAAGATTATCTTTCGAATAAAAAAAATTCATGTCAATCGAATAATACATCGTTGTTTTATTGCAATTTAAAGTTCTATACCTCTAAAAAAACACCCTTTACTATAAAATATACTGTTCTCTTTAGAATAGCAAAACAAGAGAGAGAGAATATATTGTTAATATTAGGCAAATTTTTTATATCCGGAAAAATATTCCAAATTAACATTACGTAAAGACAGCCTTAAAGGGGAAAAATTGACCTTTTATGCGATGTTTTCAGTTTTAAAAGTCGAAATATTAAAATTAGATGCATGAATCACAACGTCCCGAAATTATATGAAACATGAGACATTTCTATGTATGAAATTGCGTTCCAAGTTACATTCCTTTGGCTTTTTTAAGTTTGGCTAGGGTATCCTTAAAATATGGCTACCTAAAATCATAAAATGACACACTAATAATTTAATTGTATTCCATAACAATATATAGTAAACACTGGCGTAGCTGATCCTGTAACAAAATACTTTATGAGCCTTTTAAGGAAAGACAAATAAAAGCGATTACATTATTAAAACTTATTTGAAAATGTCAAAAAGTTACACGTGTTGGGGCCCCTGTAGCTTGGGGGCTTAGTATCAATGACCTGGTGGTAGTTACGCCCCTGATGGTACAGTATCCGAATGGCACAGATTTAAACTTAAAGTTTTTTTCATTTTTTTTCATTCTTTAAAGGAAATATTCTATCATAAAGATCATGTTTAAAAGCAAGCAAAACCTTAAATTACATTATAGCACAAAAAAAGTTGTAATAGAAAAAAAACTATCTATACAAAGTTTAACAAGTTGAAATCTTCCAAAAAGTTATAATCGGTCAAGTTTCTTTCCAGATCACGCTGACCACCCACTTCGCTCTTATAAAGCGAACAAAATCCTTTTTTGTCCAAATCACTGTTTTTAATGGCATGACTTTTCATTTCTTACTATTATTTCCACCTCCGTCATTATTTTGGGTTTACTTCATTCACAAAAATTGGGAAATAAAAGAGTGAAAGAAGAAAAGAAATATATCTAGAAATTGTCAAAAGATGACAAAATATTTTTTTCCCGAGTTCCTTGAGATCCGATGAAGGAAAAAGAAATTGATAAAAATGAATTGTGCTCTAGGTAGACACACCCTATTAGTTGATTTATTTTTATTTTTCCACAGTTGCGTTGGTGACGGTCTTGACCCTCTGTTGACCCCGAAGGAAACAATAGAAAAATAGAAGTTGTGTAAGAAAAAAAAAGGCTCCTAAAATTGAACTCGTAATAAGCCTTACTTTATTTCTCAAACATAAAAAGTACATGGGTGTAAAGACTTTTATTTGTACCCAAAAATACCATCTAAAAAGTTAGCCACCTAAGCTGAAGAAAGATGTGATTCTTTTCAAAATATAAAAATTTTAATGAAACATTAAAGGCGATTTGTCCCCCTTTCTCCCCTTGCCCAAAAAAGAAAAAGAACATTGAAAACTAGCTAATGCAGATCGTTGAATATTTCTTAACAACGTAGTATGAAAATTGCTAGAATAAGTTGAAATGCTAGAATTAGTTTGGACTCAAAGTATATTGAGAAAAGGAGGGATTTAGTTTTCTTCTATATTTCTTGTTTATTTTATTTATCTGTTTTACTTTTTTCTTGCTCTTCAAATAAAATTTAAGCTTATAAAAAAATTCTGGAATACAAAACATGTAACAAGTACATTAAGATTTCTGAAAAGATACTTTCTTTATTTTAATAAGAATATACTCTTATATAGCAGTATTTAATAAACGTCGCTAAGAAGATATATCTTTCTAAACATCATATATCATATGAGATTCTTTAGTTTATTGTTTGAGAATATGTTAAGGAAGCGGTGTGCAAATAGCAGTCCGTATTCCACATGCGGCCAGTTAAAATATATCCACCTTGAACCGAATTTACCTGCATTAACTTACAGGCTGTAATGAAATTATCAACAAGCTATATCTCTCCCTCCTGATTAAAAAAAATATTGTGGAAAATTATCAAATGTGTATCAAAAATTAAAAAATTTCCAGAACAGATTTTTAAAAACTTTTATAAACTTTGTTTATTTATTATTTTTTCAATTCCTACTATTAGCTCCGACTTTCTATTTATTTATATATCTTGGTGGAATTTTCAATCATTAATAAAATACATTTTAAAGCGCTTAATTGAGCTGAAATTTTATATACATGATTATTTTGGGTGACAACACAGTAATTTAATCATAACCAATGAAAATTAATTTTCATTAATACTAATTATTTAATGAATTACAAATACAGCCACGTTGGCATCATTTTTGGCAACTTATGTCGAAAAGGTTTTTTTCTCACGTTTTAAAGCATTCAGTGAAACTGAAATTTTATATACACGATTGTTTTGGATGACAATACGATACTTTAATGATAATTAATAAAAATTAATTACCACTTAATGTTGTGATTCTGTCATATGTATATACATATTTATATTAATTGTAACTATTTAATAAAAAGTAGCTAAAATAAAAATTTTCTTTGTTGATCTAAGTAGGAATTGACTTAAAAAAATTTGTTTTATATTACACTTGTCTTTAATGCCTTTCAAAAATTTCTTGCTTTTCAACAATTATTCTTGTCAATCACAGTTTCGTGAATGAAAAAACCAATCAGAAGACTTTAAACAAGAACCAAAATTGAAACAAGTCAGTTTAAAACATTTAACAATATTTAGGGGTAAACTATGAATTATAAAAATTTATTAAATATTGTTTTTAATTTTATAAGTTGTATTCGACGAAAATTACTCGATTTTTTTAAGTATTTTTCTCCACAAAAAAATCAAAATAAATTTATCATGCTTTTCATTTGTTTAAATTTGACAAAGAGAATTATTTTTGATAAATTAACGACTTTTTAAAATATTTTGAGTTAAAGTTATAATTCTAATTATTAATTCTCTTGTGGTAATATAGCTTTAGTATTTACTGCGTTTTTTTCTTAATTATTTAAGAGATATTTTAAAAACATTAAAATTTTTACAACCTTGTAAATTTAAATATATTTCGTTAATTAAATACGGTTTCCTTTTTATTGGTTCAATTAACATCTTGCTAGAGAACACAATACCGATGCATTTTATTCCTGGAACCTTGTTCCAAGTGCTGAATATTATAACTTCTAAAACAAATATTCGATATCTTTTGTTACTTAACCTATTTTAAAGAAAGAGTGTTAAAATTATACGGATTTCATTCATATTTAAATAAACTTTTTAATTCGTGCAAATTCTATAAACATAATTATATTTCCAGAATTTCTACTGGCTTGCTTTCTGTGGTAATATCCTTTTTTTTATACCGGCTTTCATCAATTTATTTGATATTATAGAGACATATACTGCGTATTTCCAAGCAATCGGTTCATGTACATTGCTGTTGCCAACTTTTGATGCTGTAGGAGTTTTCTTTTAGAAAGTATAAATTTATCAATAATAATAACACATGTAGGTAAACAAAATGCGCTTGGTTAAACGTACTAGTACAATACATGCATTTTTTTTTTAATTTTGAAAAACATTTGTAAGTGTTTAAAAACCTGAACATCTTTACTCAATGTCAAATTTGAAATTGTCTATAAAAATTACAAGACTACTTTCAGTTTTAAATTCAATGGAGAATGTGATTATCATGGATTTAGCCTATTGAACATGTTCCATGTTAGGATTTTTCAACGAAGTCTAGAAAACGTTTTTCATCATTGAATTTACTTGATACTGTTTATTCAATTATTTTGATTGAACTACATAGTAGATGTTCAAAAATTATTTATTCTTCTTTTTATTAATTAGTAATGAGGTTTGGATAGAGATTAGTATTTTTAATCACAAAATTAAAGTTAGAAAATTTCTTCAGCTTCTTCGTAACATTGAGTATTTTAACTAATTTAATATACTTAAGGCATCTGTGCCTATGTTAGGAAGGAGCTGCGGTAGCTAGGGGTCAAGGTATCGGATCATGGCAGACACGTCATGAGTTCAAGCCCAGTACCACTAAAGACCCGCCGTGTAGAGCAGCGATGCACGTTAAATCTGTCAAGAACTGAAACGTCCTCCCGTTGGTGTGGTGTGGTAGTTAGGAAAAGGGGGCCAGCTCAGATGTCGTCCACGTCACTTGACCATGGTTCAAAATTACGTGGTCCGTCGCCAAAAGCCCTCGTGTCGAACAATGCGACGTTAATATTCACTCACTCACGCCTATGTTAGGAGACAAGTTTTCTAAAATGTCGTGCTATTCGTAAATTTATGTTATTTTGTTGGTTCCTATGACTTAAATTAATGAAAAATACCGATGATAAAATTATAAGACAATTTAAATTTATTAAAATGAGCTATTGTAGGTAAAATTTGATGAAAATTATACCAAACTTTAAAACGGCTCTGCATGGAATTCAAAACCATTTATTTAAGTTGTTTTTGCACAAATTATTTAAGACAGTCATAAAGGCAATGAACTAAAATCTAAAATATATTTACAATTACCAAAAATTTATGGCTCATTACACATTTTCTTTTGAAAGTTTTATAAAAATACATGGTGTTCGTAACAATAAACTGTTAAAAATAAAACATTATGGATGTTAGAGCTAAATACTTAGTGCATTTTTATCATACTTTAAATAACATGTATACAAAGCATGAAAGAAATACATTCATAAGTTTTTGAGATATCAGGTTTTAAGTAACATAACTTTGACAAAAACAAATACAATCTTCATAAAAGGCTTTTAAAATTTTGATTCTTATTTTACTAAAATAATGCTAAATATCAGATATTTAAAAAAATTCACTTTTATACTTTAGAATTTTTTTTCTCTATCTTATTAATTTTTTTTCTTTCTGACCGCTCGATTTTCTCCGTACAAAAAGTGGAAAAGGTAAAATAATTTTTAAACTTCAGTCAAGCATTGATTCAGAAACGTAGGCAGATAGATAACTTAACGAATTTAGGGTAAAATTTTGTTTATTAAATATATGTATACATGCTTAAGGTATCCGACTACGTTCGAAACTGTGATTTAAAAAAAGTGCATGAGTGGATAATTTTCATGATATTTAGTGTCACTTAGATTATAATACATGTATAAAATTGTTTTAAGTACATTTTGACAAAAAAATTTAAATTTAAAAATACAATAAAAATTTCCTCAAAAAATATTTCGCTTATGTACTTAGAATAACCTTTTACCACCAATTGAAATAATTATCGGCGTTTTTTTTTTTCTTAAAATTTCTCTCCTCTGTTGAGTAAAATATGGATAAATTCACTTCTAAGTTATATATTTCAAAAATTCTAGTTCAGCCTCTGTACAGAGGTCTGAGATAGAGGTCTGACAGGCAAAATATTATTATAAAAGAAGTATTTTTCATAAAAGGAGAATGTTTTGAAAATGGGTCATTCTATGTTCATTTTTTGTCAAAATATTGTACTTAAATATTTTTTTATTCTAATAATATTCTTAAAACAATTTTATATACGTTTTATAATCTAAGTGACACTAAATTTCATAAATATTATCCATTTATAAGCTTTTCAAAATCACGGCTCCGAACGTAGTCAGATGCTTTAAAGATTCTAGTTATCCACTTTAAAAATAAGAACATTAAACAGTGGTAAAGCACTCTAGATCAGTGCTTCTCAAACTTTCAATACTGGCGCCCCCCTTTTCAATCACAATTTTTATCGCGCCCCCTCCTTATACATAAATAAGTATATTAAATTTTGTGTATATGTAACTTTTAAGTAATATATATATATATATATATATATATATATATATATATATATATATATATATATATATATTTTAAGAAAATTACTTAAAAAATATATATATTACTTAGAAAATTATGTTATTTTTTCTTTCTAATTTTTAAATTGAACAGATCGCAAAATGATGTATTTAATTAAAGATTTATTTCCTTCAGCATATTCATTTCTCAAAGTACAAAATGTCATTAGAAAAATAGTCTAGTCAATGTCACTTATCATATCCATCACATCTGGCATTATAGGGTACGTTTGCGTGAGTCTGGGCAACCTACGTCTGCGCAAAACATGTAAAAATGCTTTTCCTCGTAAATTCCAGTCAGTTTTGGTCGACTGATACTCCTATAGCTACCGAATCTAGCTTGAATGTACATTTTTTAAATTTGCACGTTAATTGTAATTCACGGTAATTAAGTATTTACGGCAGTAGATTAAAACAATATCATACATACATTTTTAAGTCGTAAGCAAACATTCGACCATAATAAAGAATCAACAAGTACACAGACGAACGAGCATGGTTCCGAAAATTAAATCAAGGCGATCTTCTCAAATATACTTAAATTTTGCCCTAAAATGATGGAAAAAAAGCCCCAGCTCGATATGTGTTAAAACTTACAAATCTGTAGAACAACATGTGAAAGTTGTTTTTAAAACATGTAAAATCATTTAACTATGTTGGCAAAGAATTTTAAAAAGTATTTTCTGGATGAGGACAGCTTGGTAGCAAGTTACGAGTGGATTAGGGATTTATTTCAAGATACTCCAGAAGGGCTCTCAACTTCCGAAGAAATCTTCATAGATTTCACATCCAGTGAAAATTAAAAGGCAATTTTGTAATAAATCGCTCTTTGAATTTGGGGTAGAGGTGATGAATTATCTGTACTGAAAACAAAAGCACTTCGTATACTATTACCATTTTCAACATCCTACCTTTTTCAAACCGGATTTTCTGCAGTGGATGCCTTGAAGACAAAAATATAGATCTCAGCTAAATATAGAAAATAACTCTTTATGTCAATTTCTGATATTATATATAAACCTTCCTTTGAAAAACTTTCTTCTACAAGACAAGCCCGTGGAAGTCCCTAATAATTATTAAACTTGTTCTTAATTTAGTAATAAGATTGATTGATTGAATATTAACGTCGCACTGTTCAGCTGCACGAGGGCTTTTGACGACGGACCACGTAATTTTGAACCATGGTCAAGTGACGTGGATGACACCTGAGCTGGCACCCTCTCTCCTAACTACCACACCACACCAACAGGAAAACGTTTCAACTTTCAACAGATTCAACGTGCATCGCTTTCTTTAGTGGTACTGGGCTCGAACTCGTGACAAGGCAAGCCACGATCCGATACCTATACCACTCGGCTACCGCGGCTAAATTCAGTAATAAGAAATTATTTATAAAATACCTTCTTCAGTACTGATACATCAAACGTATACTGGCTGAAACACCGACTCCGCCCGAGTTCATTTTTTAAAAAATAAAACATTATTCTTGATATAATAGCTGAACTGTAAGGAGAGTAAAACTGTGTGCATGTATACAAAAATGTAAAATGATTTTTTTAGACAAATGCTATAATTGTAAATAACTGTTTAAAAGAACTGTAATTTTAAACCTCACACAATTAGCATTTAGAATTAATGTTAAATTATGAAAAAAAAGAATATAAAATTCGATGAAGAATAATTGTGTACTTTTTAACATTTAAAGAGAAGACTTCAAAATGTTTTAACCCGGGAGCAGGCGCGTACTGATACTTTAATGGTAGTGGGGGGACTCAGTCACCCCAATCATTTGTTTAGAATTATTTTTACTGTACACGATACAAATCGGAATTCTAGTGAATATTTTAATTTATAGAAAGTATACTTTTACCTTCTTTCAAGGACTATTCAATTATTTGATGATTTGAGAAAAATCCAATAAAACTGAACTAAAATGATTCAAAAGTACAAGACCATAATAAAGGACGCAAATCAGACACTTTTCAATTATCCTACAGAAATGAAACCAATCAATTCTTTTCCAAATATCGCAAAACTCAATTATTTACAATTTCCCTAAGCGAAAAGCAAAAAAGCATAAAAGATGGGAGGGAACTCTTCCATACCATAAGATTGAAGGTCAATCAAATGATTAGCAAACGTACTATGCAGCCTGGCTGAAAAGTGAATCATGACTTCCTTTTCTTTTTCTACAACTAATGTACAGTATTTCAATAATAATTACAGTGGTGAATTGTTTATCTTAGAATTTTCTCAGGGTCTGGGTTGCATTTTTTTTTTTTAACGAGTAATATTTTATGTTAAAACGTAATAAAAAAAAATCTCTCATTGAGGAAATACAGCAAATAAAACAAAATGTTTTTTTTTTTTCTTCTTTAATTTGGTTTTGGGATCAAAGATAGCTATTTGATGACGGAAAAAGCCAGATAATAAACATAAATTATGTCAGTGTTGTTGTGTGTATTTTTTTATGGAAGAAAGCATTTTTGTTTTACTTCTCTTTCCGGTTATTTTTTTTTAAAAATCTTTAAATTTTCGATACGCTCGCGCCCCCCTTGTAGGGTCATCGCGCCCCCCCAGGGGGGCGCGCCCCACACTTTGAGAAACACTGCTCTAGATGGAAGACTCACAGAAAACACATTTCTGAAACTATTCTAATTCATCCCCTGATTTTAATACAAAATAAATTGTAGCCTAGAAATGGGGATTAGGAGTTGATTTTTCGCTTAAAGCAAAAACTGAAAATCCTTAGTTAAGAGCTTTCTGAATTATGAAAAATACTGTGTATAAAGAAACAGAGTGGTGTGTATAATATGCGACTCGTATTTCCTCCACAATCGATATTTTAAAAGACTCGGCGCTCTTATATTACCAAAGGCTTTACTGTAATAATATGGGTTCTCAGTGTCTAATTATATGAAAGTTTTACTTAAGTAGCGTATAAATGAAATTACTATTTGATAACAGAGAGAAGTAAGGAAAAAAATCATTGGGGAAGGGGGGAGGTATGATTTCAACAGGAAAAACTTTTTGTAACCGAATACGTAGAAATAACACGAACTTTCTCTGTTGCTAGGGGAAGCCATTGTTCTGCGGGTGGAATCGAAGAGAAAGAAAAAGAAAAGAAAAATTTCTTCCCTCTAAATTAGATGCTTTTTTTCCCTTTCCTCTTTAGTTTCAAGTCCATCATCTTTTGAGGGAAGGCTGTTGAATCTATGAGGATTGATTACAATCATTTTCGTCTTTCTTTCTTTTCTATTTTTACTCAGTTTTTTTTTCTTTTGATTTTTGTTGCTCTTGAAGGGTATAGTATTTGCCAAGGGTGCAGCTCGAAATCAAAATGAAGTTACAAATTTTGAGTAAGTTTTCTTCTTTAAAAAATTTTATTTCTCCGTTTATTTAAAGAATCTAGTTTATACGGAACTTGTACTACTGTAAAAAAATTAATAACATTATTTTCTCTGTGCCGGCTAGGTGGTGTAGTTGATTAGGCCCTGGCCTTGTACGCCCAAGTTTTCGGGTTCAAGTCGGTGGATTTTCATGATAAAAAGTTCGATAGCACCCATGTTGTATGTTTATGCGGCATGTCAAAGATCCCTAGAGTGATTGTTTGGCTTGTTGACTCTTGGCAAAATTAAATATCTAGTTCAATTTTTCATGTTGAGAGCTCAGAAGCCTCCCTCTAAGGAGGAAGCGGGGCGTTAAAATTACATTGTGGTAATTGGTATCAACTTATATGGTGCCGCTCTAAAAAGTGATACAATTCTCGGGGAATGTACTAGGCCTGCAATGATAATTAACAATATGCAGCTCCATTTGAGAGCATGAAAGAGAAATCTTCTCCGTAGAACAATAGCTTTAAAATAAAATTGGCAGTACTATGTGATGCTTAATCTGCTTCTAATTTCTGTATATTCCAAAACTATGAGTTTCGTTTCGTTGACTGATAGTTTTTTAATACTTTACAGAGCACACTTGATATTATTTTTAATTCTCCAAACTTGCTTAATACTGAAATATCAAAACAATGCATCCTATACTAGAAAAAGAAAAAAAATTCTTTATTGTCCCCTTTTGGATGGAGTTCGTAAATAAGTCCCGTATTAAAACTTTACAAAACTGAAGTATTTGTGATGGATTACTAAAAAAAAATCAAATTCCTTTAATAGAAAACGTTGATGAAGGTGGACACGTCCAATTGAAAAACGTTGTATATAATTATTTGACTCTTATAAATCAATCTTCCGTATTTTAAATACAGCTACCTGCATATTCCACTGGTAAAAAACAATTGACAAGCAAATAAAAAAACTGGGTTTGAAGTATAGAAGCCTGTCGCTATATCTCGCTTTCAAATGAAAGGGTTTTTTTCCGTATCTGTGTTCGCAGGAAATTTGCGGTTTTCAAGCAACCAAAGCAACATCTTTTTGATTCTTCAAGAAACAAATGCGTAATTCTGGATTCATGCTCAAGAAAATTTTAATAATACACTTTCGCAATCCTTTCTGTGTTGATATTGAAGATAACTTTTCATTGTTAAATGAAAAGTTTCTCACAGGAAAAGTCCTGAAATCTTTCTGACATCGATATCCTTGGATTAACGAGTTTCTTTCAAAATTTTGAGGAAGTGCAAGGTTAAAAGAGCTATTGATTTTTATTAATCGCTCAATTTCAGTTCTAAGTTTATGGAACAGAAAATAGAGAAAAAAATGTTGTGAACTTCCTTGTACATTTAAAGTATATATTGTAATATTTTGGTAATCGGTTGGCCATAAAGAAATCAATTAAAAAATTGTTTGGTGCCTGCATATTTCAAAATATTATGAAAATAGAGCGTGCAATAACCATCATGTCTTTTCAGACCGTTGCATAACGACTTTGAAAAAGAATTCAATGTAAAGAAATTTTTTTAATGAGTATGGACAATCTTATAGATGGGTTGGCACAAAGTGTCCGTTCTTAGTGAAAACGTGAATTAATGAGTTTTTATAAAGTCCTACTTAATGCAGTGATGTAAATACTGAGTAGCACACATATAAATCTAATTACATTTTATTGTTTTTAAACCCATTTGATTGTGCATTACTTAGTGAGACATAATTTATTTTAATATAAAAGGCTCTGTCTTTTTGTGTGGCCGCGGTAGCCGAGTGGTATAGGTATCGGATCGTGGCTCGCCATGTCACGAGTTCGAGCCCAGTACCACTAAAGACCCGCCTTGTAGGGCAGCGATGCACGTTAAATCTGCCGAGAGCTGAAACGTCCCCCGATGGTGTGGTGTGGTAGTTAGGAGAGGAGGTGCCAGCTCAGGTGTCGTCCACGTCACTTGACCATGGTTCAAAATTACGTGGTCCGTCGCCAAAAGCCTTCGTGTAGCTGAACAGTGCGACGTAAATATTCAATCAATCAATCAATCTGTCTTTTTGTAACAATTAGCAAGTTCATTTTTATGAAGTTTTTTTTTAAATTATTCCACTCTTATTATTTTTAATTGCTTTTTTAGATATGTTTTTGAGTATATCTTTTTTTTTCTATCTCTCCAAAGCATATTGATATAATTCCCCCTATAATGACTGGTTTGATTTATTAAAAAAAGTGTGTGTTATTTATTAAATATATATACGCACGTAAGAAGTTATACTTCTTTGGCGTAACAAGATTAAAATCTTTCTAAAAATCTTGAGCAGGGCAAGCTGGGCCAAGGACGAAAGGCGGGCGCGAACAGAGTTAAGAGATACTAACCTTAAGTCAATCGGACCAGCCAAACCCTAGATAATCACAATTTAAATAAATTTAAACACTCTCGCACAGGGACAATAGGACCAATAACATGAGAAAGGATGGAGGAGGTCGGCAGACTATATCTGGAGATGAGTTGAAACGAATGCGACACCTGAGACATTGTATGGGAGGGAAGAATCGTTCCTGAGAAAATTAAGACATCCACCGGAAGAGCCCCCGAGTTCTGGTCATCTTAAAATTATTAAAACATTTAAAACATTTAAAACAATTAAATAAAATAGAATCAGGGCACCCAGCACCTCGAAACTAGGGTTGGTTGTGAGGACACACGAGAGGAATCCATTCGAACCTGTTTGAAGTCAGTAGTTTCAAATAGGGGGTACTAGCTCGGAAAAGGAAACTAACTTCTTTCCGGGGGAGAACTGTGACGTAAATTGTTACGTTCATACCAACGATACACAGAGTAGTAGGTTATCCCGAAGTTTCATCTTTCTATCTCTGTAATATCGTAACGTCATCAAAAGATCGAACCCTATAGGAATAACATTGGGATTCTAATTTTAGTGATAACACCCCCCTGGGTCCACTATCTACACACGAATTATAACATATGAAAGAGCTCAACGAGGAGAACCTTTGATCCGAGTTTCATTAACGAAGCTCAAAAATCCTCGGAGCTATGCGGGATTTAAAAATATTTAAAACCTTTTAAAATAATTTAAAAATGCTAAATATAGGTGAAGAAATAGGGCTATGGACCTGAAAAATATATCTAGGATGCTCTTTGGGAGAACAATCGAATCCAGCCGGTGCGGTCGACCAAGGCAGCATAGGTTTCGAGTTATTACTGGGGAAGCCCTGTAGGGGGGAGCACCGGAGGGGACCAATTCCACGCACAACTCGCGCTAATACGAAAATATGGCGGGCCTCCAAAAATTAAGTCCTAAGCTTGATTCCTTATGGGGGGTGAAATTTTTTTCCAGTCCCCATAGGATTAACATGGGAGCATGATATTTTAGTGCTTAAGTCCTCCCCTTGCCTACACAATGGGAATGAAGTAGATGACTGGATGGGTCTCGGCAAATGGAAAAGTTAGTTCAAATCTCAAGTCCGGGACTCAAACAGGAGCCAGGATATTGTGAATTTAAACAAATTTAAAATGTTTAAAAAAAGTTTAAAACAATTAAAAACTATGGAAGAAATAGCCCTATGAGCATGAAACTATGATAATTGGAAGAGTAGATGGAGAGGGATCGAATGAACCAGGTTCGAAGGGACTGTCGGGCTCGGGTGCCGAGATATTGGCCAAAAAGCTGCAGAGTGGCGTGCATCCCAACAAATAGGGTTTATAACAATAATTATTACGTTTCCCACAATATCAGTCCCCTAGCACCAAAAAAAGGGCACGTTAAAGTAAAGGGTGTTTTTTGAGAGGTATAGAACTTTAAATTGCAATAAAACAACGATGTATTATTTGATTGACTTGAATTTTTTTTTATTCGAAAGATAATCTTGTGGCATTACATTTTAAATATAATTTCTGGCATATGACTGCCATGGCTGGTTCGGATGTAGTCCAATCTAGACGTCCAATTTTCGATGACTTTTTCCAACATTTGTGGCCGTATATCGGCAATAACACGGCGAATGTTGTCTTCCGAATGGTCAAGCGTTTGTGGCTTATCCGCATAGACCAATGACTTTACATAGCCCCACAGAAAATAGTCTAGCGGTGTTAAATCACAAGATCTTGGAGGCCAATTCGAAGGTCCAAAACGTGAAATTAGGCGGTCACCAAACGTGTCTTTCAATAAATCGATTGTGGCACGAGCTGTGTGACATGTTGCGCCGTCTTGTTGGAACCACAGCTCCTGGACATCATGATTGTTCAATTCAGGAATGAAAAAGTTAGTAATCATGGCTCTATACCGATCACCATTGACTGTAACGTTGTGGCCTTCATCTTTTTTGAAGAAGTATTCCACCAGCCCATAAAGCGCACCAAACAGTCAGTTTTTCTGGATGTAGTGGTGTTTCGACATACACTTGTGGATTAGCTTCACTCCAAATGCGGCCGTTTTGTTTGTTGACGTAGCCATTCAACCATAAGTGTGCTTCATCGCTAAACAAAATTCGCTTATGAAAATCGGGAACAACGGCAATCTCGTTTTGGGCCCATTCGACGAATCTACGCCTTGCTTGATGATCGTTTTGATGAATTGCCAAACCACAAACTGAGAATAAATCACTTGACAGCTGTTAAATCGGTCGCCATCTTGGAAAATAATGCCAACTTAAACTTCTATACCTGGAAAAAAAACACTCTTTATTAGACAACGGTGTGCACGCGCATCGGTGCCGTGACGGTGTGCGTCACATCCATGATGGTTTTGCGTCACATCCGTGACGGTGTGCGCACGCATCATAAAAATTTACCCTCATCGTCTTTCCCAAACGCGCAATAAGAAGTATAACTTTAAAAAAAAGACTCTCTTTTTGTTATGTTAATATATTTATCTTTGTAATCTGATGTCTGAAAAAAATGCTACATTTTTATGAAAGAGAGAATTTTTAACTACAAGAAAGTGATATTCGCGCGCGCGTGGGAAGTAAATTAATTAATTAATTTGCTTGTCAATGGGCTAAATACATAACAACGGTCACGTGATCTCCATTGAATCCATAACCAATATTAGACTTGTACTTGCAGTGCTACTTGTAAAGTTTAGAAAAATTTCAAATCTAATCACTGAGAAAAATGTGCAAATACTAAGATTTCCCCAAAACGTTTTGAAATTAAAAAAATATACATGTGTAGTACACGTGAACTTATAATCAAGTTTACTTTGTGTATTTACCTATGTGCATTATTATTTTTAACAAATATCTTTTTTTCAAATGGACTGAATTTTGGCATACAAACCTTTGCAGACATAAAAAGTCCCCCAAGTGTGGGAGCCATTTTTTAGTGGTGGCACCATCTAGTGGCGGTTCACGCTACCAAATATTGACACTTGAATTAATTTAACTCAAGCTCTCGTCGGAGGCTGAATGTTGCTGAGAGTATACGAGAACCAGATTGAGGGATCTTTTAGGTGACACATAATCATGACATCCGTGCCTACGTTTTTCGTATCCAAAAAAAAATTATCGATTCCAGCCGGGATTGAACCCGTAACCTTAGGCTTATGAGGTGGACATGCTACCTCACAGCCACCTTGCCAACTTGTTGACAAATATGTACTTTTTAAAAGAAGATTTAAGTTAAATTTAAAACTTCGCAACAACAAAGCGCCTGAGCTGATTGGTTGGAAACGCGTGATTGTATTTATCATCACATAAATTTATGAACTGATTGGCTTAGAAACATAAGGTAGCAGTTATGGGATTATGACGTCACACGAATTTAACCCATTGCTTTTTTTTTATTCTGAAGTGTACTGTTGACATTTTTATTAACTTACCAGCCATTATCCGACCTTTTCCCAGGGTATTTTATGATGATGTAAAAATAAATACTGTTTTTATATAGATTATTGATATCCATGTCCTAACTTTAAGCATTCGATTTCTTTGAAAAATATTCTTATAGCCTTCACCTCTGGATTTAAAAACGACATGATTTGAATTTCTAAAATTGAAATAGAATTATCTTTTACGCTCCCGTAGCCCCCTTAACTAAAATGATACTCAACAAAATAAATATGCTTGTCAAATTTCTTATCAAAATCTGATAGTTCAAAAACAGAGTTTTTATATCTATAAAGCCCCTTAACCTCTCACCCCTTCACCCCTTTCTTTAGGAGTCGATTTCCTCAAAACCCCTTTTGTACCGGATCTCTACGCTATGAAGGAACATACTTACTATATTTCAAGTCTGTAGATCTAATAGTTCCGAAGATACCATGATGAGTGAGTGTGAGTCATTTTTCTGCTTTATATATACATAGATTATTTATAAACTTAGCAAAACAGTAGTAATAGTTCCGTTACTACATTAAAATACTATTATGTTAAACAACTTAGAATATTCAAACCTTTTACTATGTTTTCAAACAAAAAGTTATAGAAAAAAGATACATGTAATATAAAAAAAAAATTCAAGTCAATTCCTACTTAGATCAACAAAGAAAAGTTTTAATTTAGGTACTTTTTATTAAATAGTTACAATTAATATAAATATGTATATACATATGACAGAATCACAACATTAAGTGGTAATTAATTTTTATTAATTATCATTAAAGTATCGTATTGTTATCCAAAACAATCGTGTGTATAAAATTTCAGTTCAACTGAATGCTTTAAAACGTGAGAAAAAAACCTTTTCAAGTTTTGACACAAGTCGCCAAAAAGGATGCCAACGTGGCTGTATTTGTAATTCTTTAAATAATTAGTTTTAATCAAATAATTTTTATTAATTATAATTAAATTACTGTGTTGTCATCCAAAATAATCATGTATATAAAATTTCAGCTCAATTAAGCGCTTTAAAATGTATTTTATTAACGATTGAAAATTCCACGAAGATAAATAAATAAATATATAGAGAGTGTGAGCTAATAGTAGAGGAATTGAAAAAGATGCCCGTTCTCTTTGAAAACAAAACAAATTAAAGTGCATTAAAAAATTTTAATCCCCGAAAGATGTGACATTTCAGGCATTTCAATGTATAAATCCATATTTTTTTATTTAAGTAATATTTTTTTTTCTGCAGAAATCGAAACCAGTTCCATGTCGATGAAAATATAAAAGAAAAATTCTTATTTCTTATTTGGAATACATAAAAAAAAAAAAAAAGGCTTCCAAAGAATATCCCGTCACAAAAGCAATCACACTTTTATTGGATACATCGTAACATTATGTGATTTGTATCAAAAACTCCATTATCTGGGCTGCTTTACTGCAAATGATTTCTTTCTTTTTCTTCTTTTTGTTTCTCTTCTCTCACTTTCTTTATTAATTTTCTCTACAGTCGCGTGGATTTCATATTAAAGGGTTGGGACACACGCGGGAAGAAAAAAAAATCGAAGGTGAATGTCATTATCACGTTTCGAACCAACCCATTCAATTAATATCAACTTTTATTTATCCTGTTGCACATTTTTTTTTTTTACTTTCCACATCTACTAATTTACTAGATCACAGCATTTTCTTTTGAAGTTTTTTTTTATAAAGCTTTACTTTCAATTAGGCCGAGGGAGATAAAACTTTCGTTATATAACCAGACCTATTCCTATTCTTTATTTCATTCAGGATTTTGAAAATAGAGGACAAGAAATGTACCTATTCGGGTGGGTGGCTGTAGTTGACAGATATTTATCTTATTCAAGGACATCTGTTTACCACACGATTTATTTGTGATTATATCCTTTTATGTTATGACTTGGGTTGTTCCAATGATTCGCCGGATACAGAGAACATATTCATGGATTAGTCGCAGTGTCTTAAAACTATCATTTTACGTTAAATCCGAGCAAAATGGGAGCTGGAAGCGGTTGTTAATGAACTTTAAATTTCGGGTTTCCATGTTTGTAATTAAAATCAAGGGTAGGAAATAAACTCAAGGCCGAAATGGGGGTTTTCCTGAGAGTAAAGATTCATTTTCCCCGTTAATACAGCGTAAACATAAGGATGAGAATAATTACTCTTTTGGTAAATTTAGAAATGTGAAATCTTTAATTATTTTCAATTTTGTACAGCACCTTTCTCCAGAATGTCTAAGAAGAGAACAAAAATCGTATCGAATTCAGACACAATTGAGATGAGAACTAGATATTACCAAACTGAAGATGCACTAGAATTACACCATAACATAATAGTAGCAGACCTTGCCATTTTACTTATTATTCAAACGATTTATCTAGAACCCAAAATTACATTTTTTAAACATTGTTTTTGGGTGAATTGTATGTAAAATGGAGAGATGTAAGCATATATTTTATAACCAGACATTTTACAATAATTGCGGTTGTCCTGTACTTGGTAGCACATTTTACGATAATAATAGAACATTAATATACGTGATTATTATAATTGCCATAGTAATAGCATAAAAATCGCTAAAAATTATCATCGAGATGCTCCACAGAATTAAGTGGAGAAGAGAGAGATATGATCTGAAGATACTGTACAGCGGGGTGTGAAACTCGAGATCCGCGGGCCGCATGCGGCCCAAAATGAATATATTTGCGGCCAGGCCAGTATTTCGGCACACAATAATTTTTAATAAAATATCAAAATTTCTCCCGAAGTAGGAAAGATAGTAGCAGAGAAGAGATGTCAAGTATCAGGACGTTTACATTGCATCTTTCTTGTTCTTTTATATATGTTTACTATTATGTATTGTTCGAAATAAACTTACGTTTATATAAATATTGATTTTATGTTCTTTTTCAGCCCACTTAAAGTTAAATATGGTTTTGTTTGGCCCAAGTAAAAGCCTTTGACTTTGACACCTTTGCTGTACAATATACAAATTTTTGTCTTTCTGAAGAGAAAGACTGAATAGTAATTTTTATTTTCGTTAAACGTTTAGTAACGGTTTACCTCTGAAATCGAATGTTTTTTAATCACTAAAACAAGTTTAAGTTTTTCTTCTAAATGAGTTTGTTTAAATTCCTGAGAGATTTCAAATGTCCACAGAAAAAATAAAGATATTTTTATAGCAAACCCACAACGAATTTTGTCGATGAATTCTAATGAATTTTCTACAAAGATGAATTTCAGCTTTCTGTTCAATGAAAATCTCTAATATTTCCCCCTAAATTTAAATGTGTATTTTTAAGATATACTTAGTCAAACCAATAAGGTTTTTACTTTAAAATTTGTTATGGTGTTTGTGGGGGTGAGCGCGAGAGAGAGATATACCGTTTTAACCATTCGGTTCATTTCAAATTTACAAATGCTACTATAACATCAAAATCCTAAATTTAAATTTCATTTATTTGAACGTGAAAGAACATTGATAATCTTTTTATGAGTTATTAGATCCACCATCCAAAATATATTGCGAATTGGCTGATGCAAGCGAACAGAGGAGCTTTAAATTATTGTTGTATATGTACAGTTTCGTAAATAAATTTAATCTGATTTCACTTCAACAATTCTGTATTATGCAATGAACTACACCTGACGGTGAATCATTATCGGTTAGTAACGGGCTATCTCGCGAGGTTTTCCCCTCAGAACTAACTTAGTATTTCTTCCTTTAAAGTTTAATTGAAAGTTGAATTTCCCTCTTACAGTGGTGTGAGTGTTTATTAACGTTGCACTATAAAGCATCATGAGGACTATCGGCGGAATGCCCAAAGGAACCAAGCTCACCCGAGAGAGGTTTAGAGCTACAAAACGATCCCTCGGAAAACTACCATCCCCGCGTTCAATCTTTATTGAGCAAAATCATAGTATACATTTTATACGGCAACACAATTTAAATTTACATATTACAAATTAAAGGTAAGTGAAACGAAATACATATGTATTGGAAGGTACACAAATACAACGGCTGAAGATAATAATAAAGAAAAAAAAAAGGGTACGAGAGGAAAAATAATACATTATTCCAGCATTCTTGAAAGTACATCAGAAGTAATATAAGTATAAAATATAAAGGCACCGTACAAAAAAAGAAGGGAAAAAAGGGCAGGAAACATTTGGGAAAGGAGGGGGAAAGAAAAGGAGAGGGTTAAAAAGCCGCCTGGAACCACATAGGAGTGAGTTACTGATCCAATCCCAACAAATGAATTTGATCCCGGATTGTAGAGGCAAGTTTAATACACAATTTTAGTTTAGAGTGAATGGAAGGATTTATAACAGCAGATTGGAACCAGGCTTTTTAAGCATTTTGAGATGGAGAGACCAAATGGAAATCCTTAGTCAGGGGACATGCGAATACATAATGGTCAGCGTCTCCAACAGATCTACAAAGACAAATGGGATTAGCTTTTGACAATGGACCTCACAATTTTGAAACACGATCAAGTGACGAGGATGATGCCTAAGTAGGTAACTTCTCTCCTACCACACCACGCCAACGTGAAGACTTTGAACCTCGACAGGCTTTATGTGCATCAGCCTTTCAACACCCCTTCAGTGGCATTGGGACCCGAACTCATGACACTTTGGCGACGAGTTCGCGCCATAACCCTTAGGCTACCACGGACTTCTGCCATTTGGCGGAAATGGCACTTAAAATTCATGATCGGTGTGGGTCATTCACCTCCCAATTCCATAACTGACGAATCCATACGCTTGTGAAACAATTATATACTACAACTCTATTGGGAAAACTCATGGATTGCTTGGTTAAAATTATAACGTTAGCTGCATTTTGAATTCAAAACAGTTTTTACAGTGATTTGAAGGAAAGCTGAATACAATTTTGCTAATAATATCATGAATTTGCAGTTTGCTTTTAGAAGTAATTGCTTAATTTTCAAGAGATTGTTTCAGCCAGAGGGACTCCAAACCACACAAACTTGAGTTTTTAGTTTAAATTATAGAAGCATGTGTGTGTGTGGTCTGCGACAACTTGAATGTAAGAGAGATGTAACAGGAAAACCAGCTGCAGTAATTTGTCAGATAATTGTCTGAATTACACGATTAAAAAACAAAACAATTTGGATGTTGAAGACTGCAAAACTTTGCTGTGGTTTAATATGTCGTCATGTTTGAAAAAAGAAAAATATAGATTAATTACTTAAGCAATTTCTTTGCGATCGTTAGAAAGTATTTCTTTACGGTGCAATTAATATTT
Source organism: Trichonephila clavipes (assembly GCA_019973935.1). Classification (NCBI taxonomy): domain Eukaryota; kingdom Metazoa; phylum Arthropoda; class Arachnida; order Araneae; family Nephilidae; genus Trichonephila; species Trichonephila clavipes. Next base: position 582,850 of record BMAU01001360.1, on the reverse strand, counting down.
TGTTCATTATATATATGTATAATCTGCATTACTTCCTTTTTCTTGTGTGCGTGCCTTAAAATCTAATCCATAACTCTGGTGATATGTCACATGATGACACGCCTATCTCGGAGTGCAAACCTTTATATTTCGCACAGTTTTTTTAAGGGCAGATAGATACACTCATATTATAATTATATATTTATTTATTGCTGTATTTATATATTAGTTTTTCCTTGAGACACAATTGCAATTGTTATACGAATAATTTATTTTTGATAAATTATTCTTTCGATAACTAAATTTTAGTTGTTTTTTTTATGTGACAATAGAATTTTTTTTTTTTTTTTTAGAATTCTAGCTTACGCTGTAATATTTTTAAGAAGCAGGATTTTGCTGGAATAAATTACTTACATTTATAAACATCTAAACGGTTTTTATACTAAGAGTTGCTTTGATTTATAAGTTTTTGGTACACTAATTTAATATCAGTATGCTGCGCTTGATAGTCTTGAAATTTACTTAAAATTATTTAAAACATATTTTAATAATTGAATGATAGTGTATCGCGCTTCCACACCACCAGATCCGGGTTCTATTCCCGGGCTGGGCACGGTTGACTTAGTCTTTCATCCCTACTGCAGCGGGTCGATAAATGAGTACCAAGCTTGCTTGGGGACTTAAACACTGGGGGTCTCGCTTCAGACTGACCACCTGATCGGGACATCTGCTCATGCACCTCAGAGCCCAATGGTCACGTATACTGGGATGGGCACAGTAGGCTCTGGCCCTCATGGGATGTTGCTGCGCCACTGAATTTGAGTTTTGAGTATTTTAATAGTTTGACATCATTTTTTTTATCCTACCATTTCGTTTGTCATACTTTTTCAAATCACCCGTGCGAAGAACCGTTATACCAGCTTGTAATTATTAAAAAAAAAAGCATTCGAAAGTTCCTTACTGTTTATAAGTACTGTTTTTTTTTTCTTTTGATTTTAATTGAACGCAATTGTTTTTTCGGCATGGATACCACATGTTATCTAAATGTTTTTAATGATAATAATATATAAAATAACGATGCATTCTAAATCGATATTAATCTTATAGATAAATTTGGAAAAAATATATTGAATAAAAGCTCTTTTTTGTGGTTATTACATTTATTCATGCATAGAAAAATATTTAGTAATAGAAAAAAAAATATTAAACTCTTTTGAAAAAATATAGATAAAAAAATTTTTCAGCCCAGTAAATATAGAAATATTGAAATTAAGTAAATATTATTCAACTCAGCAATCTTACTCATAAACCTTTTACTGTGGATATTCTTCGTTCTAGTAGCCGTAGTAACCTATTGGTTATGGTTGACGTGTCTTGAATTAGAGCCCTAGTGTGCTACTTAGTATCCGCCGTGTAGAAAGGATGTTGCATATTAAACCTATCGAGGTTGAAAGTGCTCACGTTGACGGGGAGTAGAAGTTTGGAGAGGAGTCACTTTACCATGGTTCAAAATTACGAAGTCTGTCTGTGCTGCTTCACATAGCAATGCAAATTAAAATCCAGTTCAATCAAATTATGCTATTAATTATACTCGACAATAATATGTAACTTATTGAATGTTCTCGAGTTAACTGCGCAGAACTATCGATTGCCGATCAATATGTGTTTTGATTAAATAACATAAAATAGAATAAAAAACAACTCACAGAACGATTAGAGTTGTCGGAAATAGAAGTCATATTTTTTTCATACAACGAATCTTTACCATTTCGAATCCTTTTTTACCATTTCCTGCTACCTCAACAGCCTAAATCCAAGAATCTCTTGTTTCGTGGGAAATAGATCTTTTTTTCATTTTTTCAACTCTTTTTAACACTTCCCACTCTCGACAGATTAAATCCAAGTGAGTACCTTCCGTTTTATCGATAAAAAAAAAAGAATTCCAGACAAAATCCCAGTCCCACGAGAATCGCCAATTACAAATTCCACCAGAAGAATTCCGCTGGACATTTTCTGAGGGCTGGGAAACGATTCCAACTGCATATTCTCAGAGCAGAGTGATCAGCAATTGAAAAGAGATCATTACGTTTAATCCCCCCTCTGTCAACAGGTGCGTTTCCTGTCGAGCCCGCAGTCGAGCGTGTAGGACTGTCCACCCTGGTTCTTTTTAAAGTCCAGGAAATGGAAAAATGCACCCACGACAAATTGGTGGGGTCACACAAGGGATCGTTTTTCTGTAAATTAAACGGGAGGGGAATACCCACGGTGAGATTTCGTTCCATATCATAGCAAATTTCACATGCTGTTAAGCGTGGGATGCTTGTAATCTTTTGTGTCATTCTTTAGATTTTATACATGCCGCATTGTGTTACAATTTATTTTATGAAAGGTTTACAATTATCCGTCGAGTATTTTTTTTACCCAAATGAAAAGAGTACACTGCATAACTAGTGCTTTACAAGAAGTTCCAAAGTGGGTTTTTTTTATATAAGTAGTGGCGCACACAAAGGGGTAGGGTGTCCCCGGGTCCAGACACCCCCTAGCCCCTGACTTTTTCCCCATTGATTATAATCCTATGTATATAGTACGTAACATTTAATTAAGCATTTGTTATTAATAAGGCATTTGTTATCAATATTCTCTCTCTTGTTTTGCTATTCTAAAGAGAACAGTATATTTTATAGTAAAGGGTGTTTTTTTGAGAGGTATAGAACTTTAAATTGCAATAAAACAACGATGTATTATTCGATTGACATGAATTTTTTTTATTCGAAAGATAATCTTGTGGCATTACATTTTAAATATGATTTCTGGCATAGGACTGCCACGGCTGGCTCGGATGTAGTCCAATCTGGACGTCCAATTTTCGATGACTTTTCCAACATTTGTGGCCGTATATCGGCAATAACACGGCGAATGTTGTCTTCCAAATGGTCAAGCGTTTGTGGCTTATCCGCATAGACCAATGACTTTACATAGCCCCACAGAAAATAGTCTAGCGGTGTTAAATCACAAGATCTTGGAGGCCAATTCACAGGTCCAAAACGTGAAATTAGGCGGTCACCAAACGTGTCTTTCAATAAATTGATTGTGGCACGAGCTGTGTGACATGTTGCGCCGTCTTGTTGGAATCACAGCTCCTGGACATCATGATTGTTCAATCCAGGAATGAAAAAGTTAGTAATCATGGCTCTATACCGATCACCATCGACTGTAACGTTGTGGCCTTCATCGTTTTTGAAGAAGGATTCCACCAGCCAATAAAGCGCACCAAACAATCAGTTTTTCTGGATGTAAGGGTGTTTCGACATACACTTGTGGATTAGCTTCACTCCAAATGCGGCAGTTTTGTTTGTTGACGTAGCCATTCAACCAGAAGTGCGCTTCATCGCTAAACAAAATTCGCTTATGAAAATCGGGAACAACGGCAATCTCGTTTTGGGCCCATTCGACGAATCTACGCCTTGCTTGATCATATTTAAAATGTTACGTCACAAGATTATCTTTCGAATAAAAAAAAATTCATGTCAATCGAATAATACATCGTTGTTTTATTGCAATTTAAAGTTCTATACCTCTAAAAAAACACCCTTTATTAACTAATGCTAATTATTTATTCATTAAATAAATTTTTACTGTTTTTTGTTCCCCAAAATCGATAAAATCAAAAGAATATAATGGCCAGCGTATCAGAGCATAATACGAGAATGATGAACTTCCAACCCTGTACTCCACCCCCTTGAAAAATTCCTGTGTACGCCACTGTATGTATCGTAAAATCCGGCGTATAACGCGCACCTATACTTTCAAGATGATTTTTTAATTTTTAGGTATATTCGCCGTATAACACGCGCCCCCTTTTCAACGAAGAAATCTGAAATATTTGTATACATTTCTTTTGCTCTAAAGTCATTTATTCGAAGTATTATCCTAGACTTCTTGAAAAAATAGTGTGCTTCTAGAACTACAACTCATTCAGTTCATAATACAAGTCGTTTCTTTGAAATAAACAGTGTTTCGATACATCTAGAAGTAAATTTTTTTATGCTCATCTCTTGTTATTTTCAAGGCTATCGTTTCTATACCCGGCGTATAACGCGAACCCTTAAGTTTCGATCATTCTTTTTTTTTTTGTTGTTGTTCAAAGTGCGGGTTATACGCCGGATTTTACGGTGAGTAAATATGTATTATTCTGATTTAATTTTGAGAGCAGATAGAAAAAAGGGGATTTAATATATTTTGGGTATATATTAAATCTTAAGAAAGACACATTACTCTAAAACTAACCAAAATAATGGAATTTTTTTTATTACCTCATTTTGATTGTGCGACTTTTCTAAATAGGTGTTCAAAATTTCTTATCTCTAGCTACATTATTTAGACAGTTTTTTAACAGTATGTCGAAGCGAAAACCGAAACTAGAACACATGTCTGCATTTAGCTCCTTTTCTGAATTTTTACTGACCTCTAAAAGCTTCAAACGATTTTTCTCAGGTTTTTGTTTTTTACCATAATCGAATATTTAAAATGCTAAGGCTTTTTTATAATAAGTAAAAAGTTTTGAAACTTTTCTGGTATAATTTATAATAAGTTCTTTTTTTGTACAGTGTTTTTTTCTAGGTATAGAAGTTTAAGTTGGCATTACTTTCCAAGATGGCGACCGATTTAACAGCTGTCAAGTGATTTATTCTCAGTTTCGTTTGGCAATTCATCATGAATAGACTCATGCCTGAACAACGCTTTCAAATTGTGCAATTTTATTTCGAAAATAATGGTCGCGCGCGCGCGCGTATTTCATAAGCGAATTTTGTTTAGCGATGAAGCGCACTTCTGGTTGAATGGCTACGTCAACAAACAAAACTGCCGCATTTGGAGTGAAGCTAATCCACAAGTGTATGTCGAAACACCCTTACATCCTGAAAAACTGACTGTTTGGTGCGCTTTATGGGCTGGTGGAATCCTTCTTCAAAAACGATGAAGGCCACAACGTTACAGTCAATGGTGATCGGTATAGAGCCATGATTACTAACTTTTTCATTCCTGGATTGAACAATCATGATGTCCAGGAGCTGTGATTCCAACAAGACGGCGCAACATGTCACACAGCTCGTGCCACAATCAATTTATTGAAAGACACGTTTGGTGACCGCCTAATTTCACGTTTTGGACCTGTGAATTGGCCTCCAAGATCTTGTGATTTAACACCGCTAGACTATTTTCTGTGGGGCTATGTAAAGTCATTGGTCTATGCGGATAAGCCACAAACGCTTGACCATTTGGAAGACAACATTCGCCGTGTTATTGCCGATATACGGCCACAAATGTTGGAAAAGTCATCGAAAATTGGACGTCCAGATTGGACTACATCCGAGCTAGCCGTGGCAGTCCTATGCCAGAAATCATATTTAAAATGTAATGCCACAAGATTATCTTTCGAATAAAAAAAATTCATGTCAATCGAATAATACATCGTTGTTTTATTGCAATTTAAAGTTCTATACCTCTAAAAAAAACACCCTTTATATATGTTTGATGATTCTGTGCAGGAATAAAGATTGAGGTAAATAATTTTTTTAAAGTCATCAAAGTTAGATGCAGCTGTTTTACTGTTTTCTATAATTTCCAACACGAAAAAATTGTAAAAATATAAGTATCCCTCATAAATACCAATCCCACGCTCATAATTGTGAGGGACACTTCTTAGATCATTGGGGGGATGCTGAAATATATTAAAGTTTTGTAAAAGTAGTAAACATTTTATATTTTTCGAAATGTATTTTTAAAACAATTTAAAATATTCGTTTGTTTTAAAAATGGTGTGTTTTTTTCTTTTTCTGAAATGTATGTTTCATGTGTGTTCGAATAAACTACGCGCAAAAGTTTTCAAATAAATAAAAAAAAATACTTGAATTTTCTTAATTACGTGTAAATTACTCTAATACAACAATGGGTTGATAAAAAATTGCTAATTTTTTTTTATATATGAGCTTTATTAATCAAATTTAAATTCTAAGAGTTTTATATATGTTGTAACATAATTTTGAAAATTAAGTTCAGTATTGTTGAAAGCAGGCATTTAAAATATGGCCGAGTATCGACATATTCTTACGAATTTAGGTTTAGGTCACTTTCAATTCAACTTTCATTCCATTCGTGACGACAACCAGATGACGTGTTCGAATCGGGGATCCCCTTACCTGGAACACGTCTGGGCCTACAAGAAACCCTTTAAGTTGGGCAGGTGCTGCGTTCGGCTCGGGTGCGATTCGAATCAGCCGTGACCGTCATGCTTTGCAGGATGCGTTCGACTTCTGGTCGCGCCACATGGCGACGCGTGTTGCTGATTAAGAAGCCGCGCGTCTTAGCCGTCATGCGTGGCGTACTTCTTGTTTTGGGTTCGATGACGGCGTGCCAATTAGAAATAAAAGAAAGGGGGAGTGATTTTGGCGCGAAAACGGTGTGTTCCAGCACGTGGTTTTCGTGCGCGCGAAGGATAATAATTTGTGTTTTGTTTATTCGCTTTCATGGTTGGCGTGCGTCGATTACAATTTGAAAGGAAAGAAATTTGAATAATTTTAATTCAAATCACGACTGTAGGCCCATAAATAGAAGGATCAATCGTTTTTGAAAATTAATATGTATCCAAAAAAATTAATCAAAATGCTTTTGAATTAGAAATAATTGAAAAATTTTATTATCTATTTTTAACATGCTACATTATTGTGACAGTTAAGCAAATTTATTCAGCAAGAAACACACAGTAAAATTCCTAAGTTTTTTCAAAATTTTTGAAAACTTTTAAGTGTGGCATTTGGCAAAACTGCTGCAAAAATTACGTATTAAAAAAAAAAAAACTTGTGTTATTTACAAAAACATTTATAATGAAATTATAATGTAAGTATTTTACACGTTTAAATTTAGAGGAGAAAAGAAAAATAACTTGCTTCAATTCAATAGAATTGAATCGAGCTCGGAAAACTTTTTTAAAATGATAAACTCTCTAAGAACGTCAACCTAAAAAGTACTGCAGAGCAATATCATAGCAGTGTCAATATCTTTAATATCTGCAGTATTTTAGCTAAATATGATAAGTTGAATTACGATCCAAGCTTATAACTCCCATGTAAAATAGTTTTATTAAAATTTCTAATAGTTAAATTTGCTCTAAGAATTGTTGCCCTTTTTACCACGATCCAGAATTATATAACAATATCTTACAACCGAGAAAATGTTATGAAATATTACAAAAATTATCGAATAAATTGCTACAAGAGCAAAAATATCTGTTCAGTTATTAAAATAAATGTATTCTAATATATTTATTAAAATAATTGCTTGGTATATACAAATAGAATTTATATAAAACCTTATTATCAGTTTTATTTTACTATACAATGAATATAAATTAAATTTTGTTGCCAAGACATAAAACTGCAAGCAAACATTTTCGATGTAAAGACAGAAAGGATGCAAAATACTCTTTTTGTAGTAGTCATGACCTGTGGCGCACACAGGAATTTTTCAAGGGGGAGGGGAGGTCCAGGGTTTTAAGTCCACCATTCTCGTATCATACCCCAATACGTCATTTAACATGTTCTTTTGTTTTCCTTTAACATATTTGAGAATATATTAAACATTGACTATTTAACATATTTTGATTCTTCTGATTTGATTTTTTTTCGGGAACAAGAAGCAATAAATATAATTTATTGAATAAATACTGAGCAGTAATTAATAAAATTAATCATTAATAGCCAATATTTAATTAAATTTTACGTTATATAGAATTATAATCAATCAAAAAAACATCAAGGGCTATGGAGGGGGGATCTGGATCCGGGGACCCCCCTTGTGTGTGCCACTGGTCACGATTGTAATCTACTGCAGATACTAAGTATTAAGCTAATATTATTATAGAAATCCAATTGCAATCGAATTATTCCAATATTTATAATCAAAACAAATCATCATAATTTTGAAAATGAGAAATTCGATTATCTGGGCAGCCATAGCAGATAACTCTACCTTCTGATGATTAATTAACTTTTTTCCCTCGTAACCCTTAATTTCTATCACAGTTATTTTACATTCACTGTAACTGTATCAATTTATATTTTTCGGTTTTAATTTCACGCTCACAAACGAAGATTCTGATTGAGAAAATTAGGAAGTTTTTAATAAGAATTGAGCACGACTTCGGTTATCCTACCGGAAAAAAAAAGTGTGCCTCGCGGCAAAGAATTTGAACACTTAGCGTCACCTTTTTTTCACACGGAACCTGGCGAAGAGTCAACAGAAGTCGAAGACAAATAATCCCATTTCTTTCTTCTGGGTGGTCCTATTCGATCGTTTTCGGAATCGAGAAAATGACGACTTGTCAATCGCAGAAATCGTTCGGGGGTGGACTCGATGTGACAGGACACCGAGTGACGGCCTTGGAGAAGCACGTGACAAGCTCTTTTCAGGGTCCGCGCAAAAAATGCACACGTTTTTTGGGATCTAGTTACAAGCTGCTGAATCATGTTTTAACAATTCCCACTTTAAAATTGAAGAGTATAATTTTGAAGTTGTTGACAGTTTCACTTATTTAGGTTCGGAAATTAACAATAGAAACGATTGTACCAATGAAATCGAAAAGAGAACTACTGTGGTTAATAGATGTCTTAATGGAATATATTAAATCAAAAGAAAAACACACACAAAGGTTCTATTATATGTCTTTTTAAGATCAGTATTAATTTATGCATGTGAAACTTGGTCCCTGTCTTGAAGAGATGAGAACATGATAAGTATCTATGAAAGGAAGAGTTTAAGATTTGGAGGAATTCAGGAAAATGGAACATGGTAAAGAAGATCAAATTTATAGCTCTATCAATCATATAAAGAATCTGACATTGTTAACTTCATCAAAGTACAACGAATTAAATGGGCAGGTCACGTTGTCAAAAGGGATGAAAACCGCACCACTAAAAAAGAAAGGGAAGGCCAAATCTCAGATGGATTAATGGCCTAGAATAAGATCTCCTAGTTTTGAGAACTATGGATTGGAGAACACTAACAAGAAGGCTGGCATGGAAAAGGCCAAGCCTCACCCTGGGCTGTTGAGCCATTAAGGAAGAAAGGGAAGTTATAAGTTGATTAAAAGTAGCAGATAAAAGTAAAAATTAATAGATGAAAAATTCAAAGTGATTAAATGTATAATTGAAATGCATTTTTAAAAATTTATCTTTTGAGGAAATGTCTAGTACACACACACACACAGGAGATAAATTTAACATGTGTCATAAATGGGTAAAAGGAGATGAAAAAGTCGTCTCACTTGTTAGGAAATAAATCCTGACTTACTTCAAAAACAGTCAGAAAAATCATATCACTGTTGCGGAAATTAAAAGAGCAACACCTTAGTATTTAAACATATTCGTTTCACTGGGTATTTTATAATGTTGTATGAATATATAACTGATGGCCAATTGAATTGAAAAGCATTTTTTATAACCATCACCTCTTGATTTAGCAATATATATATATGAAAAATTTTTAAAGTCAATTCCTACTTAGCTCTATGAAGAAAAGAAAGACAAAGGAAAACTTTATTTTAGTTATTTTTTATTAAATAATTACAATTAATATAAATATGTATAAACATGTAACAAAATCACAACAGTAAATGGCAAAACATGTTTTAAATTGACATTAAAAACTTTTTAACCTCATTAAATTTGTAATTACATTTTTTAATAAAAATTGAAAAAAATGGGTAACATTTTATCTTAAAACCTGTGTAAAAGGAATGCTGATGTCTAACTAGCATATGATTATTTAAGTTAAGTTAAATCTTTATCACAAATTTAACAAAAGCTGTTTTGTCAAAAGGTGCTGCCATCTAGAGAAATAATATCGACTTAAATCTCTTAAATTGTAATTAATTAAATTTAATTAATGAATTTTAATATTTGAAAAAACTGCATTAACATCAAGTATCATCACTACAAGTTTAAAAAATGTATTTAAACGATTGGATGAATAAAAATTATTTTATTAACCATTGAAAATTTGAACACGATATATAAATATATATATATAGGGAGAAGTGTGAACTAATAATAAGAATTGTAAAAAAGGGCAGGACGAATTTCTAAAATTGAAGTGTAATTATTTGATATGCTCCCTCGTAAAGTGTTCCCCTTAAGTGGATTTCTACAAAAATTACTTTTAGTGGATCTCTTACTCAACAAAATAAACACGCTTGCCAAATTTCCCGTCTAATAATTAAAAAACTGATTTTTTTTATCAATATGCTCCGTAGCCCCCATGTGAATCAATTTTCGTAAAACCCGTTTTTAGCGGATTTCAACTCAACAAGAGAAACTTGGATACTAAATTTCATTTCTGTAAGTGTAGTAGTTCAAAAGAGGGATTTTTTTTATCTATCCCCCTCAGTAACTCACCATTAGAGTCGATATTTTCACAAAATCCGTTCATAAATCTTTACTTCAGGAAAAGAACATGCCTACCAAATTTCAAGTCTGTAGGTCTATTAGTTCCAGAGATAATCATGATGAGTGAGTGACAGTTGTGATACTTTTTCTTTATATTTTGATTGACATAATTATTTTTTTTTTGAATGCATAATTCACACTATAACTAAAAAATACTTAAGAAATATTTATCATTTTGTATCTATCATATATTGCAAGCACACCTATTTTTGGAAGAATTCACAAAAATTCAGACTAATTGTAATAAGGATTTTCAGTATGTGGATTATAATTTTCATAAAATTTAAACTAATTTGATGTTTTCATTCCCAGATTGTACTGATTTAAGAAAAAAACCTTTCTAAAAAAGCTAATAAAATGATGCAATAAATTTTGCTCTCTCTCATACAACTACTTTGAATGATTGAATTTTTTTAGTAACGAACATTTCTTTAAAAAGAAATATTCAAACTTTTACATTATTTTTCTTGTCTATTGCTTTATTTTATTTCATATGTATTTATTTCAATACATATGAAAATTCCCAAATCCATGCCCAATCACAAGGTATTTATAATCATAAAATTTTAATGAATATAATCATTTCATAATCATTAAAAATAATAATTTATAATCATAAAAATTTCAGTTAAAAAGTTTTAAACTGTAATGACAAAAGGACCTAAAATGTAAAAAAAAAAAAATCCATCATTATGTGTCTTTAAAAAAAACTATGCAGAAAAGACAAATTACTTTTTAAAAATTGAAGCATTAATCAGGATTGTTGTGCACAAAATAACACACACAAATACTGCACACTTATTACTCCAATTAAATTTTTATTTACTACTTCAAAATTAAAACAATTATTGGTGGAATTAAAGTCTAAATAACTTTTTATTTTGCTTTACAGTATACAACTACTTAAGATTGGTATATGGAAGGGAAAAAATTTTAACTATCTGTTATAGCATATTAACAAAAAAATTTTTTTCTCCTCATATTCAACACAAAGAACTTGTATGTTATATAAAATAAAAACTTTATAAAAAGTTGAATATTTAAATTTTAAACAAGAGTTATAAGTAAAAAAAAAAGATGGAATTTTTCTTTTTAAAAGCGAAAATCTCTCCCCTCAACAACACTAAAGAATAGTTTTTGTAGAACATAACTACTTTTCACTTTTTTTTAGGTCTAGAATAAGAAAGAGAAATGTAGTAAAGGTTGTTGAACTGGCCCACTTAATTTAAACCATTGTCAAATGGTGAAATTTTTCAGAATTTGTATTTCTTCTTTATATTTATATAAAACCCAGATAAATTCAAGATTGTTTTCCTCTAATGTGAGAATATGCTCCGAAACTGAAGACATTCATAAAGAATAAATACATAATGCAGTGCTTATTTTCATATTCACCATCACACTATAAGTCCCAGATTCAAATAAGTCATTCCTTTCTTAATAAATTTATTTTTATGCATATAATACATTTTAAATTTAGACATCTGTAGTTTTATACTAAATGATTTCTCAATTGATGATGTTTAAAGTAAAAATACTAGTTATTTAGAATTTAAGTACAAAATAACTCTAAAGATCCCAAGTTATGGGACTCAAAAATTGTTAATTGTGAGTCTCTCATACAGCTTATGACATAACATTTTCCTTATTTAACACTTTCAAAAGAACCTTCCATCAACAAATGGTTTTTTTCCCCTTCCAAATTCCATATATTTAAAAGTAACATGAATGGTTAAATGCAATAAAAAAAATGGGATTTGTGAAAACCATAATTTTTTAGATATTTGGATTCACTGTGTCATACAATCCCTAAATCCAAAATTCCATGCATAAATATTCAAGGTCAAAACTTATCAAAAATTGTGGGGATTAAGGGAATGAATACCAGTTTACAAAAATTAAATATTCAGCTGTTTATGCAATCATGGATAAGGAAGAAAAATATATTAATTCTGGGGAAGAAATCTAGTTTTAAAACTCCCTAATAGAATTAATGAAAAGATTTAATTATACATACTAGGTTAATCAGTTGACATAATATTTTAGTTATCCACAATCCATTAATATTAATATCAATTTTGTCCAGAAACAAAAATTGAGGAACTTATGAAAATGTATCTTAAAAGATCTAGATTAATTCACAGATAAACAATTTCGAATTTTTTAAAGTTCAAATTAGATTTATTACCTCAGCAATGTGGATATTATAAACAAAAGATATGAAAAAATAGGACTTTTCATTCAATTAAAAGCATTATAATTTATTTTTGATAGGTGAAGAAAGCAGATAAAATCAAAGCCAAAATTTAATTATAAATTTATATAATAAAAATAAGAAAAAACATATATTCATTAAAAATTTTTATTTCCCAGTATATATATGAACATAATAATTTATAAATTTACAATTTAAAATAGCAATATTTTGCAATAAGTTATCCTAAAACGAAAATATGGAAAATATTTCATGCAACAGTTTGTGCCTACAACGTCACAAAATGTATTAACACTAGACTAGCTGAAACCAACATCCTTCCAAATTAACAAATATTTACATCAAATATTGCACAAGTAATAATCAACATCCAATAAATATTCTTATTTAATAATTAACATAATAATCTACTTTTACAATGAATGTCCGGATTTCCATGGGCTTTAAAGTAATTCTTAAATGGTCGTCTTCTGCCTCATTGATAGTTTCTGACTCATTTACTTCTGCTTCTAAAACTGTGGGGAAAAAAAACAATGAAATAAATATTAAAAATGAATACTGCAGAGGCATAGTTTTCATAACGTCAACTCTCAATTAACAATAATAACTAATGAAGTTCTTGTTATTATTTATAGTTTGCTTACATACTTTAATAGAATACTCTTATTAATTTATGTAGTTTAACTGCATGTGATCAATCATATCAGAAAAAGTATTTATATTAACCCCTTAAGTGCCCCGGACGTGTATACTCCTCCTTTCAAAGAACGACTTTTTGCATAGTTCTGCTTTGTTTAAAACTAGTCCCACAGTTTTGGAATACAATAAAACTACATTGACAGTGATTCTAATGAATTTACTTACTAAGGAGACAAACCAGGAATGATGAAATTCATAACTAAGCTGTTTTCTTGTTTTTCGTTTGAGTGCTATTTTTCTATCATTCATTTGCCCTTATTTTTGCTAAACATGTGCAATAGTGTATTTGTGTTAGGAAAAAATCGACCATAAATCTCACTATCAATGCACTGAATGTGATGCTGTTTGTGTTCAACCCTGTTTCAGAATATATCACACAACAGATATGATATAAGTTTTCTTTATTATTCTATTGTAACTAGATATTATACATAATTTTTATATTTTCATTTCCTTATTTTGTTCTTTTTTAAAAAGTGAAAGTAAACAATTTTTATTTGCTATAACTTTTACTAACAAATAATAAACTTTGAAATTATTGTGTAACTGTTTTTTATTACTTATATGTAGTTTAACTTTTTCTCTTTGTGTAGTTAATATAATTATAAACTTTGATTTTATTGCCAATATAAACATCTTTTTTAAAGTTAAATGTTGCAAAATAATTTTCTTACTCTACTTATGCATTTAAAGAAAAGCAATTAACTACACCATATATTCCAGCATATTAACTCTGTACCTATACTTTCAAATTGTATTTTTTAAGTTTTAGGCATATTTTTTTTAATGAAGAAACCTGAAATGTGCATTTGTAATAATTTTATCATTTAAAGTCCAGAAATAGCAGGTGAGTTAAATAGAATTCAATAATGTACCTAAAGGTATAAAAAAACAACGAACATGATGCAATTTCATATGGTATGCCAGTTTTTTAAAAATAAACAGTTATTAGATTTATATTACCTTTTCTGTATTTTTAAAACTATCTTTATATCTGGCATATATTGTGCACCTATATTTTTTGTTAAAAGTGTGTAATATATGCTGGAATACATGGTATATCTAATTACATTGGCATTTTATTAATTTAAAAATGATGACATTAGTTAACTTTACCTTCACTCAAATCATTATTGGATGTTGTGGGAGGTAATTCATTTTCGAAATCAGTATCCTCCTCATCATCACTATGAGCACGCCATTTTAACCTATCTACCTCGTACAAATACTCATGGGCAGTAAGAGTCGTTTCTTGATAATATATAACCCTAAATGGTCTGAACAGATTCTGAAAGAAAAGAAAAAAATGTTGATAATAATACACTTGAGGACAATATTCTGCATAAATAAGTATTAAAATTTTTTTATGGTCATGTTATACATTAAAGTAATATAAAGTGTGAACATTTGAACAATAACTTCATCATGAATAACAAGTTGAAGCAGCTAAACTATTTCAATCAATAAAAACTTTTTTAAATAAAAAATTAGAAGTTTTAATACAGAACATAAAAGAGTTATTAATGGTATGGAAAATTGTTAAATAAAATAGTTAACTTACCACGTTAATAATAACTATTCACTTTTTTAAATATGAACAAAGCTTTAATTGCCATGGAAATAAAAAGATACAAATAAAAGCTGCACTGCATATGTTTTTCTTCACTATTTTAGCATTTATGGGTCATTAATAAAATGGTTGAATTAATATTTTTAGAATACTGTTAGTTTCAGTTTCATAAGCCATTTTATAAATTGAAAAAAAAAACCATTTTGGGCTAATTTGTTAGCTCCCAGATTTTCACATTATAAACCTTATGTAAACTACAATAAATATCAAAGAATTGGAAGAAGAACTATTAATAATTACCAATAAAGTTTTGTCAGTGAGATTAGACATCTATTGAAAAAAAAAAAAATTATGTTAATTTTTTCTGTACCTATATGTTGTGATAATGAATATGTCATTATTAGACAATAGTAGAGTAAAAAAATAAAATCATGAATATCGCATAACATACTGATTCTTCCTTAATTTAAAATAACTCTAGAAGTTCTATTTTTTATATTGTGTATCATATCTATTCATGAATAATATATTTTTTTTAATCTTAATGTTATAATTACCATAAAATCTGACATATAAGGCGCACCGGTGTATAATGCGCACCCATACTTTCAAGCTGCATTTTTTAATTTTAAGGTATGTTCGCCGTATAACACGCACCCCGCTTTTTACGAAGAAATCTGAAATTTTAGTATACAATGTTCTTATATTTTGAAGTCATTTATTCGAGATATTATGTGCTACACTTTTGAAATAGTATATTTCTAGAATTAGAGCTCTTTTAGTTCATAAGGTATATCATTGCTTTTAAATAAACAGTATTTCGATATGTGTAAAAGTAAAATATTTTTTTATGCATACCTCTTTAGTTGTTTATAAAGCTTTTCATACCAGATGTACAACGGGCAACCTTATATTCCGATCTCATATTTTGTGTTCAAAGTGCACGTTATACGCCAGATTTTACAGTACATACTACATATATGTATGTATGAGAAAAGCAGATCACTTACTCATCATAAAATCAGCAGATTTAAAAGTTTTGCAGGTATAATTATTTTGTCTAGTAGAAATCCAATAAGAATGAGTTTTGTAAAAATCAATTTCCAAACAAGGGTGGCGAGTTTACAGGGGTATAAAAGATAACTTGTGTGTGTGCTTTTCTGTATATATTTTGAGAAAAGCAACTCACTCACTTAGCAAAAGATCTTCAGAACTATTAGACCTAGAGGTTTGAAATTTGCCAGCTATGTTTCTTTCATTGAGTAGAGATGCACTGAGGAAAGGTTTTGTGGAAACCCTTTCCCACAAAAAATATTTATATATTTAACTTAGATGAACTTGGAAAATACCAGATAATTTAGCTATATTTATTTATTTGGCTCACTGTTTAATTTCATAAACCATTCTTTCTTTGGATTTTAATCAATATTTTGAATTATTAAATTAAATTTAGACCTCAATTTTTTTTTTAACCTTCTATCTGATTGTAATTCTTTTAAATACATCTGTGCAAAAAATGGACATACTTGCCTGTATATACAGGTTGATTTGCTACCAGACTGACTAACTTGCAGGGTGTGTAGGAGATACAGATATGACTGAGAATTGCATAGAAATGCAGGATCGCAAATACTACAGAAACAGCAACATTTTGGGGGCAGTAAACATTTTATTGAAAGGTTGTACTGCAACAGGTGCTCGAAATTACAACCAAATATCTGGCAAGCCTTACAGTGGAACTGCATGGAATTCCTTACATTCTAGAAGATTACTGGTATGTCATATATCCTCTTGGTTACTACAGATATTTGAGCCATGAGGTATTCAACTGAAGGAATGGGTGTTTCATACACCAAACTCTTAATGTGGCCCAAAAAGAAAAAATCTGTGCCCTTTTGAACACCTGTTGTAGAACAACCACTCAATAAAATGTTTTCTGCCCCATTAATGTGCTGCTGTTTCTGTTCTGTTTCTCTGCTTTTTTTCACCATAGCTCATAACCATGCATTCCCATATGAATACAAGTCACTACATACTCAGCAAGTTTGTCAGTCTGATAACAAATCCCCTAAATATGTGTGTGTAGAAAATTTTTAATAATTTTCAATGTAGTTTTATCAAAGTGAATAACTTAGAATGTAATTTAACACATTAACAAGCTTACTTGTTTATATGATTAATAATAACTGGTAAATCACATTCCACTAACATTATGTACATGTTACACAATGTGAAACAGCTTTTTCTAAAAAATATATAGAGAATAATCCTTTATTGGCCTATTTAGTCTAATGTATTATGATCTATAATTAAATTATAAAAGATAACACTCAATATAAATTTAATACTGATAAACTAGTGAGCTTTTATTTTTATGACTGAACAGCTTTCCAGCCTATTTCAGTTAAGTAGTAAGAATTAATCGAATTGATTTTTAATTTGCATATTTATTTCATAAAGAATGCATCATTGTTATCTTTGTTTTATATACCAAGAACTTAAAAATTCATGTATGCAAATGGTCTTACATTTAGGGAAACTGTAACTGTTCTTTCAGGTTCATCTGCAGATTCATAAAAGTGTTCAAGTCTTAACAATATCCTTTGATCATCCAATCTCTCTAAGGTTAATAGGTGCACATTGTGTGGAAGTCTACGTTTTAAACCACGGAACTAAAAAACAATTCAGAATTAAAAGATTATATATATATCTTATGAGATAGGAATTACTTACATAATGGAAATGAAATTATGTTAAGTTTATTAACTAAATGCACCATACAATTGTTGATAATACAATATTTTTTTTTTATTTTTTTTTGCTTCTAAAATTAATTTTTGCTAGATTCTATGATTATTTATATATTCCTTACACTGAAAATATTGCTTAATTAATAAAAAGATTTTAAATTTATATTTGCTCCATTGTTATTAAATAAAATTGTTTTAAGGGGTGGGGAATCTCTAAATATCATAACAATAAATACAATGAATAAATTGAACACTTTTCAATAAAATTTTTAAGGATATTTTAAAAAGCAGAATTAAAAAATATAAAAACAAATAAGTTCAATTAAAAGCTATACGTTTTGTAACAATTTAAATTTCAAAAAGTAACTTATGCAAAAAAAATTGATTTTTTAAAAAATATTAGCTACTTTTTAGGACATCAATGTTTTAAAATTAAAATAGTTATTTCAATACGGAAACTTAAATTAGTAAAAAATAATTATTTAAATTAGTTCTTTACTAATTGTATAATAATTATTCAAAGAAACAGGAGAATAACTTAGTACATTTAAAATACTTATAATTTTAAAACATGAAACTGACAATAAAATGAACCACACTTCAAAGAAAAAAATTATAAACTATGAAACAGGCTTACATCACTCAAAGCATATCGAGATAAATTTGAATAGGAGAGCCTCGAAAAGGCAACCATAGGTTCATGGAAACGCATTTTACTCAAACGTTTGTTCAGAGGCGTCATGTCTTCAATGGAACCAAGTGTAAGATAATGTGATCCCCGCACAACCAGTCCTCTTCCATCAAATCCAGGTTCATTTAAAGCTTCATTCACACCATAGCCATCATCAAAAAGTAATCTCCTGTGAAGCTAGAAATGATACAAAGATTCTCAAAAATTAATTCTACAACTGACATAATATGAATTTATTTATTAACACAAACTATGTTTTATGGATAAGTTAGCTGACTCAAAGACACAACACATCTAAATCAAACCTTCAATATTTCAATCATCTGTCTACTTTCAGTGTCTCTTAGTATTAATAATTAAAACTATTGAAACCTTACAAATAATATAAATTTTAAATCCTTCCACACATAACCAATTCAAGATAACTTTAATAGTAATATTAGTAATAAAATGTATGTAAATCTTTTTTTTTTGTAAGCAGAATTAGATTTTCAAGGTCATCTCTCTAAGGCTGCTTACAGGTAACTTTCTTATTTATAAGAGAAATTGGAACAGAAATAGATCCTCAGAAGACTCTCCAAAGAATTCAGCAATGTTTCAATGAATGGTGTTCAATATTTCAAATGAGTAAGTCTGTGACTCAATTTGATAGGTTTATTTTCTTCAATATTTGCTGGTTTCTCCTAATTTATTGATGGTGGCATCAGTACAGAAATTCATTAGAAAAATGTACCACTTTGTAAATGAAACCTAAATTTTTATTCTATATTTAGAAGTAGACTGATTGCAGCAGTTATGGAAATTAAGACCACAGTGGCATAGCTAGTCCTGAGTGGGTCCTGTATCAAAATTCCTCTTGGAGGGGCCTTTTCTTTTGGAAAATAAATAAAAATAATCACAATAAAAGTTAGTTAAAAATTCATGTGATGCAAGTTTGGGTCCTTGTAATTTGGGGGCCCCATATCATTGATACGCTGATATAGTGGTAGCTACGCCCCTTATTAATGCTCTTGGGTCCAAGAAGTTCGGCGATCTGTGGGTTTTATCTAAGAGTCACAACTCATATCAACAACTTAACAATTGGTTCCTTCTTGATAGTAAAACTAACATTTCTCACATTGGTAATAAACAAGCAGCAGATAAAGTGGATCTCTCAATCCCAAATAATCATATATCCAGCAAATCTCATGTAGACATGCATGGAAATGAATTGGTGGACAAACTGGCTAAGGATGTATGCAATATTACTCCTACCATCACTAAACTAGAATTAGATTCTTTCAAAAAGCCTCAGAAGGGTAAGCATTGCCAAGACCTCTCGGTAATATGAGAAGCAGACCAGTTTCAGCTCTTTATTGTGACTAAGGCTTCTAAATAGCACTATCTTGACCTGCAAATCACAAAATCAAGTGTCTCTTGTTCTACAGGGGCAAGTAAGTCTTTGGCATACATACTAAATGCCTTAATTATCAGGCCAATACAGAGCCTATTCTTGATTTCTTAGGCCTTTCTAGACAAGATATTTACTTCAATCTCTTTTCAATGCTGGACGCCTTTACAGCAAACAATCTTTTGGATCTCTTATATGATATCAGCAAACATTAAAGAACATATTGAACAGTAATAACATATTGAAAAATATTCTTAAAGTCAAATAATCCAAATTATACTACTTATTACTAAAAAATCTTCTGTACTGAGATTTGGTATTTGTTTCAATCATTAACAATACAACTGATAAAATTGTTACATAATTTTTTATCTTCATAATAACTTTTAGTTATCAAGTATTTGTTGTTGAATTCTCATATTTTTCCAAACAAAATTGCCAAAGGTACATCCTTTAGGAGTGATATAAAAAATTATATATTTCCTAAACTAAGAAAAATGAATATTCACCATTAATTCAAGGGAGCCATCTTTAACACTTCCTCCTCCTTGGGCACGATCAGGTAAAAGAGAAAGCTGCAAATCCTGTGCTGCATCCTAAAAAGGAAAATAAATGATTAATTAAATTAACATATGTTTTTAGTTTCAACACATACACAATTTATATATTAAAATGATGATTGTACACCCAAAGTCAGATTAACCCACTTTGGATCCTAAAGATTTTCTTATTCGGCCAATTCCCACTCTCATAATAATAATATAGAAATTAATAAAATAAAAGAAACCTTAGACTAATAATAATAAAATTTATTATTTAATTTTGAATAATCTAGTTCCTTTAAAAATGTTTATACAATTAGTTTATAAATTTAAAAGAATTTTTTATTAAATGTAACAAAAGTAAATAATGTAAATATGAATAAATTTTATTTTAAATTTCTATTTTCTGGTATTTAATTCAGCAGAATTGTCAATTATTTCATTATTATTAATGTTATCCAAAGTATTTTGTTCAATGTGCAAAACAGCTAAAGAATTTAATTTCAATTGACTTGCTAAGATTCATAATTTTTCATTAGGTTCAGTATCTAAAAAGCTCTGGAGTTCTCCTTCCTGCTAGAGCAACATCTGCTTTATATTGGACTGCAAGACGCCTTATGTCCGAGAGGACGTTGGCGGGCGTAATTTAAAAAAAGTATCTAAAAAGGAGTTGACCCATTAATTCCCACCTTTGAAGTATTTATAACAGGAAAAAAAGCATATAGAAAAATGATTTTCAGATTCCTAGCTACATTTTTACTAATTTCTAAAATAAATTAAGAGACAAATTAATCATTGCAGTAAAAAACAAAAATAGAATTCATACTTTAAATATTCCTAACCTTAATGTATGTCCAAGATGTTACTGGATAATAATTTCCAGCAATTTTTTCTGTTATGTTCCACGGGTAAGTGTCTTGATAATCTCGACTAAATGAAGAAAAATAAAATTTAAACAAAAAAATTCCAATTAAAATATTAATCTATAAAATATTCTATTTCTATTTTTCACTTACACTCTTTTCATTGTTTCTCTACTATTAGTGTCAGTGTAGAAGATTCCATTATTTTCCAAGTTAGTATCGAAACGAGTGATAATTTCTCGGCCAATATGATCCCTAAATAAACATTAACAGTGACAAAATTAAAGCAAAAATGGAAACAGAAAAATATTGCAATTATGATTATTTTAAATTTGTATTTATCATGTAACACAAAATTTTTGAAAGCTAAGACATGAAATGGCTGAACAAATTGTAAAAGTTTAAAATCTAAAAATCTTAATACAATGGATATTTTTAACAAATTAAAATATGATAATTATAGAATAGTATGAGAAAAATCTAGTGATTTCATAAAATTATTAAAATATTTTTTTTAAATTAAATTTTAATTTTATAAGGAGCATATTTCTACAAATAATAATCACAGCCAAAGAATAGTACAGTAACCTCATATAAGATTGGCTGATTTCAGTCAAACTTAACAGCAATTTGATTATGATATCAACATTGACTTAAAATATTAACCCATTTATGCCGGTGATTGAAATATAAACCAACTTTCACAACATCTTCACAGGCAAATATCTGCAGGAGTGACTAACTGAATGTTTTAAACGAAATTGCTATGCCCCTACGAAGCAGGTTAAAGTGACAAATTCAACCACAAACGCAATCTGAACTTCTAAGCTACAAAAAAAACTTTCACTCTATTGCTGTTCCAAAAATGGAACACTAGGCATAAATGGGTTAATAAAGAGAGGTTATACTAAAACTTGACTAGACACACACACACATATATATAAATATGAAAAAAAATATTATAATTACTGACTGGACAGGAATAGGTCCAACAACCCAATCAAATTCAACATGATTCTGTCCTTTGTAAAGACGAATGATTTGATTTATCCAAGGTGCATAAAACTGGTGCACTTCTTCAACTAATGGGCCCTGTAATATACAGATAAACATATCAGTCTAAATGTGTAAATATATATATATATGTTCAATAATAAATGAGAGTATAAAAACTCATTTATATTTTTTATTGTGAAATTCCATTTCACAATACTACACTTACAATAAAAGCACTACCAACTAGATTTTTGTTAATGCCACAACCTGAAGCCTCATGACTGATCACATAATTAAGTCAAATTATTAAGATGCAATTTCCAAGCTCCACCCCACTCTCCAAACTTCCTCACCATACCAAAATGAGAACTTGGGGCCTCAACAGATAAACATGCATCTACCCTCTACATAGCAGATTGTAATATTAACAAGAAATACATACAACAGGAATTTAACATTAAAAATAAAACTAATTATAATAATTACTCAATCATTCAATTTCATGATAACATTATGAACTTTTATTTTCAGCTATTTTTAATAGCCTTGAGAATGATAAAAATAGTCAAAATTATGGGGGGAGAAATTTGCTTTAAATAATTGTCAAAATTTCTCGTAAAACAAAAATCCCTGTAAGAAACAGTTAGAATTTTATAATAAATAAAAATATCCAGTTCAAAACAGTTATGCAAGAAATCACTATATTTTAAATAAATAATGAGAAGGAATGGCAACAATGCAAACAAAATTTTAATTTATGTACCATGATTGTATATGTGTAAAAAAAAAAAAATTAAGCGCACAATAACATGAATAGAAATAATTTTTAAAATGCACTATTCAAGACACATTAAAATGCTTCAAAACAATTTTTATACTTTAACATATAAATGGAAACAGATTTTATGTATGTTGTGTTCTAAAAGATTGCAGACTACAGTCATATAAACAACAGTAATGCATTCCACTATCACTTTCCTCTGTGTTTAGAATAATTTCACCCCTGTACCCTGATTTTCCAAGGTTAGTCATCTTTGATCTGTGGCATAAGAAACAAAAATTTTCAAGAGCAACAGTGTAACATTAAACTTACTCAGCATTTGGATAAAACATCTGCAGAATTATGCTAAAGAAAGTATGGTGCTATACAATGTCAAAATTAAATATATGTGTGAATGGTATCCTTGCTTTAAAAAGAGCTGAGGAGCAATCAGACCAACCTGTAATTTCAAGGGCTAAAAATTTTTTTAATTTATTCTTAAAGACAAAATAAGAGAACAAGAAGCATTATCTTGACATTTTATATCATTTAAAGGAGTAAATTTATCATTAATGGCCTCAAGTGTTATAAAGCAGACAATAGTACTTTCTGCATATTATGATCCTAAACAGTTACACAGCTTTTCATCAAAGCTACAGATGCACAATAGATTATGACACTTTCTCTGCATGACAATATGCGCATCAATTCTAAAATAGTCAGTCTTTCACCCTAAGTCAGGCAGGCTACAATGTTTCTGCAGTATCCTGCCTATTAATATTTATTTATTTTCATTAATGGACTAAAAAATCTGTCTTATCAAATGACATAAAGCAAATACGCAGGTGGCTGCAAAAGAAGGCTTCTAGCCATATTTCCAAAGGTTGTCAGATGCATATTTTTGCCCAATTAGATTATTTTGAACTATTTTTAAACTATTCAAAGTAAGGAACTTCATATGAATTCCCTGAACTTTTAGATCCAACATTGCACATCAGTTGCAAGTTATATAAAAAATGATAAAATTCTTACTTTAAATACTCTGTAAGTAATATTCTCAGCCAAAGGATATGCTGTGTCATGTTGTGGATTAAAGCAATATGCACCAGAGGCTCTTTCCATTCTGTAACCTGGCATTCCTTCATAATAATAAAAAGACTGTTTCACTGGTATTCTCTGATTACTTTGCACAAGCACGATTTCTTTCATTAATCCTGAATATCCATCAACAACCACTTTCAAATTCTAAAATAGTTTCAATAAAAGTATAAATAATAGGTAATAAACAGTATATTTCAAAATAATACATGATAAATATGTCATGGCATGATATTCACATCTCTTTTCTATATATAATTTATTTTTTCAGAAGTCCATCAATAAGTTTAATCAAAGAAAGTTTTAAATATACATTGTTACACTGCCTGATGCATAGACCATACAAAAATAAACATATGTTTTATTGTAATTTTTAGCACAGTTATGAATACTGTTTTATTTAGTTTTCTAAATACATTCTTTAAAACAAATAGTTGTTTAAATCATTGAATATTTTGAATTAATTTCACAAAGGCATATATAATTATAAAAAAGGCTAATTCAATTAAATATTTACATTTTCAATACATATATAGTAATTGACAACATTTAAATTAATTCCACTACCTACTGAGAATTTAGTACAAAAATTAATTTTAAGATTCATCATTGAAAATAAAATCTTTTGTTTTTATCTCCATAAATAGATTGTTAAATTACAAAAGAAAGAAATAACCTCATTTTGTATAACAGTATCTTGAATGGTAAAAGGCATGCGTCCGCTTTCTATATCCACAACTGGTTCATAATCTAAAAATAAATATATGATATGTGTCATGTCACATATATGTTATATATATAACAAATAATATTTTGTATATGTTATTGCTATGTGTATATATTGATTTTAAACATATCTTTTGCTTATACCATTTTTTACTTTTATTTTTTTTTCATATTTATTAACCTTAATAGTTTTTAAAAATAAAGGAAATGATATTCTTTCTTATGGAATATTAAAATATAGAAAAATGTTCAGCATTAAAGATTTTAAAATATAACAGAGATCATTTACTTTCAAAATAAAGAAATTGTCCATAAGAAATTAAAGATTATTTTAATAGCTCATTAGTTTTAGAGGTGAACACTCTAATTGATTGTATCACAGTCTCCTTAAACTGCAAAGGAACTGTTCAACCAAAATTTCATAAATAGTTAATGTTTGAAATGCACAATAGTACATATTTAATAAAAATGCTCTGATTTAACATTGCCCTGATTTTGATACTTAATTTACCATTTCATAATTATAAAAGGAAATTAATTAAAGCATTAATTACAAAATATTTACATTAAAATGAACCAATGGGAAAAAATTGAATTATAAATATTTTTTACAGATATCTTCAAAAATTTTCAATTTTTTTTTTTTTTAAAGGGGAAAAGATAATGAAATTTACTAAAAATAAAATGTGCTGTGATATTTTAAACAATTTTTTCTTAAAGAAATAACTTCGAAATTAAGTTAATAATATTTTCCTTTCAGCTAAAAGTATCAAAAAACACTAGCAATAAAAGAATAAATTGAGCTAAGTAAACAATTACAAAAAGAACAATATTCTTAAAAATTACATTTTTTTTAAATCGCTATTACTTAAAATGAACACGGGTTTTATAATGATTAAAACAATGCAATACATTAATTTACATTTCACCTTATTTGTTATTTTATTTATTTACATTTCAATTTAATTGAATATTCATAATCATGATGAATGCTTTTAATATTCATTATGTCACCTATTTTGATCAT
The DNA here is from genome assembly GCA_019973935.1 of Trichonephila clavipes. Lineage (NCBI taxonomy): Eukaryota > Metazoa > Arthropoda > Arachnida > Araneae > Nephilidae > Trichonephila > Trichonephila clavipes. The sequence continues at coordinate 557,045 of BMAU01001360.1, read as the reverse complement.
AATGAAAGACCTATGAACAATCACATATTCAATTAGTAAAATTATTTAATAAATTTTGACAACTTTTCAGTTCTACATTAAATATCTTAAACATTATTAAAAAAACAAGTAAAATAAAATAAACAAATTATAGTTAAATAAATCAATTAAAAAAACAGCACTTAACAAGAAAATGATTTGGGGGCATTAAAAATTTTGCAAAAACACTTACCATCTAACATTTTAACACCATAAAGAGAAAATCCTAAGGGTGGCAGAGAAACTGGGAAGATTAACTCATACACTGCCAAGCTGGATCTTTCAGGAAGACTTATTATGGGAGGTGGGATGGGTATAACCTAAATCAGTTAAAATATTTATTTAAATACAGTAATTTAACATTGCATTACTCAATTAACCAAACAAGATTCCTATCCTCATATTAAAATGGTTGTTCAATTAAGGCAAGTTGCATGGCCTCTGTCATAGTGCATTAATCAATAGTCTCTAATTTGTATTAAAATGGTTTGATTCACCAGATGATTTTTGTCATAAGCATATAAGTTTAATTCTATTCAGCTACAGAAATGCAGGGTGCAAAAAGTTATTTTGACCAAATGGGGGGGGATTGGCAAGACAATGTGTTGTAGTAAATAATAAAAGAAAGTGAAAATTGTTTTAAAAAAGTGAAATGTGATATATGTGTACAATATACATACATTTCTTTAATGTATTGCAAGGCTTCTTTATCCAATTTACTTATGAATTTGTGATTATTATTTTATATCTAGTTTGTTTTAAATGACCCAGATTGTTTTTTAAATGACACAAATCCTGTACCAGCCAATAAGAAAATGCTTATTGTATTTTAAAATTTGCAAAAATCAAAACAAATACAGTTTTAAAAACTGATTTTCGGAGGATATTATAATTTTAATTAATTCTATTTACTATCTTTTTTTAAAAGCCACACAACACTTCATGTATGTAATTGCAGCTAATAAAAACAGAAGAATGCATCATTTTTACAACACACACACAAAAAAAAAAAAGAAATTGCATGAAAAACATAAATGTATTTGTAAAAAATGAAATGCATTATATTTTTAAAGAATATGTTCCTATACTAGGAAGATAAACAAATGAAACTAATTATATTTTTTTAAAAAGAAAATATTTTTTATAAGGCTGATTAAATATTAACATTATTTATCCATTTCAATTTTACAATAATTACACATATTTTTTTTAAAAAACATTTTGATTCATAAAAAATAAACAAAATTTTCCTTCAGCATTTGAAAGATTAAAAAAATAATTTATTAGATATTTTTTCATTCAAATAATTAATTAAATATTTTAAAATTTGCTTTATATACATATTTTTCTGATCTCTTTAGTAGTCAAATTAAGAAGCAAACCAGACAAATTATGATGTTCAATCAAAAGTCACTTAATGTGTTTTAATATTTGATATTTATAATATGCCATAAAATTTTTAAATAATTCTACATAAAAATGTAAAAGTATAAAATATTGAGCAAAAATGAATTTATAGTTTCTATTAAATTTTCGCATCAACAACTCAGACCTATTTTATCTTTAACATATTTAAGGAAATAACATAAACAAAATAAAATAAATACGCAATTCATCAAAACTATTAAACAGTTATAATATAAAACTTCATCCTATTTTCTTAAAAATATATAGATAATTTCAAGAACTTATAAGTTGATGGATTAAAGGAGAACCTGCTTCCCGCAGGGAAACTCAATCCCCAATCATGATGAATGAATGAGTTACATGAGTTCAGCTTTCACTTAGCCCTTTGCTGCTTAATTAAAAAATATTGTGTTGATAAATAAAGAAAAAACATTAGGAATTTAAATAAGTTACTTGTGTGTGGGAATAAATGAGAATTTGAGTGTGTAGTGTGATTGAGTAATTGCATGTGTGTTGTTTTGCTAGGTGTGTGAAATTAAATTAAAGCCTTGTCCACTAGAGCGGACTTTAAGAGAAAAAGGAGGCCGGAGTTTCCTTAGGCACAGGGTTACCCGCAACGTCGGAAGGACCGCCTCGCCTGAATTTCGCCCAAAAAGAGCGGGTATTTGAGTGCATTAGCTTGAGGATGTGTGGTCCAATCAGGGGACAGCCTATGTTGACTCTTAGGGAGTGGGTGTGGCAATAGGAATTGAGTTTGGGTGCCGAGGCGATCCCAGAGCTCGCTTCGCTATTGGCCGGCTTGCTCTGTTCCTATTGGTCGAGAGTAAGTCTGGTAGAGTTTTAAGTTTTATCCGAAGAATATTAGGAATTTAGGCGATTAAATTAAAATATTGCAAGATCTAATAAATGAAGGATTAATATTATATTTTTCTATTCGAGCAATTGCTCGGTTAGTATGATTATCTATATTATTAAAAAATTTAGTTGCTATTTTTTTGAAAAAACATTTTAAAGTTTTAAGTTGAAATATTATTTCAAACAAAGGCTAATTCAAAAAACTATCAAGATAATGCCCACTTTTTGATCAATTAAAAATTTCAACAATTAAAAAAAAGCCCTCTTTAAATAATTAAAACAATAACATAGAATTTTAACAGAAATCTATGACATCTAACACTATTGCACTTCATATAACTAAAATCTACTTAGTACATATAAAAAAAATAGTAATTAGGAAATACTATTTCAAAAAACAATTAATTAGACAAATTATGCAATCATAAGAAAATAGACTAATAGTTAAACTAGAGAACTTGAAAAAGATTTAAGTAATTCACCTGAGCTGGAACAGATCTTCTTCTTCGGTTTACTTGTCTTACTAAAAATCCTTCACCTGTAACCGGAAGTCTTAAATATGTTCTAACAGGGTGTGCCAATGGATTATACACAACTACCAAAAACTAGAAGAATAAATTAATTTTTGAAAAAGTACAATTAGAAAGAAGAATTTCAAACAAAGCAACAACAACAACAAAAAACCCACAGAAAAAAATTTGAAGAAGAGATTCTGTCCTTTGAAAATATAAATTGTACATATTTTCTAAAAACAGAAATTTGAAATTTATCTTTTTATATTTGTAAAATACTTTATATGGTGAAACATTTTCTTTCTCTATACTCTTTTACAGAATACTTTTATAATAATAATGAAAAAAAAAAATTTTTTAAAGAGCCTCTGCATACTTTTTTTTTAAAAATCTGGCATACATACAAAAAAGTATTTTTGTGCTGTATTTTTCATGTAGACAGTAGTGTACGAGTTATTTTATTAAATTTAAAGTTATGAGACTTTACATCTTTGTATAAAATTTGTGCTATATTATTGATATATGAAAATGTATTTATTAAGAGATCAATATACAATGTATTACCACATATTTTACTAATATAATAGCAAAAATTTATTGATAAAACATGCAACAAATATGAAAAATTGAAAACATTTATCACTTCTTAGTGATTATTATTATAAAACTTATAAATAAGTACTTCAACATACTTAAGATTATTATTATAAAACTTATATATATAAATAAGTACTTCCAACATACTTAAGATACTTTGTTATACAATAATTTGAACAAAATATAAAATTTTAAAAAAATCATCATTTTGCATTTTAAACTAAACATCTATAATTCAGAGGTTTAAGATATATATTTTTTAAAATTTCTTGGAACTTAGATCATATTTTCCTATCAGAAGTAAAATAAAATTTTTAAACAAATCGCATAGAAAAAAATTAGTAAAATTTAATATATATAAATTAATAATTAAGAGAGAATATTTGTACCTGTTTTTCTAGTTCTGTAAAAACACATTGGCTGACATTTAAATTATTACAAAAATGAAGTCGAGGTAAAATAGTATCATTTGATAACAGTAAACGCATAGCCCTTCCAATAGCATCCTATTAAAAGGTCAAAAAACATTCACAAAAACATCAAGAAAAATATATTATAATACATACAAACCAAATGTGATTTTGTTCTATTAATTAATACAAAAAATTCTTTCAAAACTTAGACTCGCATTTAAATTTTTATGTAGATTAAGAAGTTATTTCTATGTTAAATGTTTAGTGATTTTTCAGATTGAAGTTACATACATAATTTTTTTTCATTATTTAGATGCAAACACATTTTTAAATTATTTTAATTTTGCAAAACAAATAGAATTTTAAACCAAAAAATTAAAAAGATGAATTTCAAATGTCATTCATTCTAGGAAACTTTTATAATAGCATGAGTTAACTTATTTTAGTTTAAAAATTATTTTTCCAAAAGTTTTATAGCATTTTTCTGAATTTTAAATAGGAAAAAAGAGAGTGATATATATATTAATGAGCAAAATAACAGTTTTAAGTTTAAAAAAACTATTATTAAGAGCTACAAATGTGAAAAATTAAATACATTTTTATCAGTATAAAGTAAAAAAGAAAGTTTTTAATTTAGTACCACATAAGAACCATTTCAGGTGACTTTTACTTTGTTTTAAATATTAAAAATGCTTCTTTTATGTAAATAAAACTATAAAGAATTTTTTTAAAAACATTTAGGACATACAAAATTATTTTTTATACCTGAAATCTAACACATGTGATTAAATGAAAATAAAAAATATATATTAACCTCACATAAAGCGTGTCCTTCAGATAACATTCTTGTATAATCTTCTGCAACATGTTGTTTTTCTGTGCCCCTAAAATATTATAAGAATGAAGAAAAATAAAAAGAGAAAATTAAATTCCAGTGTTCAGAATAAAAACCATTTAACTTACTGATGAAACTTCGAAAGGAAACAAGCAAATGAGAAAAATTCAGGGTCAAAAGATTTTGTTTATTATACATTTGTATAATGTAATACATTAACTGACCAACATTAAGTAAAAAAAAAAATAAATAATATGATGGAATAATGGAATTGGACTCCTATAACTTTGCTGTCACAAAATAATAGCATTAGTATTGAAATTTATAAAAGAATTCTGATCACCCCTAACTCAAATTGTGGAGTAATTGATATATAAAAAATCAGCACAAAGTTATGTACCATTGCTGTAAAACTGTTTTTAGCCCTTTGAATTTCAAGTTACAAAAAGATTAAATAAAATTAAAATATTTTAATCTCTTTTACATCTGTTTCCATAAATTCAATTCAACAGTTCATAAATTTTTAATGAACTCTCTCAGCAGAATTTTTTAATTTTCTGTTTAATATCCCAAAATAAAACATTCATAGACATAAATATCATGAAAAACAACATAATTCATATTTTAGGAATAGAAATTAGCACAACAGCAATTAGAAATAGCGTTTAGTAATTAATGTCTATTTATTTATGCAAAATAACATGTAACTTCTTACTTTACTTAATAAAAAATATCAATCAATATTGTAATTTAATTATAAATACACAGGATAATGACAGAAATTCATAAATTATTGACATTAAAACTTGCAATCTTGAATATTAATTACATAATGACAATAGTAAACAAATATTCTTGTTCTTACATGGTAAAGTCCACACAATGTCATTTGAAACCTAGTTGAATTTAATGTATGGTATAGTAACACCCCAAATTTACACACTAAGTCGGATTAACAAAAAAAAAGTCAAATTTTAATAGATTATGCAGCAAACATTTAGGATTTTTAGATTACATATTTTAAATAAAGTCGCATCAAGATTGATAGGGAATTTCTGACTGGAAAAGGGCATAGTGAGAAATTACAAGGCTTGCCAATATGCATAGGTTAGCCAACTGGGTGATGTAGTTGGTTTGTCGCTGGCCTTCTACACCCACAGTTGTGGGTTTCAACCCCAGCCCAAGTTGGTGGATTTTCATGATGCAGAAAATCAACAACGGCCATGCCGTATGATTATGTGGCATGTAAAAAATCCTTTGGAGTGCATGTTTGGCTTAGGTGCCATAAGAAAAATTAAATTCCTAAGTTCAAGGAAACTGGGCATCTAAATTACTTGCGGCAATTGGTATCACCAATATGGTGCCGAAATAAAAAATGATACCAGCTCCTGGGGAATGAACTAGGTCTCCAAAGGTTAAAATTATCCATATGCAGCCCCATTAGAGAATATATATATGTATATATATATAGGTTAGTGTATTATTGTAAATGATATATCTCATGACAGTCTTTAGTGAAACAAAGATGTAAATTCCCACATCATCAATCATGATGTTAAAAACTTTGATATCACATATCCAAACATGAAAATTCCAGAAAAAATGTGCTTATGTGACTGTTAATTCTTCTAGAACAAGTTTGGGGATTTCAGTCATCAATATTTTTAAAAGCAATTAATTTAGATTGTTTTAAATATCATTTTAATGAAGGAATTAGAAGGATATGGATTTGAATCAAATCAGAAGATTCAAATTAATCAACCCATAATCTTGGTAAAATGCAAGTTTCCTATTTATTATGATTAAGTTTTTAAGTTCAGAATGCACTAACGATTCAGTACCTAATAGGGAAACTGCATTTCAAAAGATAAAAGTATTGATCAGTCAAAATTAATAAATAATTCTGTCTAAAAAGTGTTATTCAAATAAGAATTAAAAATGAATTAAATTGAATTTAAAATTCAAAGTTATTTTAATAAAAATAGAAACTAAACACACAATTAAATAAATCAGTTATTGATTTTTTTATATGAATCTACAAAATAATATAATGAAAACTTACGTAATACCATCATGATGCTGAATAACACCAAGCGCCTTTTCTATAAAAAGAATTTTTTAAAAAAGAATCATTTTTAAGAAGATTTTTCTTACAAATATACAGCATTAAAAAATAATTAAAAATCCACTCACTTAGTGTCAAAGTATCAGTATTTTCTACATCAGCTAATGTTATTAATTGCTTGCATGCCTATTTTTTAAAAAAATAACACAGAATTCTAGAGTGAATGTAAAAAAATATGGACTTCAAAAGCAAAAACAATAAAAAACTATTACTTCTATCTCTTATAACTAATCTGTTTTACACATTCTAAGTACTAGCTTTATTTTTAATTTTTTTTTTTTTTTTTATTTTTAAAAATTTGCACCAATATTTAAAAGAAATTTAATCCATATTTATAATTTATTGCAAAACAAAGATGATAAATGCATAAAGTTTTCTTTTATTTTCACAAACACATACAAATTTTCCGATAGCAACATTATTTGATTCTTTAAATTGGCATTTCATAAACTTTTTAGAAATTCATTACAAATTAAATGATTTTTCATGAATAAAATGCAATATATTTCGGTACATTATAACAGTGATCCGCAACCCCGGTCCGCGGATCAAATGGAGCAAGGCCGGCTAAAGAACCTTAAACTATAGCCATTTTATTTAAAGTGGTGCATTTCTCTCGGTTTTGCACTACTTTGCATGGAAATCACTTTATATTCCACGTCAAATCACTTTTATTTGTTTTTGGTGTAAGTATATTTTATTCTGAAGGCATATTTAAATGTAACTAAATTAAAATTGTTAAATCAAAACAATCTAAAATATAAACAATCAACATGTCCAACCCTCAGCGGGCCGCAGTAAAATTATCAAACGTTGACTGGTCCGCAACAATAAAAAGGTTGCGGAGCACTGCATTAAAACACAAAATAAATACAAATGTTTTTTAGCCTCCCTAATAAAGTAATTATTAATATATGACAATCAGTCTTTCTAAGTATTATAATAATGTACATAATACATGTATATATAAATCAACTCATACTTATAGTGAGACATATTTGACTGTAATGAAGAATCATTAATATGTGCGTGAATATAATTAAAATAAACTAAAGAAAACACAATAAGAAGGAGAAGAGTTTATCTACACAGAGGTTCAATCTAGAAATTGATTTTTCTGAATGTTATTGAATACATAAAAAGGATCACAATTAATAATAATAAAACACCAAAATATTAATTAAAGCAAATAGTTCTATTCTAACAAAAAATAATTCACATGTTTATTTGGAGTATTGGTGTAAAATATAGCAATAAAATGATGTTATGGTTCATATAGCATTATCAAATTAGAATAACCTACATTCTTCCTTTTGTTAATATCCGACTTCTGTGTTTATTTTTGAAGAATGGAATACTAAAGTTTTAATCTTATCTATCCTACTTAATAAAATTCATCTTAAGCCACAGTTATACAAAATAGTTCAAAAATTGTGAAAATTTATAATTTTTGATGAACTTAGAAGAATAAGTCAATACCTTATTGACTTCTTAGTTGAACAGGACAAATTCAAGCAAATATTTTACAGAAATCAGGTCTGTTCAGGATTGTAGACTGATTTCAATTTAAAAAAACAGATTAAATTTTTCTTCATATGACATAAAATTTAATAGTTAGAAGAATCTGAAAATTGGTAATACTCTTAAATATTACTAAGAATGAAGGGGAAGGGGGATTTAACATTAAAATAACCCAATCATCAATTGCTAACAATGATTTTGATGCTAATAATTACTACAGTCATACTTTTAAACTGAACACTTGTTTTTGAAATTTTCTACATTTGGAAGTACAGTAAAAGAAAAATAATTCAAATAATTTAAGTAATACATTTTTCCAGTTAAAGCATTGTTGCAAGGTGTTATAAACAAATAAAATAATTTGAAACAACCATTTTCTCAAAGAGCGAAAAAATTGGTTGTGTTTCATCCGTAAAATATGTATCTGGTGTAAAATGCATCCAGTTACTTAGCTAAATAAATATATTTTAACTTTGAATATTGTATGATAATTAATACAAAAATGAATTTCTTCAGTTTCCTTTAAATACAGTATTTTTATACATCCGAATTCATTTGTTTCAAAATAAATTGTAAATCAAATGATATACTTCTTTGACATATCCTCAGATTTTTAAAAAAATTTATTTACTTTCCTAAAACATAATATATTAAAATTATCTAGTTTTTGATGATATTTCCTTAACAATTACATTTAAATCTTCAAGTGCAAAGTGATACATACCTGAAGAAAAGCATTTTCTCTCCGAGAATGATATTTCAAAGCTGGGCGACTGGTAAAATATCCTGTCCAATACTCATGCCGACCAGAAGCATAGGGGAAGAAATCAGATTGCATTGTCTTCCAAGTCTTATTGCTTGCATGTAAACTGTTTAAATAACAAGTTGGAGTGGAGTAGAACATATTCACCTTCATGCCAACAGCTTGCTAAACATACAATGTCAATCTTGTGAAATATTTTACGAAAAGCAATTAATAAGTTAAATTCAAAATATATTAACAGAAGTAGAATTTAATAAAAAGAAACAAAAATATATAATGGAGTCAAATTATGTTTAGAAAACTACATATACTTATTCAATAAATTTCCTTTTATACGGCTTTATATAATAAAATTTATTGCTTTGATAAAAGAAAGAAGATCAATGTACTAATGTATGAGAATTTCTACAACAGAATATTTTTTATGATATAAGTTAAAATTTATTTTAATAGAAAAGTTAAATAAACTAACAAATTTATATAAATGTTCAGTTGACAAGCTTTAACGTGAACAATTATTAAATAAACATACTTGTGAATAAAATGCAAGGTATGAAATATAATTTTTAATAACAAAAGCTTTTTTTTTCTTTTGGTACTTCTTTATAAATAAGAAACAAAATTTCATTTGCATTTAGTATTAGAATCTAAAAATAAAGAAAAACTGAAGTATTTTTAGAATATTAAATTCAGCGTTAAACTCAAGGGCAATTATTTGCCCAGAGAAAGATTTGCCCTTTACAATATATCTTGATAATTTATATATAATGAAATTCATAAAGAGGGAATCCATTAAAAGAAAATAGCACAAAAAAGCTAATTTGGGCAAACCGATATTTTTAAAATATTTTAAATAAAATAAAGTTAACATTTGGGATTTAAAACATTTTTACATAATAAGTATTTAGTTAAATACCAGAATTTTATATACTGTAGCATTTGTAATGTAACATGATACAGTACTAAGTATTATAACAGAGAATTTCTTATTCACAATATATGCTTATGATAAGACTGTACTCAATTTTTGTGGAAAACGATTTTATAGGAAAGCTAGTTAGAGTGAAAAATATATGTAATTTCTGGATAACCAATAAAACTAATTAATTAATAAAAATAACTTTTTTTTAAAAAAAATGTTTCTTTTTTTCATATTACACACAAACATATTTAGTATAACTTTTTAGCACAATGGATACTTAAATCAAATTTAAAATATTTGTCTTTTTAACATTAGAAGCCTTATTTATTACTTTTGAAAAGATTAAATTATTTTTTAGACTTTTTTAAAAGTGATGTGAATAGCATTGTTTTTATTTATAGATCAAACTCAACCATAGAAATTAAATACTAAAAGGAGCAAAAAAATATACTCAATACCTTTTGCTTTTATGGGAGGGGAGAGAGTAAAATTTTAAACAAAGTATTTTATTTATTTCAACAAATAGCAGCAAGTTAGTCTTAAAACATTTAAATTACACATTTTCCAACAATATTTCATCAAAATATTAAAAGTCTGCACTCAGCACACACATACCAGCTTCCATAAACACACTATTATTTAGGGACAAAATACTGATATTCTCGATAATTTGAATTAAAATTCTTTTGAAATTAAGATGATATACTTACTAGTGAATTCACATATCTGATGAGATAATCCATATTTCGAAACCACTTAGGTGCATCTCTAAAGTGAAAATCCATACCCATAGTCATAACAACATTATTTGTAGCATAATTTTTGGCCTAAATAAAGAAAAATACTAAGGAATAATCTAGTTACATATTTATGAAAAATGACACTATTTTGAAAATGAAACATGTTCAGAATAAAACAATGTACATCTTACTTGTTCTTGAGCATAAGAAATGAAGCTGTGGGCCTTGTAATTAATATTTTCATCCTGGTAAGATGAATACATTTTAATATCAATTATTTAATTTAAATTAAAATAGTTCAACCATTACTTAATGTAACCAGAAGATAAGAACTTTGAAAAATTTTATAAAATTGTCATAACATTAATATATTACAGTTTATAATTATAAAGAATCTAATAATGATAATGAATTAAATCAAACAGTACTATTTTTGAACTGGCAATAACAAACAAACAAAATTTAAGGTTGCTCATTCAAACATTATGAACATAGGGGGAGAAAAATTAAGATTATCTTTCTAAGTGTCCAGTATTGTAAATATTTTTTTTCTACAAATACAAAAAAGGTCAATATTACTTAACAGTAAAGGTATTGCTATATTTTAAAAAGAACTGATACTTGAATGAACTATCTTCAATCTAAAAATTAATGATTTCCAAACTATTTCACCCCCATATTCTCCTTTTAAAATTCTTTCTTGTTTTTTAAAAAAAATTTCCTCTCAAAATGTCTTAAATTAAACTTTTTAAGAACATTACAAATTGAAACAAAATTAACGATTTAAAAGAAAAAACTCAGCACACAAGATACCTACTTACTGTAAGTTCTTCATCAGAACAGAATGTGTCAAAACAAAATCCTTTTGGTGGCCAATAAACATTAGGGAGAACTCCAGTAAATATCTCAGCTTTTTCACCCACTTAAAAATAAAATGATATACTAAATGTACAGGAAAGATTTTTTTATAACTAAGTGATGCTTCATATAATTTGGTCAAATCTTAAATCTAATTGTTTAATATTTAAATTGTGTAGAAAATAAAGACATATATATATATATATATATATATATATATATATATATATATATTATATATATATATATATATATATATATATATTGTAATTATAATGCTATTATAATATTACATCACAGAAAGACAGTGAGAACAGAAAAAACAAACTACAATTTTTTTCAATACAATATTAACTTTAGTGTTGTTATTTTTCCATATCATACTGAATATGTTATAACTGCAGGTGTCAAGTAATTTAGAAAAAAGAATGAAATACAATAAGTAGACTGCATAAAAATTTTATTTGTTTCCTATAAACAAACAATAAAAAAATCACCCTTTATAAAATATTGAACTTTTTAAATTAATTTATAGTGCTTTGAATTGTTATTTTACATGCACCCTACTCAATAAGTCTAAACAAGATTGAAATGAAGCATACCCAAACTTTTGCTTGCTTTCCAAATCATTTCTAAAGTTTTAGTTCTTTCTCTATGCAGCTTATCTTGGTAATGAACACGACCAAGAAAAAGACCATCAAATTTCATCTGCAAGTAAAAGAAATTCATTGAAATACTTTTGAAATCCCTTGTACTGTAAGACATTTTTTTTTTTAACTTAGAGAACATTATTTTGCTGGAAGGACATTTTTAAAAATATAACTGTTCTTCTAACATGAAATTTGGGGGATTATTTTAAAAATAAATAGTTCATTAAAAACATACACTTACAATAATTAGTCCTTATGAAATAAAAATATCCAATATACATATAATATTTCACTTGATATAAAAAAATGTTTCATTTTTTTTAATGTTAATTTTAAGAGGCAAGATATGAATATATTTTTATATACATTTCAAAAACACATTGATTACAGTAATGTTGAGTATCAGTATCACTTAATTAATTTTTTATTTTATTATTACCTGGGGAGCAGTCCCAGGTAATAATATAATAAAAATATAACAATATTAGAACATTTTATTTATACCTGCAAAGTATTTATTTTAGTCAAGGCTCTGTCTTCTAAGATTTTTTTTAAAAAGGCAATTTAAAAATACATATAAATTGTTGATATTAAACAAAATACAAATACAAAACTAAATACAAATTATTTAAAGGTCTAAAATCTGACCTGAGCAAAGAGCGATGCTTGTTCTCGTGAATGACCAAAGGTATCAATTTGCCAACCAACTTTTGGTCGTCCACAAACACCAAAAGTTTCATTCAACCATCGCAATCCTAGAGTCATTTGATCAATGATAGCTAAATAGTGAGTTGTTGCTTCATCATTCATACTCCAACCACCACTGATAAATTCCAAGCGACCTATTGACAAAATATTTATAGATATAACAGTTGAATATTCAAAATAATTTTACCTATACACATTTACTACAAACACAGAGCATTCTTTATAAATTTTTCAAAATAACTTTTTAGTATATTAGTAATCCTCAAGCGTTTTTCTCATCATGTACTTCTTGATCATGATTCTAAATTAAATATATGAGGGCAGATGAAATATAAATGAGACTTTTTAAAGATATTTTCAGAAATATTACTTACCAAAATGACACCAATGTTATTTTTCTATATGTGTTCCTTTTTATTTTTTCTAACATATAGAGAGTTTTTGTATTACTGTATGATGAAAGAAATGGAATGTGTATTAAGAAATTGTGCAGATTTTTTACTTCAGTCAATGAAAATCTTTTCCCTCCTAATGCTTCTTTGACGAGGTCTACACAAATGGTAGTTCAAAGATGTTGAATCTGAATAATAGGCAGGATGTTCAAGTGTTATCATTGAATTGTCCTTATTAATTATGTATTATACCTATTATGGGGGTCCTTACACAGCAACACTACATGTAACAAAATAGAATGGGTTTTTTTTGTACCAATATGTTATTTTAAGCTTCTTTAAAAGTTCATAGTGACGCCCAGTGGCTGAGTAGTAGTGTTTCGTACTTCCATGCCACAAGTCTTAGGTTCAAACCCCGCACTGGGCAAGATTGACTCATGTTTTCATACTTCAGTGGGTCGATAAAATGAGTACCAAGCTTGCTTGAGAATTTAACATTAAGGGTTGTGACGCATCAGACTAACCACTTGACCAGAACATCTGCTCATGCACCTCAGGGCCAAGGTCACGCATACTAAGTTGGGCACAGTAGGCCTTAGCTCTCTTGGGCTGTCGCACCACTGAGTTAAGTTTAAAAGTACATAGTAGTATACTGAATTAATTGAACATTGGTCATGAAAATTAACCTTCAAAATACTCTGTTAATCCCCAAAAACAATAGTTGGAATTTTTTCCAGCAGATGAGCTTTTAGAGGAATAGTTTCCCTTCTGCTTGTCATTTTATGTTGGACATTCCCCTCACCTTTCTTTGTAATGATGCACCCAATTCTTGTCACAAGTTAACTTTGTTTTAAAAACGTATCTCCTTCTGTATCATAGTGATTCAGATGTCTTAGACAAACTTTTTGCCACCTTTTGATTTGCATTAAAAATTGGAGGCACCTACCTTGCCATGATTTTACAAAACTGTCTTATTTCAAATGAATCATTTAAGCAATGTCTATTTTGTCAACAATTTCTTTAATTGTTATTCAATGGTCATCAAAAACAAAATCATTAATTGATCAAATTTTCCCTCTGTTTAAACTTCTTCTCAGTTAACAATTATAAACCAAAATTTTACCGTTTTTTTGGTATTTTTAAATGCTTTATGCCATTTGCATACTTGATGTATTGCATACACTAAGGTGGCATTATCAAACTAGATATTCAATCAGTACCAAATTTCCATTGATTAAACATTTTCTTTCAGTCAAAATTTAATAATTATTAGCTGTACAATAGGAACTTTTGCACTTAGTCATAAAGCTAGTGAAAAAAACAGTTGAACTGACTAAAAATAAAAACAATATCTAACAATTATTTAAGCTTTAAATAACTTATGGTTGCTAAGAAAAAATATACAAAATAATATCTGTTGTTATTTTTAAAAAATCTGATTTATACTTGATACACCATATACAATTACAATAGAATGTACATGAATGATTAACATGTGACTTTCTGATAATAAAAAAGAATACTTAAAAAAACACCAAACCCTCTGATTACTGATTTATTCACAGGATAAATATAAAATTGTTTGAGCAACTTCTTCCTATGCTTGTAGAATTGTTCTTTACGTATTTCAGCTTGAATGATTCATAACAGGAATATACATTTATATTTTTATTTATAATTGCTTATCTGTGACTCTTTTAAATCCTTTTAAAGTATTACAAAGTAACATAAGAACTATATGACATTCATAAGTATTTATGCTTTACTTTTCTCTCTCTCACACACACAAAAAATGTAATATACTACAATATTCTAATCATGTTTTGAAGTTTGACTGTAAGTATCATTAACTGTTTTATAATTTTTTTCCCTTTACTACATTTTCATCATACACAGATTCTTAAAAAGAAAAAAAAGTACAGAAAGAGCACCCAAATGACATGTTTTAACAATAAAGCCATATAATTATTACTTATGCTGTAGGAAGCAAATTTCCTTTTCATGAATTCTTTAATATACTCAAGGAAGAGATAATTAACATGGGTAGAAAAGCAAAAAGAAAGCCCAGTATTTGATTTTCTTGAAGATGCACAAGCTGTTTTCACACAAAATATCATTTATATATTGTAATGCAAACAAAACTTTTTTTTCTTCCCTTTTTTATTTTTTTAAAAAGTTGTTCATCTTTGTGGAGCACAGAATGTGTGAAATTTCTTGAATATGAGAAACATAAAGTGGGATGAAATTCAATATAAAATCAGTGCTTTTACATAAAGAACATATAATGAGAGCTTAAGAGCTATAATTTTTTTTTTGTTTGATGAAAAATGGTGACATGTACAAGAACGAAGAAAACTTATGTCAATTTGAAAACAAAATTGAAGTTTCTAAAAGCTACATATTACATGCAAAAAACTCTAAATGAGTCGATGAAAAGAAAATTTGTCACAGACAGCATCTCACAAGTAATATTTTAAAGATAATTACAAAACACACCCTACATATTATAATTATATCTAATGTTATAAGTACACATATTTATATGATTTGCTTGTGATATGAAATTGGGAAAATGCACTGCCAAAGAATGATTTGCTTAGTTATCAACCTAACTGCCAAATCATAACCCAAGATCTGTTTTGGAAATGATGTTTAGAACTTGCATTTGAATAGATTTTTTTATACCTGTTTTACAATTTGATAAAATGATTCTTAACTTAAAATTATGTAAATATGATTCAAAAATATGCAACAAAATGTATTCAAAATGCCTTGAATGCAGTAATAAAGATATCACAATAAAAAAGAACAAAGAGACATTAAAAATGTTAAACATAACTGCATACAATTTTTTTATTTTAATTAAAATTATATAAAAACTATTCTAATACTGATTTTTTTAAAAAAATTTAGATTAAAAAGAAAGTTATTTTGACTTTTTAGAATGAAATAAAACTCAGTTTTTCTATACAAAAAAAATTAACTTTATAATCAGTCCCTTTTGTACCGGATCTTCCAATCTGTTTGATGACTTTTTGACATCTTTCTGGTAACATCATGGTTCTCAGCTCATTGAGCTTCTGTTCCATATCAGCAAAAAACTCAACCAAATGTGATTTGAGGTCAGTGTTATTACTGAAATTTTTATGATTTAAAAATTTTATACACTTCAAAATAAATAATAATTTAATGGTGCAAGTTTGGAGCTCTATGGGGGATGCAATCTTCCTAATCAAATCTGAATAATTTTATTATTGTTGCTTAAGATATATGGTAAAGAAGCTTCATGCTTGGACTATGATAATTTTTGATTCATGTTATTGTAGAAAATCCATTTTTCATCACCAGAGCTAATTCATTATAAAAATAGAGAGTCTATTGCAGATCATTTGAAATGTGTGCAGCAAATATTAATTTATTGTTAGGTAAATTTTTTCAAATTCACAAATAGAACCCAAATATCAAGCTTCTTAATGAGAGTCCAAATCATTTTATGTAATTTTCTATTATTTAGTGTGATAAATTTAACCTTTTTACAGCTTCTTGCATAGTTGTATGATGCTTCAATTCAAATATGGCTTTTATTTTGTGATCATCAGCCCCAGAAGATCGATCAAAACGTTCACCATTTTTAAATAAGAAATCTCCAGAACAATACTTTTTATTCTGACTAGTGCATTTTATTAAGTAAACAATACCATAAGCATTACATATCTCTTTATGAATCTCAGCTCATTTCTTGCCTTTATAAAAGTAAAAAGAAAATACATTAAAAATATTTATTTTTATATTCCATGCCAAAATTGATTGCAAAAAGTTGTAAACAATATTACATGGACTTTGTTTCTATAGCAACCTAACAGTATTTACAACCAAATCTCAGAAGAAAAATTATAATATAATGACAAAAGAATAACACAATAAACACTATCTATTTTTACAAATCAAAATTGCTTTCTTGCAAACCAATTAAATATTAAAGAAACAGTTCAAATGCTATAATTTATACATTTCATATAATGCATATAAAACAGCATATTTTAGTAAAAAATATTACTTTTGAACTAGAGAAATTGTAGTGAAGATGAATGAAAAAGATCTTACCATCATTAACTAATCTTCTAACAATTTCTTTAGTTAATTCAGTCTGTTCTTCCCACCATTTTGTGAAAAATGCAGATTCCACATAAATGAATTTTCTGGTATCATTCTGCATTAAAGTACTCACTACAGAAGTTATTATTTCACGAACCCCTGAAACAGAGAAGGTAAATTAGAAAAAGGATAATTAGGGAAAATTAGGTTTATATAGAAAATAATACCTATTAGTAAATAAACAATAAATAACAAAATACTTTACTGAAAATTATGAAAGCAAATTTTTAATAGATGAAATTAAACGAATTCAATGAAAACTTTTAAGGTGCCAATTCATTATTCTCAATCAGTTACTTTCTGTTCTTAATTTAAAGTTTTCCTTGTGTTTACCTCAACTTTGTTTATTTTTTCTCTTTTTTTTACAAGTCAAATTCCTTCATAATTCAAAAAGATTTAAGTAAAACTCAATTCCCTTTTAAAAACGTGAAATTGTAGAAACTTATTTATAATTAACATTAAAATTCATTGTACAATTCCATCACTTGTTTACAATCTTTTGTTATTTGTTGCTTTATTCAGTAACAAATATTTTATATAAATTAATCAATCTTCATTGGTACCCAGTTACAATAACCAATTTTGATTTGATCTGATAACTTATATAACAATTATCATTAAACTAAACACAACTTGGATAAAAACTCATAAAAAATTTATTAAAATCTACTGTCCTAATGTTTTAAAAAAACTTTAATACATAAAATGATAAATATTTAATTTTCAATGACCTTGCATTAAAATTGCATTATATTTTGTTTTATTCTTCTTTATGTTATGCTTTAGTTTACCACCTCATTAAAATTTAAAAGAGAAAAAAAATTATCTGACCACATTGACTATCTTTGTACCAAAAGAAACTAAATAGTAAAAAAAAAAAAAAAAAGGAAAAGATAAGAATTTTACACACAGTAACCTGATTGGTAGTATAATGCACTATTGGCATACAGTGCATTCAAATCTTTTAATTCCACACAAGAATCACTAAGCATAACATGTCAAAAGGTAATATTATGGTGGAGAGAGAAGTTTACTATCTCATCTGACAGTGACTCATAATTGCAAATCATATTGGCTGTGCTAAGTAGGTTTTTTACTTGAGTAAAATTAAGCAGCCATAAGCATTCAAGCAAATCAAACAAAAGAAAGATAAATGGTACCATTTCTTTTGATGTTTGAAGGTTTTGCCCAAAATTGTGATCAAGGATAATCAATCAATAAACTTTTTAAAAAATATTTAATTGATTAAAATATGCAACTTCTAACACACACATTTTTTTAAATTGTTAAATATAATGATTTATATTTTAGATCAAAAAAATTATACATAAGAAAAGAACTTGAGTTTTTTTTTTATTATTATTATTATTTACCTTGAGAAAACCTTAACAACTTAAGCTATTAAGAATTGTATAATTAAACTATATAAATATACAATTGAAAATTTTCAGTTATAACATTAAAACTCTGTAATTAATCTACTATACTTCCTGTAATATATATCATAACAAACTTTAAACTTTATAAACAAATGCATACATGTCTATGATTATGCCAATACAGAAAATAAAAACTTTGTGTGATATCTTGCAAGTTACCAAAATACAACGAAAGCCTTTTCTTTCATAAACATAAGACAGATCAACTATTCAGTACTAGTACTCCTGAAAGAATTTTGATGTTAAATATAAGTATTACTTCACTAGAAAGATAGATTTATAATTAAGAATAACAATTTTTAATCATTCTGAATAACATAATAAAAAAGGGATTAAAAATTCATATTATCATAAGCATTTAATCTTCAGAAGAAATGCTGATATGTCATCCCAGATAACCTGATACAAAATTCCCAAAATGTAAAAATATTTCAAACTTGAGTTCTAACATTAATATATTCAAAAATAATTTTTGCAGTAACGTTAACATAATTCAACACAACTCTCTGAAGCATTCACACATCTATATGTATAGAAAGAATGAAACACTGATTATTAATTATGGATAATAACCAACAGAATAAATACCAGGAAAAAGTAGGTATTTTTATATATTTAATTTCTTTCTTTTTATATTTATGCTTCATGCATTAAAAAAATAAATAAGATTGAAAGTTAACATACAACATAAAGAAAACATTTCATTTTGTTAACTTAATGTGGGAAAAGTAATACCACATCGAATACTCTTTCTTCTGTTACAACTGCATTTTTTTCTCAAATTTGTGCATTTTGGCTTGTTTTTCCCCCTGCAATATTACACTTTTAATATTACTACTAGAAAAGAAGTCAAGCCATGCGACAAATGCAAATGCTTACAGAAAAAATTTGCTAAATGATATGGTTATAACATAAAAGTTCCCGATATTGACCAACAGTACTTACACATATCATAATAGCTGTCTACAGTCTGTAACCATCCAACATCGTCATGTGTATGCATTACAATATGCACATTTAACATATCAGGTTTTCCATCAGGACATGCCTGCATAATAAATGTAAAGAAAGTTTAATTTCATTCATACAATAATGAACAAAAATATAATTTAAGTTTCAGTTTTTACTTATCCATTTTCAATATACATAATAAACACTGAAGTATTTTTAAAAGTTGAAATAAATAATACTTAATTTCATACATGATAATGTGTCACAATGATAACAGGAAGAAAATCAAATATAACTTAAGAATGTTTATAATATAAATTCTACAAAAAAATAATTTAAAAGCATCTCAAATTATGATTAAATTGAAATTAAAAGTTATATTTATAATGATCAAAAAAAGGAAATAAATGGAAAGAAGGAAATATACTAATGTTCTCGTAATTTCTTTTGTTCAATTACTAAAATTAATAAGAACCATCACTATATTATATAAATCAGTTTTTGTTTATTTTTACACTTAGTTTGAGAAAAGAAAAACTGTGCAATAATTTTAATTAACACATACATTCTATTATTAATTAAATAAAATACATTATATTTTCTTATCAGATTTCAGTAAGCAAAATTTTTATAAAATTGAAGAATTATGAATATTGCTTTCTGCGCAGACAAGTATCTGAAAAAATTTATAAATAAACATTTTGAGATCTTCAACACAGACGCTTTTCATTTTTAAACTCGCATTGTACCATCAAACACTTCCTTCAGTATTTATTGATTTTATGAGCCAGTTAGCCAAACACACATGCTGCAAATACTCTAAATTCTATCCTTGTGTTTGTAGTGATGCATTTTGCTGGATAATGCCAAATGTTGGCAAGAATTTGGAAAAGCAGTTGCCAAACCAAGGTCCCTATAACTGAACCTTTTTCTATCATTTCAACTTTAAAAACATAAATAAATATTGACAATGAAAAAATGGATAAATTGTTGCTGCTTGAATATAAATATATTACATAAATTCCATATCTCTTAATATAATTAGTATAGTAGTATATTCAATATCTTTCTCCAGGATAGATAAAATCTTTAACAGATAGTACTTGAATATTTTTTAAATATTAGAATTATGAAAATATAGTAAATATACATTAAAATTTGATAGTATTTTTATGTAATGATAAACATAGCAAATATTACTAAATTTGACTTTTTTCCATACATGTAAGTTTACCAGCTGAAAACTTCTAAATGGCAAAGCATTATTAATAAATGCATTTACTTATTATTAAGGGATAATAAGGACAATTTAAAAATGGGAAATATTTATGAAATTGATGTTTTGGTAATAGGAATGAAGTTAGATTTTCAGCTTGCAAATAATATTAGTGTAAAGATTGTTGGAACACTATATAACTAACAATACAAAATTTGATCCAAATGCAATGTTTGCCTAACAAAAATAACCTATTTTCAACAGCAAACTGAATTTTTTCGACTTCTGGTTCCTCAATTTAAGACAAATTAATATTAAAAGAAACATCAGCAATTGTGTTATGGAAAAGTTTAAATACTACGTAATAAATAAAATTGTAAAGTGTAAGAACTGAGCGTGATGCCAAAAATTCACATATTAAAGACATGCAAATTTAAAAATTCCTTCCTTTTTGGATAAAGACATCAATGTTTATACTGCTCTGATTCAAAAGTACCCAAAATATGACAATAAAACTGATATATTTTGTTCATGTTATTACATTCATCACAGTAATCCCCAACATCACTGCAATTCTATAAATGTTTTTCCCAAGCTTCAAAACATGTCTTAATATTGTTTTTGTTAAACCCTTAAAGATTCATACTTTTCATAACATCAATGAGCTTGAAACCAGAAGAAAAAAAGCAATAGTTTTAACATTGAAATATAAAAAGGCAACAATGTGCCTAGTGGTATAACGGAGAACATTAGGCACCCCCTTGCAAAAGCAATTTGCTTTTATATTTTATAAATTGGTTAAATACATACTTGGCATCAATGAAGTTATGGGTCCCTGCGATGCGGGGGTATACAATAGGCGACTGACTGTACCCCATTTCAGGTGAATACAAAGCTTGTGCAGTCATTTTAGCTGAATGCTTAAAAAAATTAACAAATATTGGGGTTGTGAGAAAAGGATTAAAGTTGTTGCTGACAAGCTGTTTCACACACATGACAAAATATTCAAACTATAATCTTTATTGAAAAAATTAAATGTTCCTTTATGAGTGTTGCCTCATGTCATTTGATGAAAGTTTGTAAAAGAAAAGACTAAATATATATTCTGGATACATTATTGCTTATAAAAGTGAATTTAATGTTATTTATAACCATTGGCATAGCTAGTTCTGAATGGGCCCTGTATCAAAATTCCTTTGGGGTCCCTTTTATAGGTATGAGAACTCTGTTAGTGGGGCTGTAGTTACACATGTTGGGGCATCTGTAAGGAACCCTGTTTATAAACCTTCATTCATTGTATTTTCTTGAAATTATTAGTAATTAAATTTATGATCACAAAAATATTCAATATACCACCAAAAAACATATATCAAAGCATTATCAACAGTCAGAGGTTACATGATCAAATTTTTTTTTATATGCCGACTATAATAAAAAAAAAGAAATGCAACTCTTAGAATTTCATGAATATTTTTACTGCTAAAAAATAAAATATTACAGTACAAAAAATATAACTCAGTTTTTACATACTTTTATATTTCATGCAAATATATAAAAAGCACAAGATTCAAAATGTTTTAATTTGTACATCTGTCATTTAGTCAACGGATTCCAAAACACCATGAAAATAAATCCATTCCAAAATATTTTACTAACTTAACAAATTCATACTTCAACATACCTTCATATTCATCTCAAACATCATACTTGTAGAATCGTTTTGAAATATTTGAAAGAAAAAAAAATGGAAAAATCAGTTTAGGAGAAAAGTTAATTTGTTACAATACTATATAATTTATCTAAAAAAATTGTACAGGAAAAAAAGCAAATTTATTTTGATATACTTAATCAAAATAATCTTTGAATCCATTACAAGCATTTTTCAATACATTAAAACAAAAAACAATTTTAATCAATACATTTCTCAACTTATAAAATATATAATTTATGTGAAAACTAAAAAAATTGGCAAAGAATTTAAAAACATATTTTATTTAAATATTTCCATTAGGAAATTGAATATGATAGTGTATATTTTTAATAAGTGCAATATAAATTCTATTTGAAAATACACACATTAACAAAATTGTACAAATATATGTGTGTTCTACAAATTAAATACATACCTACAGTAAGTTTTTATGCCAAGATAAATAAAACAATAGAATAGATAATACAAACATCAGTAAAATCCAGAGGTATGATTTAATCTTGAGTTTAAAACATATAGATTACAGTATAGTTTTCAGTTTTTAATTCAATATGCAGACTATCACAATATCGAGTAAGACAGAATATACATAAAATTATGAATTATCACAAAATCCATTAGTATAATCAGATTTAAAAATAAAAACAAAATCATTCAGAATGTTTTGGACAGAAAAATTTTCCTGATTTTGGAATATTAACCACATGTTTAAAACAATATGAATTGGGGCATAAGAAACATTGGTAAGATGACAGCATTCGACATTTTTGGCAAAAATGACAAGGGCACTCCCAGTCATCAGTTTGAGTATCTTCCATACCAGGTTTCAAACAACGCGTATGAAATGATTTTCCACATTCTTCTAAAGTACAATGTAAAAGCTTCCCACCAGTTTTACATTTAAAACACAGAAGTTTGTCTTTCTTTAGTTCATTTTGTTTTTTAACACCAGATTCTTTCTTTGAATTATATTGCTTTTTAATACTAACTTCTTTTTTTAATCCATTCACTTTTGAGGTGTTCTTTTCACTGACTCCATTAACTTTCTTTGAAGTTTTTTCCTTTTTGGCATTCTTGCTATTTTTTGGTTCCAGAGTTGGAGAATCGGGTTGGCTCATCTCTTCTTCATCTAAAATGTGACTTGCATTTTGAGGCTTTTTACCAATGAGACCACTGCATCTTTTGGATCCACAATTGCATTTAAGTTTCTCATAATGTGAAAAATCCATCTGGTAATCAAAGGTAAGTTCCGAACCAGCAGGGATGTCTTTTTTAGCAAAAATGCCAACTCTGGCATCGCCATTAACCATCCACTTTTGAGTTTCACAATTAGGATCACATGAATGATTCATAAATCGAGAAAAGTTGCCTTTTGGTCCTGCATCAATTATACGATTTGAGTCGAGGGTACAAAAATAAAAATTTGTGTCACCAGTTTCTTGCATCTGTTTGAGTCGTCTTTCACATTCTTCTTCATCAATAAGATCTCCACAGTATTCAATCACAAAATGACCTTGTTTAATGTCTTCCAGACATTTTAACCCCCAAGCCTTTGTTGAAGTCCAGAAGGGTTTGACAGATGCATATTGCAATTTTTGGAACTTCTGATTTTCACACAAATCTCCAGCTTCACAAACACCTGCATCACACTCTGTACACATGCTTCGATTCAAACACAATGAATCATACCCACATGGATTAGGATCTGTAACTTTACAACCACATGGGTTATGATCAGAACTATCATGTGAAGTATATATCTGCACATCACCAATTGGTCTGTTACTTTTAATATGCCTGTAAGGTGGTGGTTTCTTACGATTACCTGTGTCAGCAGTTTCTGTAAATTTCTTCTCTAATAAAGCTTTGGATGCTAATTGGACAGCTTTATCAAACACACTGTCTGAAAATGTTTTCTTAAAATTGTGTTCCAGATTTTTATCTTCAAGACCCACTTGCTTAAAGATGAAAGGATGCACACGACCCTTCTGTGTCCAATAATATTCACAGGTTTCAAAAAACTGTACAAGAAATTCTCCATCAAAATGTTGCATTTTTCTAACACTAGCAGGGATGTCTTTAGGATTTAACACTTTTGCAGGCCACCAACGGAAGTTGTATATTTTGACCCACACTATGTCATTAAAATAAACAGATTTTCTTAATCTACACCTATCACAGATAAATATATCGTTATTAAAATTTTCAGTCCGACTACACTTTTTACAAATGGCAAATGGGCAAGAGCTGCAATAAATAAGATCTTCATTACAGCCACATTGTACACAAAAACACAAATTCATAACAGCAGAATATCCTCGCTTTTTTTCTGGTGCAAAGTGATTAGGACATAACATATCACTACCGGAAGAAATAACAGCACCAGGAATTATACATTCCTCTTTGGTATGAAAAGCAGTAGGACACTGGGAACATTTATACATATCCCCTTTCGTAACTTGTGAATTTTTAGGAGTGATGAGATAACATGACAAGCATACATGAAGAGGACAAACAGTTTTGGAAGTTGGTAATTTCTTTGAGCATTTGCTGTGATAATATTTATCACATGATTCCAAGGGACATTTAATCAAATCATTGTCTTCAGATTTACACAAAAAACATTCCTGCCGAGTTTCAGATGTATTGTCAGAAACATATCCCAGAGATTTTGAATGTGACTGAAGAGAAGAATTCGAATTTCCATCAGATTCTGAAATTTCGGCTTCACCACTTTGATTATCAGTTTCATCAGATTTCAAACATTTTGTTTCACATTCTAAATCATCTTTTTCGAGATCATCAACTCTTTTCCGTTTCCCCGTGGTTAAGCTCATTTTGTAAAAAAAAAAATAACAATAACAAAAATTCACCTTCTACAAATTATTCACGCTTTAATCGATTGAGCTTCAAATCATTTTACTAACTCAGAGTAATTTTCAAAAGTCAAATTTTCTTCAAAGCAGAAAAAAATAATAATAAAAACAGTAATTTAAAGAAAACTTCCATAAATGAATACATTTTACACACACTTCGGAAATTGCGGGCTAGCGTCAAACGATTACGATTACAGGATCGATGAAACCGTTGTGTATATTCCATCCAGGATTAATAGCACCGTTGCTTTATAGCACGACATACATTTTTGAAATAAAGTAGAGAACATTATTTAAAAAATCATTAAAAAAATATTTTTCATAGTACAATCTTTGGTCGTAGACGCGCATTGAATACAGTTCGGAACAGAATTATGTACCTTTGTTCCTTCGTAATCAGTGACAAATCTAAAAGATGAATGGTGGCGTCATCTGGTGAAATATCGAAATATTAAATATAATTTTTCGCTCTGACTGGACATCATTACAAAATTTGAAATTGCAGTTGCGCACTTATTTTTAGAATTTGGGTAAAATATGCATAAAAGCTAATTTTTTGTAAAAAATATCTCTATCTCTATGGAAAATAAATGTCAACAAACCATCGGAATGATGCCATGACAATATTGCATTATAACTTTTTAGATAAGGACTGATACAAATCAGTGAGTCAAAACACATAGTTGTATTTCTTCTTTAGGCATAATAAATGAAAAAATTAGCATACAATTTTAGTAACAAAATTTTGAAATAATAATACAATCATTTTATCTGATAAATTATAAAAAATACAAAAATATTCCAGAAACAATGTTCATAAGCCTGCTACAAACATATCTACAAAGCGCGCGATGAAAAGTTACATTTTACTAATATATATCTTTGAAAAATTTTAAATGGTTATTCGTTATTTTACTTGAAATAAATATTCATTTCAAATTAAAAATAATTTCTTTTCTAATTAATTTTTCAGAGCTGTTTAAGCTCTACATAAATTTTAAATAATCGCAAGACAGTAAATTTCTTTAAAAGTTTGAAATGCATTATCTGTTTTGCAGTTTTAGTAACACATGCAGTTCAGAACATTAAGGAGTCCGTATAAATTTGTACTTTTGTACAGTGTCTCTTAACGAAAAATATTAGGGACCCCTGTAAAGTCAAAACGGTCTTAAGTCGGATATTACAAAAGATTGCAAAACCATAACATAACAAATGCTTTGGGTTCCCCTAGAACTCTGCCGCTCCCCATGATGTGGGGAGCGAAGAATTTTTTAGAATTTTTTTTTATGACAGAAAATATTTAAAAATACTTTCATGATGATTTAAATGAAATTTTTTATAAAAAAAACATTGCAGAATCTCTCTGCTGAATAATAGAAATTATCACAATTGATTTTGCAGAGTCATTTGTATCTTAATTCTACATTTTTCAAATTTATGTTCACTTTTCCGTTTCTTATGATAAGTTTAAGACTCTCACATAGACAAAACATTTACCCGGTATCAATTTATTATGGAAAAAAAAGGTAGGGATTAAACTGGTGCTATAAATTTTTAAAAAATCATGTTCTTGATCCACTATATAATGTATCCAGTTATATAGTAAACATATAACCATCTTCAAGTACAATGGTGTACACAATGGTGGGTTTTTTTTTTTTTTTTTTTTTTTTGAAGTTTCAAACACGTTACCTATTCCAAAATTTTATTTAATTTTTAACATTAAGCTAACTTTTTGGTGCTTTCGTCTAGATTTTTTTTAAATACAGTTAAAATAGTTTAATACGAAATTGAGGGGGCCGAAATATTTTTTCGTGTTAAGCCAGTGCTTCTCAAACTTTCAATATTTGCGACCCAATATTCAATCGTAATTTTTATCGCCCCCCCCATACAATAACAATGTATTAAATTCAATAATACTTTATTTTGACACTAAATCTGTAATTTATATTTAACCTCTTAAGTGCTGCCAGCGTATATAAACGTCTCGCTCAGCCAGTGCGTTAATTACACAGGACGTATATATAAATATATGTCTTTCCGAAGTACGATTTTTTCTGGGAACTGCTATCCGTAAAATAATCCCGAAGGCTTTGGAATGCAATAAAATTACCCGAACAGTGTTTGTAAAGGATTTACTTATTTCAGAGGATTTGATTATTTATTCCTTTACTAACGGTTTCCGATTATTTATTCCTTTATAACCTCCCCCCCTCTTAGGAAAGTAGTCTGTGCACACCACTGTTTAAGTATCCATTTTAAGATTTATCTCTGTAGTTAATCTTATATAGGGTGCGTGATGGCTTAAAACACGATAACGCTGGTTGAGATAAAGGTGATAGGGGTTATGAAATTCATTCCTTTCGAATATCGATTAGCATTTTCTTTTACTAAACAAAACAGTTTCTTCAAAAGGAGAGTTAAAATATCATTTGACCTTCTATTCAAGTTTCCTATGTATCTCACGCAAACGTTTGCCCTTTCCGTTTAAGAAATTTTTTTCAGATGCGACGATTAATCAGTTGCCGAATAGATCACGTAGCCCTATTCATAGATTATCTACTGGAGTATGTGATTTTCTTGTGTAGATCATTCGGAATTTAATGTAGTTAATAAACTTTAAAAAGTTTTCCTTCAGAATTTTTCATTTGGAATATTTAAATATTTGTACCTTACTATATTATGTTTTTCGGCTGTTGCTTTTATTTCTTTTGCTAAATAACATAAAATAAATTGCTATGAGAATACATTGCGATGCTTGTAAACCAGTAAGAAACTTTTACTTTGGGTTCAGTGGTGTACATTAAGGGGAGGGGGGGTTCGCCCTCTATAGATCAACCGATTTTTAATTTTTATCTTAGAGATTACTTCTCCGTGCTTTTGTCTAAGTGTTCTTTAGAATGTAACCCTCTCTTAAAGAGAGGTCTATGCAAGTCATTGCTTGCATTAATATATTAATGTTCAAGTTTTCTGTTAACGGAATAAAATTATGTTGTATTTTAATTTGATTTTCGTCGACATGAAACTGAAGGGAAATGTGTGATTCTGTTCAAACTTCTTTAGATTAATGTTTCAATTTATTTCACAAGAAAAATAATTTCGGTCAGTAACATTGAGAGTCCAACACCAGCTCATAACAACAAATCCGTCGCCTAACCGGTGTAGTGGTTAGCGACGCTGACTGTGGTACCGTAGAGAATGGGTTTGAGTCCCGGAGAAGACATGGATGTTTGTAGTGCCTTTGTGGCACGGGAGTACTCGAAATAGCCGTCGAGCCGCAAGTCCTCTCGTGTGGTTGGTGGAAGGCCCCTGTACAACCCCAGGGTTTTCTCCCTCTAAATTGGGGTGGAACCGAGCAAAATTGTACTGTCACCTGCATGGTGCGCAAAGCTAAGGTTAAAGACCGGCGTAAAAATTCTAGCTCTTAGCCGCGATGAATTTCGCGGGCCTCGATCTGACTTTGGGCCATGGTTAGAGCATCGGACTCCAAGAAGGCCTGGGTTAAATGCCCGATGTCACCAAGTACCCTCCAAGTACACACGGAGAACGTGCTCGTTAAATCAGTGGGTCCGAAAGTCTTGTGGGCGGTCGCAGCTGAAACCACAAGTGCAGGGGCTCGAGAATATTTCCCTCCCCTCCAGTTCCATGCCTCAATTGTGGAGGTGGAGATCGGTGGTGTCGCCATCTATCGTAAAGAAGTCAAACCTGTCTCACAGGCTCTGGCAACATTCATTCCTTAGCTTCGGAACTTCACCAAGCTAAATCGTACTGTCACCTGTATGGTGCTCTAGGCCAGTGGTCGGTAAGTGCGGCTCCAGAGCCGCATGGGGCTCTCTGGCTCCTTAAGTGCGGCTCTGGCACAAATATCCACATTTAAAAAAGAACTTGGTAAGAAAAAAATTAAATCTTATTTTGATAAATAAAAATTCTTTTATATAAATCGAGAATATGTATAATTTTTTTAAGTTAAAAGATCGATAAGGTAATTAAAATTTTATATTGTTGTAAAAATACGTAACGAACATCGAGTTTAATTTTATAGGTTTTCGTAAACGTAACACAAACCATGTACAAGCTACCGGCTGAAATTGTTCGTATGTTTTCGGCGTACTCCGATGTGATACAAAGGTACCACAAGCATGCGCCCGCATACTTTTTCTGAAGTAGTGGGGGTACCAATTGGCACCACAGACCAGCAGTTGCAGTGGGAACAGTTTTGTCTTATCTACTGTGTCTGCTGTTGCCCTGTCTTATTAAAAAGTTGTATTTTTCAATCCAGCTGCACAACTTACAGGTATTTTTATACAATTTTATTGCACTTACTATATATGTTTATAGCTCTGGTACAAAATTTGTAATTGATTTTTCGATAACTTCTATTTGTCCAAATGTTGGAAGTTTTCTTCCTTTTTTTGGTCAGATTAAAAGTTTTGTTATTCTAATGATGGGGGGAAATTTTTTTTTTTTTAGTGCAGTTACATATATCAATGAAATTGTGTTTGTTAAAAAGATTTTTTTTAAATTTTTATTTTCATCAATTTAATAATAATAATTTTGTACTGGTGGCTTTAGAAAAAAATATATTTGGAATATTTTTATAGGCACCCCAATTAACATGGCTACCAAAAAAAGGCAAAGAAAAATGGAAGTTGAAAACCACGAATTTAAAGTTGAGTGGACTGAGAATTTTGCGTTTATTCAAAACTTGAATGGACTTCCGACATGTCTTATTTGTAAGGAGAAATTCGCGCATAACAAGAAGTCAAATTTAGAGAGACACTTTACAAGAAAGCACGCGTCATTTAGCGCTAAATATCCTACCGGTGATGCAAGAAAGAAAGCAGTTGAGGAACTTCAGAAGAGTCAAGAGTCGTCAACTTCTGTGTTTAATAACTGGATGCAATCTTCTAGCAATATTAATATGGCAAGTTTTGTTTTTAGCCAAGAGATTGATTGCTAACAGAGGGAAACCGTACACAGACGGCGAATACATAAAAATTGTTTTATAAATGCATCCGAAGAGCTATTTCAGGATTTTAAGAACAAAGCAGATATTCTGAAAAGAATTAAAGAGTTACCATTGTTTGCCAAAAACCATTAAAGATAAAACAATTAAAATGTGTTCGAATATAACCACCCAGCATATCGAAGATCTGAAATTGGTTTCGGCTTTGTCAATTGCAGTTGACGAGTCTTGAGAAGAAGTCCTAAAGAAGAACTTTTAGGATTATTGCCCCTCAAAGGTCAGACGCGGGGAGAAGATATCACAAATGCTGTAATTGAGTGTATGGATAAACATCATATTCCCTTCGATAAAATTGTGTCGATTTCAACAGCTGGGGCCAAAAGTATGACCGGCGTAAGAAAAGGGTTTGTTGCTATTTTAAAAGAAAAAATAAATCACGAGATACTTGTTTACCATTGTATCATTCACCAAGAAGCGCTTTGTGGGCAAACATTTCCGGATGAAATTTGTAAAGTTATGGAATTAGTGATTACCATTATTAACTCTATTTTAGCTAAAGCTGTTTATCATCGCCAATTCAAAGAATTTTTATTTGAAATGGAGAGTGAGTATGCTGATATTCTGCTTCATAACAAGATACGTTGGTTATCAAGAGGGAACGTTTTAAAACGTTTCGCGTCCCTTTTTCCGGAAATAAAAGCATTTCTTCTTGAGAAGGGAGTTCGCTATCCAGAACTAACAGACGATCAGTGGATCCAAAACTTTTATTTCATGGAAGACGTTATATCTCACCTAAATCAGTTTTATCGTAAACTGCAAGGGAAAGAAAACTTAATTTTTTCGATATTAGAAGAAGTAATAACATTCGAAAACAAATTATCCATTTTTGCTCAGGATTTTGAGGGGGAAATATTGTTTCACTTTCCGAGCCTGCTGAAACATCGCCAAGAAAAAAATTCATCTATTAATACACACCATTTTAAAGTAATACTTTTAAATATGAGGGAAGCATTTCTCAGCAGGTTTCAGGAATTTAAAAACAGTAGAGCAACTTTAGTATTTGTTAAAAATCTTCTTAATGCTACGATAACCGAGTTGAAATTTTCTCCTTTTGAAATTGACATTGGTAGGTTTGAAATATAAAATTGCTGAATTTAAAAAAACAAGGAGATATGGCGCTCTAAATTCGAACGTCTTTGTGTTAAACTGGAAATATTGGAGAAGAAAAAATGTGATCTTTTAGTTTACAACACAAGTGGTCTGCTTTGAATGAGCAGGAGAAGGAAAGCATGATCATTTTCAATGCTTGGAATAGTATTCCTGCTCGCGTTTGCTGTTCTTTCACATTTCGGTTCTACATCTTTTTCAAGCATGATCATTATCAAGAGTAAACTGAGAAGTCGTCTTATTGATGAGAACTTGGAATCCTGCCTAAAATTAAAAACAACATACAAACCTGACTTACTCAAACTTTCCAAGGAGATGCAACATTGTTCGCATTAATAAACATTTATTAAGCATGAAATTTAGTTTTATTTAGTGTAATAAAAGTTTACTAAACAAGCAGATTTGGCTCCCGGTTTTTTTAAAATTGTTGTACTCTTCATATTTGGCTCTTTGGCTAATAAGTTTGCCGAACACTGCTCTAGGCTAAGCTGAACGACAGGCGTACATTTAGCCTCTTGCCACGATGAATTTCGTGGGCCTCGGTCTGACTTTTTCAGAAAGGTGGCCTTAGCAACAACAACAAATTCAGCGTGACGTAAAGGGAAACTAATTCATAGTAAATGTGCATTCTACAATCAGAGAAACTTGTACAAAAGAGCTCACTCAAGTGAGAGTATATTAATGTTACACTACAGAGCAACATGAGAGCTATTAGTAACGGACCTCATAATTTTGAACCTCGGTCAAGTGACGAGGAACC
Organism: Trichonephila clavipes; assembly: GCA_019973935.1. Classification (NCBI taxonomy): domain Eukaryota; kingdom Metazoa; phylum Arthropoda; class Arachnida; order Araneae; family Nephilidae; genus Trichonephila; species Trichonephila clavipes. The sequence goes on along the minus strand of BMAU01001360.1, from coordinate 524,488 downwards.
TAAGCTGGCCTTTCCACAGGGACATCTTAAGACTTTTTGAGGCCCTAGGCCCCTACGCAAAAGTAGCTCCTACCTGAGATCTTTAAATGTATACAGTATATAACATGCATTGTCAAATACTAGTACAAACGGTAATTTGAAATAAATATATGTGTAGGTTCTCCTTAACTTGGCATTAGAAAAGGTGGTGAGAGATTCCAATATCAATACCTGAGGAAATATCTTTAATAAATCAATACAGTTGTTGGCTTTTGTTGATGACATTGATATCATTGCGCGAACACCCACCGCACTAAGACAAGCTTTTTTATCTTTAGAGAAAGAGGCCCTCCGGATGGGACTGAAAATCAATGAGAATAAGACCAAATACATACCTTGCACTAAATCATGTTTTAACCATTCCCACTTTAAAATTGAAGAATATAATTTCGAAGTTGTTGACGGTATCACTTATTTAGGTTCGGAAATTAATAATAGGAACGATTGTATTACTGAAATCCAAAAGAGAATTACTATGGCTAATAGATGTTTTAATGGAATACGAAAATATATGAAATCTCTCGAATTTAATCAAAAGAAAAACAAAAAAGGTTCTAATGTATAAAAGTCTTTTAAGGTCAATATTAACTTATGCATGTGAAACTTGGTCCATGTCTCGAACAGATGAGATCATGATAAGTATCTACGAAAGGAAGATTTTAAGATTTTTTTTTGTAGAAATTCAGGAAAATGGAACGTGGCGAAGAAGATCAAAGTTAGAGCTCTATCAATCATATAAAGAATCTGAGATTGATAATTTCATCAAAATACAGCGAAATAAATGGGCAGGTCACGTTGTCAGAATGGATAAAAACCGCACCACTAAAAAGTCTTCAATGCCCAACTAATTGACACACAAAGAAAGGGCAGGCCAAATCTTAGATGGATTGGTGGCCTAGAAAAAGATCGCCTAGTTTAGTGAACTAAGAATTGGAGAACACTATAAAGAAGAAGGCTGACCTGGAAAAGGCTTCTTGAGTAGGACAAGGCTCACCCTGGTCTGTCGAACCACTGAGGAAGGAAGAAGGGTGTACGACTCACTATCACACAAACCTAAGCTCAAAACGGCTCGCCCGATGGCCGTATTTCAACTAAATGAGTTCAAAAATTGTTTTCGGTACTAGGCCTAGGTTTAGACATGCACAACGATCATCACATAATAATGCAGTCTTGCCACTTTTGCCAGTTGACATGCAATTTAAAATTCTCCGTTGTTTTGTGTGGGAATAATGTTTGGCCATTAAAATTATCCGGATCATAATCGTTTTAAGACAGAATGAAATGAGAACGAAACGAGGCCCTGGGCCCAAGCCCAGTTGACCCCCTTAAGGCACCTCCGCCGCTCCAAACTGCTACGCCACACCAAAGGTAGGACTATGAACCTCGACAGATTTAACGAGCATCAACCCCTTTGCACGGTGGTTCTTCAGTGGTGCTAAGATTCGAACTCATGGCCGGCAGTCACAAGTTCGTGACCACAACCACTAGTCTACCGCGGCCACAGAGCTTATACACCCAAACCTTTGCATAAACTCTTTTACATTTGCCAGTTTTTAGACGTATGAAGTGAAAGAAAGACCTCCCAGGTATCAAAGCCCGCGTACGATGATAATTAATAAGGATTTAATAAGTTTTCAAAGAAGTGTCTTAACTGATGCTCCATAAATAGGCTGCATCATTTCAGTTCAAATGAAGTTCGTATTTTCACTGAGAACCAGTGCGAAAGACATTGACAGTAAGGTTCCTACAGAATGTCCAAGTTATAAGATAAATGAGGACATGTAAAGACATTGTGGTGAGAGTGGCCATCGTTGTCCATCATGGAATCGTTTCACGTTAAAGGTATATACACTGCTGGACAATTGCTAAGGACGGATCACAAATTGCTATTAGCATAACATTAAGCGAGACATGAGGCCTATTAGGATAAAATATAGTTGCCACACTGTTCAGACATTAGAATAAAGAATATTTATTGTTCTGAGAAGTACAAAAGCTGTGAAACATCTGAAAGAAAAAAACATGTTCATTTGATCTGCGTACGGAGAAATGGAACAATGCATCTAAAAGTCAGCAGGCACCTTAAAGAAAGGTATCAGTACGGGATATGTCCACCGTGGAGTGTGATGCAACATTCCACACGTCGTACCATACTTTGCACAACATTATCCAGCAGCTGTTGAGGCAATTTATCCCATACCTCTGTGAGTGCACGGATGAGGGTGTTCTTGTTTGTCGGAGGATAGTTTCGATCAGCAACTTGCCTCCCCAAAGCATCCCACACATTTTCAATTGGGTTTAGATCTGGAGAACGCGCTGGCCATACGAGACGTTGAATACCCTCGCTGTCTAGACAATCCTGAACAGCGAGTGTTCGATGACATGTTGCGTTGTCGTCCATAAAAACAAATTTATCACCGAAAGCACCACGGAAAAGACGAACATGAGGAAGTAGAACTTCCTCAATGTATCGTTGGCCCGTCATAGTCCCATTCGCAACCACATGTAGGCGCGTGCGGCCATTGATCATGATGCCGTCCCACACCATGATACTGCATGTCGGATATAGGTCTTTTTCCTGGATATTTTCTGGACGATAAGCAGTACCACTCTCGCGCCAGATCAGTTGGCGTCTACAATCCAATGACAGACTGAACCTACTCTCATCTGAGAATAGTACGCATGCCCAGTCCTATTCAGTCCAATTGTGATGCTCACGACACCATTGCAAACGGGCAGTACGGTGCTGTCTGGTCAATGGGACACACACAACAGGTCTGCGTGCGTATAGTCCTCCCTCCCCTCAAACGTCTGGCAACAGTTTTTCGGGAGATCTGCTTTCCTGAGGCAGCAAGAAACTGATTTGCCACCTGCTGAGCTGTGGTGCGCCTGTTTCTTTTTGCTGATAGAACGATATATCTGTCTTCTGCAGGCGTCGTACTTCTAACACGACCTCCCCCGTGCCGTCTACTACACATTCCAGTAGTTTTAAATGACTTCCACAGCCATGAAACAACGCTGTGAGCGATGTCGAACTCCTTGGCAACATCTGTTATTTTTTGCCTTTCTTCGATCTTTCCAATGATTCGGCCACGCATAAAATCATCTATGTGATGTCGGGAAGACATGCCAAAATTTTTAAGTTCGTCTATTAAATCTTTCCTGTAAAACTTTGACTTGAAACAACAACTGTCCACACGCGTCAAAACCTTTAAAGCTCTTATGAACGCTATCACGGGATGAACAGACGAGGAAAAAAAATTTGCATATACTCATACTTCTTCTTACTAATATCCCGCACTTATTCTAATTTTCCACATTTTGCTTCCTTTCATTTTGTGGTTGCTATGGATGATAGTGTTATCCGTCCTTAGCAATTGTCCAGCAGTGTAATACAGAGGATATCAGTATTCAGCGCTGGAATTTTAACAAACATAAGTGTACAAATTGGGCAACGTTCGCTGCAGATAATGAACTTTAATTTCTGATAGTTTATTCGAATCTCTTGGTAATATTGCACAGTATATAACTATTATAGGAATGGGAATTGCATACTTGTTGATAAGGAATGGAGAAGAGTCTGAAAAACTCATATAGAAGAGTTGATATTGTAACAACCTTGAGGTCGGTAGTGTTTTTGGGTTCGAGCAAAGATCAGCCATAGTAATTTGAATACTACTTTAACTTAATCAACTAAAACAATTAAAGGGAGATAATGCACTAAATATTAAAAGCGGAAGAGCAATCACATAGGATTAATTCGACTAACATATAAATAAAAGAACATATCTGAATGCTATTGCGCTCTTGATTCCTACGTTTGAATTCTCTTTAGATAACTTGTTTAACTATACGACCTGCGGTCGTAATCCTATTCACAATTCAATCTCAGCTTTCAACTATTAACTGTCAACCATTGACCATCTCTAATGCCAAAGTTTAAATAGAAGTACTCATTTGTTGCCTTCTTCACCAAGAAATATTTTCAACTGAACTCACACCCGTGTGATACTTTGTGGTGCACGGGAATTTTATAATTGTTTTCAATAAAAAAAAATAAAAAAAACTGAACTCACAGTTAAAAAGAATAATTTCACCCTTAGAGGATTAGTGGGAGATTCGCGGACTGACCCGTTACAATATGTTGCATTGACAAACAGAAGGATTTATGTGTGGCGTGTTAATCATTAGGCTAAAAATGCAAGTGTTTCATGAAAGAAAAGTGCCTTGGAGGAGAAGGGGAATCAATAATGGTATGGAATTTACTTAGCAGCAAATAACCGGGATGTCTAGTATGATTATAAATATTTGAGGTTTTCTATATTATGGTTTTTTTTTCGCATCATTTCTGATGAATTACATCTATTGATACCCACATCAGAAGTTCGTAGTTTAAATCTGTCGCAACAGAGTAATGTACATCCACGCAAATATCGGGACATCACATAATGGTTACAGATGCAGGGGAATTTAGAGTTTGACTTTCTTTAATACCCATATCTTAATGTGCTAGAATAGATTTCAAATACTATACAACATGCTATCAAACAGAAAGGAAAAGCAAGATTTCGAATAGGCCCAAATTGTGGAATGCTGTACAGAAAGTATATGGAATGTAGTTCCTCTACAGAATATTTCCCTGTTTCTGTTCCATGCTCTATTATCTTTCTGCAATCCACGCTCTGGACCTGTCAATAGTTAGATTGATCATCTAGGTTTTTTTTCTTCTGGAGTGTATTCAGATTAGAGGAATAGGTCAATTAAAAAGAAATAACGGCAGTTTTCAGAAAAATATTAAAAGCATCTAAGTTTTTTTTTAAAATTTGACAATAACAAAAAGTTAGTACACAAAAATATTGAGCAATTTAAAATATTTTTAACATTATCAACAAAACTTGAGACATTTCCAAAATTAGATATGTCATTGTAACATTGATTTTCACCCTTTTTGAGATCACAGCGGAAAAAAACTGGTATTTTACAAAAAGATAGCTTGATGTTTATGCATTTAATGTAGGTTTCTTTATTTAGTGCCCTTTTTACCTGTACTGGTTTAATTATTGAGAAATATTGTTCTAGACCAAAAAGTGTTAATATTCTAAACATTAATTTGAATGCTATTAAAAAGAGTTAGAATGTATAAAATAAACTAATACATTTTTAGACACGTATTATATTTAAGAAATTATAGAATCTCTCTCACGAAGCAAACACATGAGAAACCTGACTGATTTTGATCAGACAATTTTAAGAAAAAGTTTTTTAAGACCGTTGTGGATAAACAAAAAAAAATGCAAAAAGTAGTGGGTTTTTATAGAGATTTTTTTAAAATATAAATTAAGGATCGATAAAAATGAAACAAGCTTTGTTAGTTTTAAACTGTAAAACATTAAAATGAATGAATTCATATAAAACTAATATTGTTACATGTCAAAGCTATTATTTACAGCGATAAAACAATAACAAAAATATTATACAATTGATGCTCCAAATAAAATATTTCCAAATATCTACAATATATATATTTCCAAAGCATACAATTTTATCAAAAAGTAAATACTAATTTTTCAAAAACTCCATTGTTTCTACGAAGGCCATTTCCGGAATCTTTTAATTCTCGTGGCAACAAAAGTAACAGAAATCAAAACTAGGATATACTAAATTCTAAATTTGAAATAGAAGTCAAATTAATATACAAATCCTCCATATCACAAAACTTGTTTTTGTTTCTTTTGTGTGCCTTCTGATTATTTTTGTTTTGATACAATGAACAATATGTAACTGATTAAACTTTAATACTATTATAACTGCTTTAAGATTTATTATATACATAGTTGGAATAAATAGAGATGTGCATTTATTTACCTATTAAATTTTTTAAACTTTTCTTTCTGCTGCCTTTTGTATTTATACGATTTTTTTTGTTCCTTCTTTTTTTCCCCACGTGTATCATGATAAATTTCAAGGAATGTAATGGTACATGAAATCAAGGTTTAAGGAAAATAAATCTTATTCCATATGCAGTATTTTGAAATTTTACTTGAAGGTTACTTACTCTTCACAAGCTGATTACATTTTAAGAAATTTTTAACATTAGTTTCCTCTAAAATGGGAAGAGCAAAGAAAAGTAAACGGTTTTTCATTACAACATGTTTTTTATTGTTATCGGATTTTACAAAAAAGGATAAGAGTTAGAATTTTAGCTGGAAAAATCCTTCAAAATTTTTCGAAATTTTTATGTACTTGTAAAATTATTTCGATTAATGTCATGTCCTCTCAAATGGATGACAAATTCGAATGTTATTTAGATGCTTTCACCTTAGCTTTATGATAATAACAAAATATTAATTCTACTGCATTCTATAGATTATATAATTAATACTTTTTTTAAAATAAAAATAAGAATATAATTATTTAAAAAAATTTCAAAATTGCATATTGTAGCTGAAATTACAAAGCTGCCATATTCATAATAATATTCGCTTATTATGTTTGAATAAATATTAGTTTTAATATATTTTCTTTCTTTTAATTTTGAAGATAATCTTACTTATTATGTGGTAAAACAGATCTGTAAACACCTTGAGAGTAACATGTTCCGAAATAAAAATATAAGTCTTCTGCGCAACTTACAATTTCCTTCTAGTGGTAGCAGGAAAAGCGAAACTGTCAAAAGCAGTTATTTTCTGATTACGCAACCATTCTTTGTTTTTCTTACGTTATTTAGTATGCTGAGTTTTAGGAAAACAAAAGCTGTTGTAGTCTTATAATTTTCCTGATCCATACATAAGAGAGAGTTCGGATTTAACTCTCATTTACAGAAGAGGACTGCTGATTAAGATTTCACATCATCATTTTTAGGAGACTATAGATCAGTGATTCCCAAAGTGGTCTACATCGACCCCCAGGGGTCTACTAAAGCAGGAAAAAGTATTGGGGATCCATGAGGTGTGTGTTGGGGCTGTGGCTAATGCCACCTGTCTGATGTAGTCAGATCGAGGTCCACGAAATTCATCGTGGCAAGGGGCTAGAAATAGGCCAGTCGTTGGCATTGAGCACCATGCAGGTGACAGTACGAATTAGCTTGGTGAAATTCCCCGAAGGTACGATAAAGGGCGACACCCCCTGTCTCCACCTCCTCAATTTAGGCATGGAACTGAAGGGGAGGGAAATATTCTCCAGTCCCCTGCACTCGGGATTCAGCCCACAAGTCTTTCGGACCCACCAATTTAACGAGCATGCACTCCGTGTGTACAAGGAGGGTATTTGGTGGCATCGGGCATCGAACCCAGGTCTTCCGGTCTAGAGCCCGATGCTCTAACCACTAGGCTACCCAGGGGATCTACGATTGTGGCTCTCATTTAACCAGTTCGTAACTAATTTTAAGTTATAATCAATGGAATAAACATTTTCCCCACACACAGGGGCTGTTACTTATTACTTACGTAATATTTCATTATAATATAAATGTCGCAGGAAAACGATGAAATTAGGACTTTCATCGAATCCTTATGGGAGATGATCAATTCACGCAAGATGTTAAAATAACATATCCTCCAGGTCATTTCCCAGATGTAAGTAAGTGATTTGATCAAATCCCAGAACTGCTTTTGTGAAATGATGAAATGAACAAGCCAGCCGTTTTTTTAAATGATGTGGAGTTGATATTTAGGGGATCAATAGTTCTACCTTTATGATTAGGAAGTACAAGGACTCGACCCCCCAGGTGTTCCCCCTACCCTATCCTTTAGAGATTTCACATCATCCCTTAAGATAGGATCAATTGACGGGAGATGTTAAAATAACGTATCTCTCTCTCTTTAAGGTCATTTCCATGATGAAAGTAAGTATTTTATCAAACCCTGAATTGTTTCAGTGAAATGATGAAATGAACTAGTCAGAATTTGCATTGGCAAAATGAAGTCCAGAGGGTAGAGGGGGAGGGGGAGAGACCTGGGGGGTCGAGTCCTTGTACTTCCTAACCATACAGGTAGTACTATCGATCCCCTAAATATCAACCCCATCTCTTTCAAAAAATGAGTGACTTGTTCATTTCATTATTTCTCTAAAACAGTTCGGAGATTTGATCAAATCACAAACTTATATAAGGGAAATGACCCCAAAGAGACGATATGTGTTAACATCTTGCGTGAATTGATCCTCTCCCTTAGGGATTCGATGAAAGTCCTAATTTCATCATTTTCCTGCGACATAAACGTATCCATCTATGGCGAATTATGGAATATCGTGAGAAATTTTTTTTTAATTTCCTTTCCTAGTGAAAAGAAATTTCAGCACGGTTGCCAATCTTCATAACAAAAAGAAAAAACAGACTTGACGCTACTAACAGAGAAGAGAGATGTAGGACTCACAACCTGACCAAACTGATGGCATATGTTGAAAATTTGTTAAAAAGCATCTGATTCACCATTATCATTTGTTGGTTGATCAGTTATTGAAAATAACAGTTACTAAATTTTAATTTAATTAATACAGTAGAACGTCGTTTATCCAGACGTTTATCATCCGAAGCGTCAAATATCCGAACTAGTTTTTTTTTTGTCAACTACATGTACTGTATATGAATATGTTTTCGAACAGTTCAATGCTCAACAATTCTTTCGCGTGAGGCCAAAAATGACGGGAAAACCCAAGGTCAAGGATATTTGGGGAATTTCAGTTGTGTGATTTGGTAAACATCTGGATGGCATGCGATGCAGAAGTCGGTGGATATCAAATGCTAAATGATGACGAGATTGTGACTTCCGTGCAAGAAGAATCCGACCCAGTCGACGATGAAACGGATGAAAATGAGGACAACAACAACAATGAAAGTAGCAAGGGTCCATCAAATGCTGACGCGTTTTTTACGTAAGAGACAGCTATGGAGTGGTACGAATAACGATCAGAATGCTGTCCTGCTCAACTACTGCTGCTCAAGAGAATCAGAGACCTTGCAGAGAAAAAACGAAAGTGTACAATCATACAGCGAAAAATAAGTGATTATTTTCCACAATAAAGGTAAAATTGTGACATTTTGTACCTATTTTGCTTTTTCTTCAAGCACGTTTCATGATGCTTCATGACGATGATTTTCAATATTCGTATAGTGTCCGGTTTCATATACTGCATGAATCGCATTTGGTTTTCGGTTATCCGAACGATCGCGTATCCAAACGGTGTCCGGTCCCAATTGATTCGGATAAACGACGTTCTACTGAGCATGTTTAAAATTAAGATATGTTCATTTTCTAAAGTTTTTTACTCAAAACTTCACTACAGTTAAAAATTTTAATCTTTTAAAGTAAGTAGCTTTATACCAGCTATCAAAAACACATTTAAGTTGATGAATTTGCAAAAATTCTATTGGGTTGTTCGGAAAGTAGTTTCGTTTTGTGTGTGTGTGTGTGGAAATGAAAGACAGTTTTCGTATAATAAACAAATACTTTATTAAATTATATATTGGCCGTTCTGGTCCAACACCTTTTGCCATCTTTCTAGTAGTAGCATAATTCCACTCTCATAAAACTTTTGGTCTTTGATGGCAAAAAAACTGATCGAGGTGGTTTTTGACCTCCTCATTTGAGGTAAAGGTTTTACCGTCTAAAAAATTTTGGAGTGACCGGAACAAATAATAATCCGATGGTGCCAGGTCTGGAGAATACGGTGGGTGTGACATTGTATCCCATTCAAGCTGTAAAAGCTTTTGGCGAGTGACCAAACTTGTGTGAGGTCTCGCGTTGTCTTGGTGAAACACTACACCTTTCCTGTTGATTAGTTCTGACCTTTTCTGTTGACGTGCATCATTCAGTTTGTCCAGCTGATGACAGTAGACTTCCGAATTAATCGTTGTGTTATCCGGTAAAAACTTAAATTTTTTTAAAAAAACCCGATTCCCTTAAAATTCCACCAAACAGACAGCATCACCTTTTTTTTGGTGAACATCGGCTTTGGAAATGGTTTGAGCCGGTTCATTTTTTTTGCTCTATGACCTTTTTCGTCCCCAGTGATGAAGCCCTTAACAAACGGATCATTTTCGTGATGTTTGAGAAGCTAATCGCAGACGTCAATGCGGCGACACAGATTTCTCTCTGTGAGAACATGGGGAACCCATACATCGAGCTTCGAGGATAATCCCAGGCCTTTCAAGTGGTCATAAACTGTTGAATTTGATAAATTTAACCTCAATCCGATCTCACGTGTTGTTATTCGCCGGTTCGAATCAACTAACGCTTTTATCAGCTTCAACCGGCCTTCCCGAACGTGGTGCATCTTCGACATCAAAATTGCCGGATCGAAATTTAGCGAACCAGTTCTGGCACTAGTGTACTGTCAACACACCTTCTCCATACACATCGGTCAATTTCATTCTGGCTTGAACAGCATTTTTACCCTTTCTGTAGTAAAACAGTAAGATATGTCGAAAATGCTGCTTATCGCTCTCCATATTTAAAAGGGCACCAACCAAAAACTACTGCGTAGAATTCATTGGAATTTTTCACACACAAGCCTTGCTATATGAGCTCTCAAAGCATATAAAAATTATATGGCTTAAATGTGAAGTTGGGTACAAAAAAATACAATTAAATCCTCTGTCGGGAAAAAACGAAATTACTTTCCGAACAACCCAATATATTAAGTAAGCAAGGGTCCACCCCAAACAGGAAAACATGGCAAGAGGACTATGCGACAAAACAGCTTGGGAAACTGCGCCATAGATACTTGACATCATAAAACTGTAAATGGAAAATAACATGACTATTGAAAACAAACACATCTGTTGTATCAAAATAAAAAAATGAGGAATTTCAAAAATGAAATAACCAATATTGGCTACAAAAAAATAAATAAGTTTAAATTGCGATAAAATTTTCAGAAGGGGAGCAAAGTAATTATTATTATTATTATTTTTCGTTCGAAGATGCTTAATTTTTAAGTCGGAAAAAAAAACATTGATAAAAAAGGATTATTTTTATGTTTCTTGTTTATTTATTCATTACTTCTCTTAAAATCGAAAATACGTGCTTTTAAGAAAATGCTAGAATAACTTAAATTTGTATAAAACAACAAAGGAACACAGAGTTCAAACTTGTACAATAAACATTACTTGCAATAAATGCATAGAATTACCACAAACTCAATTATTCCCAAAGAATTATTTGTCATTATCATTGATTTATTTTCATTTGTTTACATATATTTTATTATATAACATAAAACATGTAAAAAATGCACTAATATATATTATTAAACTAAACTCAGTAGTGCAACAGCCCATGAGGGACAAGACGTACTATTAAAATCTCAGTTTTCGTGGCCGTGGGTGCTGAGGTGCATGAGCAGATGTTTCGGTGAGGTGGTTAGTCTGATGCGAAACCCCCAGTGTTTAATTCCTTAGCAAGCTTAATACTGAGTCGACATTACCCAACCCGGGGATTGAATTCTTGACCTGTGGCGTTATTACACGACACAGGAAACTGAAATAAGTAATAAGAATAAGAATATTGCCTGCGAATGTGTTTTATCACAGGCACCAAATGATTTTACAGCCCCTCCCCCCTTTTTTTTTAATGTACCCGTTCATATAATTCCGCTCGGCATACGTTTTTTTTAATATTCTTTAAAAAATGCAGATGAGGTTATAATTAAATACGACAATCGCCATCTTTAAAATGGGGGCAAATTTTTAACTTAGTTGTGAAAGGGAGAATAGAGTGACAAACAAATCTTTTTAACAGAAAGCTAAAATGTTTTTTAAGATACCCGACTACGTTTGGAGCCATGATTTTGCAAAAGCGTATAAATGGATAATATTTATGATATTTAGTGTCACTTAGATTAGAAAATGTATATAAAATTGTTTTAATAGTATTACAATAAAAAATTATTTAAGTACAACATTTTGATAAAAAAGGAACATAGAATGACCCATTTTCAAAATATTCTCCTTTTGGGGAAAATGCTTCTATATTCATAATATTTTGCCTGTATATAGCTCTGTACAGAGGCTCAATTAGAATTTTTTAAATATACAACTTAGAAGTGGGTTTATCCATGTTTTACGAAAACAGAAGGGAGAAATTTTAGGAAAAAAACGCCGATAATTATTTTAATTAGTTGTAACTCAGAAAATAATGTGAATTTTTCAGAAATCATTGTTGAGCCTCTGTACAGATGTCTGAGCTATATACAGACAAAATATTATTGTAATAGAAGAATTTTTCACAAAGGGAGAACATTTTGAAAAAAAGGTTATTCTAAGTTAATTTTTTGCCGAAATATTGTACTTAAACAATTTTTTTTTGTCAAAATGTCCTTAAAACAATTTTATACATGTATTCTAATCTAAGTGGCACTAAATATCATGAAAATTATCCATTTATGCGCTTTTTTTAAAATCACGGTTCCGAACATAGTCGGTTACCTTAATAGTACTGAGCTGAGTGGAGTGTGGCAGGAACTGGACTATCGCATTGATGTGTGCCAGTGACCAAAGATTCACATGTAGAACACTTGCAAAACATGTAAAAAAAATTTGAATACTTTCTTTTAAATGCTCTTTTTTTTTGTATTCGTCTTACAAGGAGAGGGCACGACTAAGGAAATTCATTTGGGGTCGAGATTTGGTGTAATAGTAGTACTCCTTTAGGGTGTTCAACCCTCAATGTAATTCCGCCGAATGGCCAGTCAATTTGGAGAAAAAAGCCTTCGAAATTCATGCTTAGCTTTTATACAATTCAATTTCAATTTCCTCCAACGATTTCGTAGCTTGGTTGATATATCGTCAGCATACAATGCGTGAGGTCTGGGTTCGATTCTTCGGTCAATATTTTTTTTTCATTTCATTTAATTATTTTTCAAATTAAATAAACTTATTTATGAAAGTTTTTTTTAAATGATATTTTATGTAATTATTTGTATTTTATAAAGTAAAAACAATGAAATAAATTTATTGTTAGAATTATTTGAAATTATTATTAATAAAAATATTTCAAATAATTATTGATTAAAATTATTTAAAATAATTCTTAATTAAAATAATTAATAATTAAAATTAATTAATAAGAAGTATTATTAAAATTATTAATTTATTATTGAAAGTATTAAATTACTTTTAAGATTAATAATTTATTATTGAAATAATTATTAATTTTTTAAAAATTATTTAAATAAACTTTTTAAAATTATTTAAATTTATTTAAAAAGTACTTATTAAATGTTTTCTAAAGTTATAAAATAATTAAATAATAATAATATGCTTTATAAATTATTTTATATTACATATAATATTTTATTTATAGTATATTTTATTTCATATTATAAAACTATTAGTAACTAATTAATTTTTATGTATAATATTATTTAATACTTATTATATATTTCATTATAAATATTATTTATTAATACAAGAATATATTTATATAAAATTTAATATAGATATTTATGTAGTTACAGTATTTTTTTACTTTATAAAATACAAAATAATTACATAAAATATCATTTAATATTTAATAAACCTTTCATAACTAAGTTTATTTAATTTTAAAAATAATTAAATGAAATGAAAAAAAAATACCGATGAATCGAACTCAGACCTCGCGCATAGCATGCAGACGATATATCAACCAAGCTACGAAATCGTTGGAGGGAATTGAAATTTAATTGTATAAAAGCTAAGCATACATTTCGAAGGCTTTTTTCTCCGAATTGACTTGTCATTTGGCGGAATTACATTTAGGGCTGAATACCCTAAAGGAGTACTACTATTACATCAAGTCTCGACCCCAAGTGAATTTCCTTAGTCGTGCCCTCTCCTTGTTAGATTATTTTTTGCTATAGCACTCAACCCTTCATCTACCGAAGGTCCTTATTCGTCCCACTCACTATAAAATTACATAAAATAACCAATTTTACGAATAATCTGACAATATTTAGCAGGAATATTCTTTGAAATCCACTCTTCCAAGATATATGGCAGCATGGGTTCTATGATGAGTATTTTAACGGGTAAGACGAATAGTTCTTTAGCAGAAATTGCATTTTCAGCGGATTGCGAAGATTATCATTTTTGTTCCGAAAAAGTAGTCAGTGTCAAAAGTTAAGTGTCTTATTTATTTATTTATTTATTTTGTATGCCAATGAAGACCTTAGAAAACGATTTGACTATTTATTTTAAGCAAACAGTGTACATAATTAATTTTTCAGTAGAATATCTTTAATTAATTAATTAGCTCTAGCGGATTAAATTTCCAAAAGTTGAATATTTTTTTTTATGTATATTCCTTAATTTTCAATGTAGTGATCCAAAAAAATATTGCATGAAAAAAACTGCAGTTAATCATAATGTGGTAGATAAAGGGTTAAAAACCATGGAGAAAATAATGGATAACTTTGTATATTAAGTTTGTAATGAACTACATTAAACATGTGTGAATTGACGTTTTATATAACTCCGCTCACACAAATGATATAGGATTGATGACGCAAAAATATTTAGTTCAAATATGTTTTAGCCATTGAAAATAACTATCAACTTACTTCGTATCCACAGGTAGATGAAGAAACCTGCTGTATGGATGTTACCGCATAAATAGCAAAAAGCAAACTTCTGATTTTCCAGCTATTGTCAATCATTTTTGCATCGAGGTCTTTGAAAATGTCTCTGTAAGTAATTTTTCAGTGGATAACCTGCAAAGTAACAAAAAATACATCTCTTTATGTTTTTTAATTTATATAATAATAAATTTGTTCTAAAAAAAGGATTTGATGAAATAATTTCATCATTATTAAATTAAATTGCCTAAAAAGGAAAATTTTCATTAAAAAAATGTATTCTATTATTGCGATGAATTGCATTTTGAAATTATTTTTTAATTAAGCTATTTAAATTAAAATAGATAACCTTCGATTCAAAAATAGCGCATTGCATTAAAAACAATTATTCTATTTCTTAACACTATCAAATTATTTGCATCATTTTATAAAGTAAAGAAACATTGCTTAAGAAATAGATGAAAAAATATTGCGTGTAAATCCTGCAATCTGATTGGACTTTAAAGAAAACAACGAGAATAGAGTAAGGTTGCCTCCACATGTTTGCATGGGAGTAACAAAATCAGCTGTTGTTGTTATAAAATATGTATCCGGAAAAAGTAATTCGAAAAATGAAGTAAAAGATAGGGAAAATGAAAGTTAACACAAGCCTTCTAATTATTCGATATTCATAATATATTTTTAATTGCGGCACTACCAATATTAATACAAGCTTCATATTGTCGGTGTATGAATCTCCATTTATTTTCAAACGTATAATTGCACATTCAGTGGGAATTCGTTCGGGAATTGTTCACAATATAACTTTTAACACATCTCTTGTACTTCCTTTCCAGACTCATTCATCAGATGTATATCTACAAGTTCCAAATTCGGATAGTGATGTGCATATTGTTGCTGTAAGATCTAAGAACAGCATCTTCAGAGGCGTAGCTTCCACAGTTTCAATTATACGGGGCCCCCAATACTCAGGGGCCCCAATATGTTAAATATTTTGACACTTTCAAATAAAATTTAATTAATGCGATCCTTTTTATTTTCCAAAAAAGAGTCGGAAAGGAATTTTAATTCAGGGTCCACTGAGGATTATCTGCGCCAGTCAGCATCCTCCAGCTCAACTCGACATTTTCAAGCAATTATTTTATGGCAAAGAATTTTTATTTCAGTTCTATTCTACCCTCAACATTTGCAATTTGGATGATGGAGTCACAGATGAGTATGCATTTTGAAATTTTAACGTGCTGCGGGAAAACTGAATTTCCACATTTAAATAGTGTTAAGAGTTTCTGTAAAACTATGAAATTCTTACCAAATAGGTCCAATAACGTTTCATATACAAAAAAAAACAAATAATAAATAAATAAATAAATAAAGTTAAAATGTGGCGACATGGCCAACTTAGAGTGGACAATCATGGTGTCACTGATGGCTAATAATAGCCAATAGTCATACCAAGTTTTGAAGATGTTTGACTGTTAACACGATTCTTACTTTGATTTAAAGTAGTCTGCAAGTACACAGGTTTTATTAGGCCTTCAACCCCGTATCTCGTAGTCTCCAGGTATTGTGCATAAAATGGAAACAAAGTTTTTTAATTCCTACTATTAAGTCACATGCTCTATATATTTATTTACTTATTTATTTATTTATCTTGGTGGAATTTTCAATCGTTAATAAAATACATTTTAAAGCACTCAATTGAGCTGAAATTTAATATACATGATTATTTTGGATGGAAATACAATAATTTAATTATAATTAATAAAAATTAACTGATTAAAACTAACTATTTAAAGAATTCCAAGTACAGCCCCATTGGCATCATTTTTGGCGAATTAGCGACCCTTTTGGCGACGTGTCAAAGATTGAAAAGATTTTCTTTCTCACGTTTTAAAGCATTCAGTTGAACTGAAATTTTATAGACACGATTGTTTTGGATGACAATACGATACTTTAATAATAATTAATAAAAATTAATCACCACTTAATGTTGTGATTCTATCCTATGTATATACATATTTATATTATTTGTAACTATTTAATAAAACGTAGCTAAAATAAAAATTTTCTTTGTTGATTTAAGTAGGAATTGACTTAAATTTTTTTTAAATATTACTTGTTTTTGTTATGATAACTCCAAGCAGTAGACAGATTTATAGATTATTTATTAACGTTATACTCTTTAGAAATTTTTGACGGACCTCATGATTTTCAATTTCGTGAGACGACCCTGAACTGGCACCCCATTCTCCAGAGTTTCACATCACGCCAATCTGGGGATTTAATGTGCTTCAGCACCTTTACTTGGTGGGTCTTCAGAGGCACCAGGATTGAACCCACGTGAAGTCACAACGCCGGGCACGAGTCCCAGATCAGGAGAACCATTCGTCAACTGCTGTCAGATCAGATAACGAGAACGATACCGTGGAGTAGAGGGATGTTAGATACAAGGAAAAGCGCAATATATATGGGATTTTCATAATTGAGTTTATGCAATTGAAGTTATGACGGGTTTTATTCGCGAATTTTTATTAACCCTCTTAAAGAAATGCTTCTTTAATTGTTGTTTGAGTTTAAAACCGCGTCTTCTGCACTTGATTTTATATTAATTGGAATGCTATTTAAACCATTGCACTGTAAACAGTGGCGCACACAAGAGAGGGGTCCTGGGGGTCCGGACCCACCCAAAGCCCTTGATTTTTTTCCGATTGATTATAATTCTAAGTATATAGTGCGTAAAATTTAATTCAGTATTTGTTATTAATGATTAATTATATTAATTAATGCTAATTATTTATTCAATAAAAAGTTTTTTCACTATGTTTTCTTCCCGAAAGTCGACAAAATCAAAAGAAGCAGGTTACAAGAATGGTGAACTTTCGACCCCGGACTCCCCCTTGAAAAATTCCTGTTTGTGCTACTGACTGTGAGTGTTGGAGTTAGTCATTAATCTGTTATTAAAGTGAGATGAATGAAGTGCGTTTCAGAAACCTTGGTGAAAGAGATAAGAAGTCTTGTAGACTGGATTATGTAGTCGACCCAGAAGAAAGATCTAACGAGTGCTCTTCTAAAGGATCACACTCAGATAAGTGTCCAAGGTATCCGACTACGTTCGGAACCGTGATTTTGCAAAAGCATATAAATGGATAATATTTAGGATATTTAGTGTCACTTAGATTAGAAAATGTATATAAAATTGTTTCAAGAATAGTATTACAATAAAAAATTATTTAAGTACAATATTTTGACAAAAAAGGAACATAGAATGACCCATTTTCAAAATATTCTCCTTTTGTGAAAAATTCTTCTATTATAATAATATTTTGCCTGCATATACCTCAAACCTCTGTACATAGGCTCAACTAGAATTTTTGAAATATATAACTTAGAAGTGGGTTTATCCATGTTTTACGACAACAGAGGGGAGAAATTTTAAGAAAAAAACGCCGATAATTATTTCAAATGGTAGTAACTCTGAAAATAATGTGAATTTTTCAAAAATCATAGTTGAGTCTCTGTACAGAGGTCTCAGGCAAAATATTATTATAATAAAGTAATTTTTCACAAAAAAACATTTTGAAAAAAAGGTTATTCTAAGTTGATTTTTTGCCGAAATATTGTATTTAAATAATTTTTTTGTCAAAATGTCCTTTAAAACAATTTTATACGTGTATTTTAATCTAAGCGACACTAAATATCATGAAAATTATCCATCTATGAGCTTTTTTAAAATCCTGGTTCCAAACGTAGTCGGATACTTTAATTGTTTGTCTTACGAACTTAACCGAAACAAAAGTGATTATATTTATAAGAATGTCTATGGATTCGGTGTCCCAAACTACACCTGTGGTCACAACAACCCTTGGGGCAAAGGCCTACTGCGCCTATCTCAGTTTACGTACCCTTAGTCTCTGGGGTGCATGTGCAGATGTTTCGGTCAAGTGCTCAGTTCTGATGTGAAACCCCCAGTGTTCAATTCCCAATCAAGCTTGGTACTAATTTATCGACTCACTGAAGGGATGAAAGGCTGAGTTGACCTTGCCCAGCCCGGGAATTGAATCCCTTACCTGTGACGTGGAAGCACGATACACTACTACTCAGCCACTAGGCTTCTATTAATCTTCTAATTTTCCTAAATATTGTTCAGTCGCAAATCTTTGGAATGCTCATACTTACAATAGGGACGATCACAAAATGTGGGTATTGCACGCTTTTTATTTTACATTTATGAGTTGGATATAAAAAATTCCATTTTCTATTCAGGAATAAACTAGATCTTCTGCGGCAGGGGTGTCCAACACGCGACCCTTCAGTATGTAAGTTGAGGCCCATGACTCTTTAAAAAAATGTTTTTTAAATATTAGATTTGTATAAGTTTTTTCATTTTGAAATTTATTTGAGGGGAAATTTATAAATACACTCTGTCGCAAAAAATATATGCACCCAGAAGAAATTGAGCTACATTCACGAAATTTGGTATGCATGTAGTGTATATGAAAATAAACAAATGATTAAAAATTCAGAACAAAAAATCATTTTATTAAGCGGTTACAGCTTGCAAAAGGTTAAAAATCAGTAAATAGTAAAGCCACCTCTGGCAGCTATACAAGCCGAAATTCGGCGTGACATCGATTCAATTAGATCACTTATGACCCCCTGTGGAAGATCCTGCCATAGTCTTTGCATCTGCGCAGTTAATTCTCCTGTATCTCGGGACGGCTGCAGTTGCCTTCCCAGACATGCTCTATTAGCGAAAGATCTGGTGACCTGGCAGGTCATGGTAGGACGTCATATCCTTGAAGACATTGTTGGGAGAGTCGCGCAGTATGTGGACGAGCATTATCCTGTTGATAAATGGCACCTGGGCGACTTGATAGCATGGGTAGCACAATCGGCGTTAAAAAATAGTCCACGTATCTGCGAGCTGTCAAAGTGCCTTGAAGGACCACTAAAGATGATCGTGTGTCCCAAGAAATTGCTCCCACACTGTCACAGCTTGTGAAATTGCTGTATGCCGCTCGACAATAAATGCCGGATCGGACCGCTGACCGGTGCGCCTCCAGACACGTGTGCGGTGGTCATCAGCACTGAGACTGAATCGGGATTCATCACTGAAGATGACACGTCTCCAGTCTGTCACACTCCAAGTTGCCCGAGGTCGGCAAAAATCCAGTCGACACTGCCTATGATGTGGGGTCAGTGGTAAGCGTCTTAGCGGACGTCGGCTCCTCAAGCCAACTTCGGTCAGTCGTCTCCTTATGGTTTCTCTTGATGGCACTGGATGTCTGGAAGGAGGTAAGTGGCGTTGAATCGATGCTAGCGACGTTGTTGGTGCCGAAGTGGCCACTCTTCTGATTGCACGATCCTCGCAATCATTTGTGTTCCTGGACGTCCTGACCCTCCGCGACGGTACACTCTACCTTCTGTGATCCACTGTTGCCAACACCGAGCAACTACCATATCGCTCCGACCGAGGTGGCGGCCGATACGTCTATTCGACCAACCTGCTTCTCTGAGGCCTATTATACGGCCCCTATCAAAGTCCGTCAGCTGCTCGTACTGCCGCCGGTTACGTCTTAGAGGCATCCTAAGTCTCAATATCGTCTATCAAAATCATCAAATTCGTTTGGATAGCCGTACGGCGCTCGTACTCATGCTTTTAAACTCTCCCCAGTTGCGCAACTAATATGCGCATAGCACACTAGCCTTGTCTCATTGGCTTCGAAATTTTAATCATTTGCATATCTCTTACCAGACTACATTCTTGCCGAGTTTCGTGATTGTAGCTTGATTTCTTCTGGGTGCATATATTTTTTGCGACAGAGTGTATATAAATCTACAATGTATTTGCCTGTTACCTGTTCCTGTTTAAAAAATAAATCCTTTTTGATAGTAGAAATGTCTTTAGATTAAAATAGATTTATATTTTTATATCAAACAATTACATTTAATTTTACTATAATAAATTACATTTTTAATAAATTCCGATTTGCATTATGCATATCCTTTACTATGGATGGTACATGATTCACACTGTGTGTGCGACTTTCATTTCTCCCCTTCCTTTTCCGTTTGGAGTGCCCAAAAAGCAAGACACAGTCAGAGATGTTTTTCAAAGTTAAAAAAAAAATATTCAGGACGGTTAAGATAAAGAGCTGTGCATACTTATCGTTTGCGAATGACAGCACAATCAAATTTCAACAATGAGTAACGAAAGATCAATTCAAAAGGAACACCTTAATTTTAAAGAAAATGGCAACTGTAATAGTTTAAACATTATTTGATCATTGAATTATTATACTATATAAACATTATAATATTATCTATGTCTGTTTACAGGAAAAATAATGAAAACAATAATAATAATCCATTCTGTTTTAAATTTTCACTCCAATAAACGTTTTTTTTGTTTCCAAATCTGAAATAAAGGTACATGTTTTTACGTGCGGCCCGCAAGGTCTTTTGGGTGGATACCCCTGTTCTACGGAATCATCTAATCTTTATTCTATAGTCGTCGATACTAATCTCAGGGTTGAGCAATATTAGTTTGTACGTGAATTGCTTATTGATTTATTGATATTACTCTGATTATTGCCTGAAACTTTGAGAATGAGTTGGTGAAGACTTTAACTAAAATTAAATTGAATTGTTATCAGTTTTATAGTAATTAAAATAGCATCTTTTATCATAAAACTGAATTTCGTTATACAGATGTTTGTTATGAACATACACCTTTAGCCCAGTCCTTTTCCAAGTAAATCTGTTGGGTATTCATGAAAAAATTGTTCAGAAATCTCAGGAAGTAAAAACCGGATGGATCTCAAACAGCTGAAAATTAATGAATATGAGTTTGAACAAGTGACTCAGTTTAAATATTTTGGTACAATTGTAAATAATAGCAATGACATAGAAATTGAAATCGAAAGTAGAATCAGGATGGCTAACGGATCAGGATCATCACGGATTGCGAAACCAGTTTAAATCTAAACACATAAGCAGCAAAACAAAAATACAGTTACACAAGACTGTGGTAAGACTAATTGTTTTATATGGCAACGAATGCTGGACAACTAAAGGGTGTTTTTTTAGAGGTATAGAACTTTAAATTGCAATAAAACAACGATGTATTATTCGATTGACATGAATTTTTTTTTATTCGAAAGATACTCTTGTGGCATTACATTTTAAATATGATTTCTGGCATATGACTGCCATGGCTGGCTCGGATGTAGTCCAATCTGGACGTCCAATTTTCGATGGCTTTTTCCAACATTTGTGGCCGTATATCGGCAATAACACGGCGAATGTTGTCTTCCAAATGGTCAAGCGTTTGTGGCTTATCCGCATAGACCAATGACTTTACATAGCCCCACAGAAAATAGTCTAGCGGTGTTAAATCACAAGATCTTGGAGGCCAATTCACAGGTCCAAAACGTGAAATTAGGCGGTCACCAAACGTGTCGTTCAACAAATCGATTGTGGCACGAGCTGTGTGACATGTTGCGCCGTCTTGTTGGAACCATAGTTCCTGGACATCATGATTGTTCAATTCAGGAATGAAAAAGTTAGTAATCATGGCTCTATACCGATCACCATTGACTGTAACATTGTGGCCTTCATCGTTTTTGAAGAAGTACGGACCAATGATTCCCCCAGCCCATAAAGCGCACCAAACAGTCAGTTTTTCCGGATATAACGGTGTTTCGACATGCACTTGTGGATTAGCTTCACTCCAAATGCGGCAGTTTTGTTTGTTGACGTAGCCATTCAACCAGAAGTGCGCTTCATTGCTAAACAAAATTCGCTTATGAAAATCGGGAACAACGGCAATCTCGTTTTGGGCCCATTCTACGAATCTACGCCTTGCTTGATCATATTTAAAATGTAATGCCACAAGATTATCTTTCGAATAAAAAAAAATCCATGTCAATCGAATAATACATCGTTGTTTTATTGCAATTTAAATTTCTATACCTCTAAAAAACACCCTTTATAACAAAGAAGACTCGAGAGAAAAATCTTTAAAAAAATTTTGGTGCAGTTAGAGAAAATGGAATCTGGAGAATACGATACACAAACTTAAACTTCAATCAAAATATAGAGAACCCAACATAGCCAAAGTGATTAAGGCTGCCCAAATAAGGTGGCTGTGACATGTATTTCGATATAGCGGTGAAAGTCCTCTCTCTCTCTCTCTCTGTTAAGAAAATAACTTTCCAAACTCTAGAGGGAAAAAGGAAAGGAGGAAGACCGAGAACAGGATGATGGATAAAGTAGAAAAATGGTTGGAGGACTTGGAAGTTAACCGATGGAAGAATATAGCTCCAACTAGATCAAGATGGTGCAAGCTCAATGAAACAGCTTTGGCCAGTAACAGGCCGTAGTGCTTGGGAAGAAGACTCATGAAAAAATAAAATCTATTCATTCATGGGAAATATGTCCAGGCGTATTTTTTAAGAAAATACACGTTTTAAAAACTTATACACGCTAACTGCTATTGCTGGAAGAACAAGAAACTTTTACTCGTATCTATTGACGAAGGAACTAAGAACAAAATTAATACTTAAAAAAAAGAATCACCCATTCATTGGATTTGCGGTAAAATAAGCCATCAGATAAAGTTATTTGTGTTTTATTTGCAATAACAGCAAAAGCGTGTCATCGCGATCCATAATCAGATAAAACACATAAAAAAAGCTAATCTTCAAAATGGCGCGTTCATTATCTTCTGTTCTTCAAGAAAGCATTAGAGACCTTTTACGATTTTTTTAAGGGAGTTTTTTTAAAAGAGGAAATAAAGACTCATTGCATGACCTAGAAAATAGAATGCATCAATCAACGCATTTTTTAAAAGAGGTCAACACTTATTTGTACGCATTTGTTAATGAAAATAAATAGCTTTTAAATGAATTTTTCTTTTTAAAAAATTTGATTTTTTTTAGTTAAAAAATTCTAAATAACAATCCTTGACATCACCTCACTTTCAAAAACACGAGGATTTTAATTTGTCTTTTTTTGGGAGGGGGATTTTCTTGTTATTATAACTCCCTAAGGAGAAGCAAGGCTGGATTAAGTTCATGATGTTGTACACCAAGGAAAATCTAGAATTTCTGGATTAAAAGTAAAAGCTTGTTTCGAGTTAAAAAAAATTGTAAATGTTAATACAAGTTTAAATTATATATCAACCAGCTAGATAAAAACATGTAACTTTTGGTTTCAGCCTTATTTTTGATTTAAAAAAGAAACATTCAGTTTAGCCTTATAAGTTATACATTTTATTAAGATTTGAAGAAAGCTATGACAAACTGAACACAATGCAACTAAGCCATAAAAGTTATTATACCTAACATTAGCAAACAGCATTGTAAAAATCATGATTATTAATTAAGCAACTATCACGATACGACGAAACGAACATGACTGCAGTAGCATATTGTTCAAGGTCACAGACTTGTGACACACGTGTCATGAATTCGAGCCCTGGTGCCACTGAAACCCGCCGTGTAGAAGTCGAAGCTCGAATTAATCGCATTGACGTGGCGTGGAAGTTTGGAGAAAGAGTGCCAGCACAGGCATCGTCCTCGTTCCTTGAACATGGTTCAAAATTACTAGGTACATCTCCAATTGCCCTCGAGTTGCTTTAGAGTGCAATGTTAATAAAACACTCCTACATAACGAAATGAATCATACAACGGCACAAAATCGATTTATCGGTAGTTCAAATCAGCGGAAATCACATTTTGTTTTAGATGAACAAATAGAACCTTGTCTTTTTCATATTCTAATGCACATAAGCAGTTACCTCAGACACAAATAAAAATCCATAATAAAACACAGAATCAGACAATAATACAACACAAAATAATTGATTCAATGAGAGGGAATCTCAATATGTATAATCACAGTCACTATCCTATTAAAAAATTTATTACTCGTACCTTAAAAGGTGTTGGAAAGCTAAAATCATATTTTTTTTTAACAATTTGAGATTTTTACATTTTCATATTGCATAGATTTTAACCTTTCTAAAAATCCCTTACTTTAACTTCTAGGGTAATTAGAAGCTCTTAAAACAATTTTTTAAATAATCGTTGAAACTGGGCCACGCCCATTTGAATGGCGAAAAATGTAAACAAAGTATTTCGTTTTTGCTTAAAAGTTGAATTTCTGATATAAACCAAATCATGTATCTTTTATTGTAAATTGAACCTTTTATTTTTTTTTATTAACTAGCTGATTAGAAGCCTCACTGTAAGCATTAAAATCAATTAATTACAAAATGTAAATTTTGATCTTCGATGTACCTTTTCTGAGAAACTACTGTTCACAGGTATGTAAATTTTTTATGATATATTTATAATGATAGCTAATATATACTAAAAAATGAGCTTTTTGTAAAAAACTCAAAAAATTATTTTTTACAAATTTTTTATGTGAAAAATGGGTCAAATTTCGCACTGTTTGATAAAATATCTCATATCTTATTAAAAATTCAAAATTAGCTAAAAACTTACTTCAGTATAATGAGAAAGGTACACTTTAATTGTATGAAAAATTTCAAGCATGTATATATAACAGATTTTGAGAAACGATACATCGAAAACAACCAATTTAACTTTGTTAGTATATAGAGAGAGAGCTTTCCAACTGCCCTTAATTGCTTAAATGAAATAGCTCTTTTGGTGCAACAGTGCTGTTTTTCGAGTTGCAACATTATCAAAAAATACAATAAAAATAGTAATAAAATAATCTACTATTAATAGTATCATCATCATGATTAAAATTCAGAAGTTAATTACTTATAAAGCAATCTAGTTCAGAGATAAATTTATCAGAATTAAAAAAAAATGCAGACAAAACGGTAATAAAAAAATCAAAATCTTTTATATAGAAAAAATCGGATTGATAAACTTTTTGTGGAAAAGTTTGCATAATACTAAAATATTTTCAACTAACATCTTGATATAAGTCTGGAGGAGTGTCAACTCAACAAAAAATCAGAGATAACAAATTTATGCTTTCCTCAGCCAATGTAAAAACATTGCTCAGTTGGACTTTAAATATTTTTATTAATATTTAACGCTTGGCAGAGTAAAACATTTTCAAACAAAAAAAAGTAATACATCACAGAGTTGTTTTCATTGTAAACGTTATTCAATCGTAATAAAATTAATAGAAAGAATTACAATAATTTCATAAAATTTTGAGATAAAATGCAGAGAAAAAATAAATAATTTAAACAGAAAAAAATAATAGTCAAAATAGAGAGGACGTTAAGTATGGACGGAGTCAGAAATATACCATCGCTCGTCTATTGGATTTTCATTTGAAATTTTGGAGGAAATACCTTAGACAAGGGATGGCGAACCAGTGGCACGCGATACAATATTTTGGGCACGCTACAGATCAAAACGGTTTGCATTTTCATTCAAAATGGCAAGGTGCAATACGAAGTATTACGAACAAACGCGAGTGATCGGTCGCAGTTTTCAGCGAGATTTTCTTAGCTCAAAGAATTACCGGAAATGCCCAAGTTTTTTATGTACCCTGATGTAACTTCTTTTAAAAAACTGAACTTGTCCCAATTCAATTAGTTGGAAATTGAAAAATTTTTAATACACAACTTTGATTGATTTGCAGTCTAATTCAATGCGGATTCAAAAATGCGTTGAAAAAACGAGAAAGTTGGAATTGATTGAAACATAAAGATAAACAAGCAATATAAGTAAAAATGATAGTCATGAAATTTTGGAAACATGGAATTCGGTTTCAGACACCATTTAACTGTTTGAAGAAGCTGTACCATGCTATTTAACCATATTTTCATCTACCAACGCCTAAGAGTCATTATTTTCAGAGATGAAAAAAGAACAGTAAAGACTCATTTAGAAACCGTTTGGCAAATGGGTCCAATTCAGCATGCAATCTGCTGAAAGTTACATCTTACAATCCTAATATAAGTTATTTGTCCTCTATATAATCTGAACAGCAGAAATCCCGCTAATGTTTCTTTATATAATTTGAATTACACGTATAACTAAAACATTTACTACCATAAAGTACAAAATGTATTTTTTCGTAGAAAATAAAGAGTTTTAAGTTGGTGGCAATTAGTTTTATTATTTTCCCAATAATCACAAGTCAAAATTATTTGACGGCACGTCTGTACCTCATGAAATATTTGCTTAGAAAAAAATGTCACGTTAATTCACAAAGGTTCGCCATCCCTGCCTTAGACATACGAGAAATATCATTTTGTTTGGTTCTTGCTGCCATCAGCCATTTCTTTACATGGTATTAATAGGGGAAGCTTTTTTAATACGCTATTCGCCAGCTTACATTGTTCATTTTTTACATTTTAATCAAAAGCTTGCTTCTTAAAAGAACTTAGATAAAAATTTTCATCAGTTTCTCCTTTAGGTTTATGTGTATTGTTATAACCATTAAATAATCCATCAAAACATTAAACTATCATTATTTTTCAAAGTATTCTGTGACAGTGAATTCTTTATTAAAAATTACTCCATTGTACATATTTATTTTATCAAGAAAACAAATTATGTTGGCATATAGAATATCTTTCATGATTGACTTTAAAAAGTTGAATATGTTATACCAAAACCATCACTCAAACTTTCAATATTTTAATCATATGACTATTAATCATTCTGTTGTAATGGAAATATGATAGAAAATATTGAGGGTCTAAATAGCCCCAGCCAAAATTATATTTAAAATTTCCTTCCATCCGTCCTGCTTATAATCGTATCATTTAGAAATAAACATTTATGGCTAAAAATATAACATATTTCTTGCGTGTGTTTTGTTTTATGAATCCAATATCTGGTTTTAAAGAAATTTATTCAAAAAAAAAATATTTGATGTAAAGAAGTCAAAGTTCTAAAATAGGGGGAGACTTATTTCGAAAACAATTATTCATCAGCAAAAAAAGAAAGAAAAACGAACGCGAATGATGCTGTTTTATAACTCTCGATATGAGATGACGACACTGATAGGAATATGTTTAAGTTTGGTCTGTCTCTCCTGATGCCAGATTGATAAAGAGATAATCTTTTTTACGATTTGGGATTTCAGAAAACTGATTACTCTAGAAAAATACAATGTTCTCAAGTTTTGTTGAATCAAAAAGTGACATAATATAAACTGATGAGTAATAAAAAGTGATAACGATAAATTAATTTAAAATCACGTGAGTTCCTCTTAATTATGAAAACCTCTTTTCTCTTTTCACGGTTTACAAATGTTTCTGAAATAAAAGTAATAATGCATTTGAAAATAAAAAAACCCTCCCACATTATTTATTTAATTTAAAGGCTCATCAGAGCTTCATACTGGTAGGTCGAAAAGTTCCTGGAATAGGTCCATTACAAATTAATAAAAAATAGAACAATAATTTAATCTTATTGGCCATCTAGGTACTGCCCTCCTGCATCCACACACTTGTTCCAACGTTCGTGTAACTGTTCAAAAAAACTCCTTTAATCCATTTTTTGGGAGGTCCTTCAGTTGCTTCGTCGCATTTTAGAGAAAAACCGCATCTGAATCGACAAAACGATGTCCCTTCAGTTTCATTTTCAGACATGGAAACAAGTCAAATTCTTCTGGTGCTGAAATCGTTTCGGTATGCTTTCTTTAGACCTTGAGCGTCTCAGGTGATTTTTCAAGCAAAACACCGAATTTTATGTTTGCACATTACTACAAATACGACATTGCAAAATTCGCTTTGACAGAAATGATCTGCAGTTAACGCAAACAGTACAAGAAATAAATCCCAGATGGCAGTGTGTGTGTTTTTTTTCTTATTAGTGCTGCCAGCCCGAAACAGAAATTTCTCTTCAAACGTGAATGTGGGGGAATTCCTGCGTAAATGTAGGGAACCATTCCGGGAACTTTTTGACTCCAGTAGCACTTCGTTTTTACCCATTGTTCTGAGTAAGACTTCGATGTCGACGATCATATACTACTCTGATTATCTTTTCCTCCAAATTTAAACACTGTTTCTCCCAGAATTTTAAAGTTTTTTTTTTGTAACGACAGACCTAACAGGTCAGTGCGTAGGAAAAATGAATCACAGTAGCCTATAGCCCTTTCACACGAGTCAACTTGTGCCGCCCATAGTAGACAGGCGGAATCTACTTTTGAATAGAAATCTCATGGGTCTCTTCACACGTAGTCAACTGGCATGCCTTGCTGTGTTGCTCTAGAAAACCACGTTCTCTTCAGTTCTAACTGACTCAATCAAAAGGACATTGTGTAGGCTACGCTATTCACACTGGGCTACTTGTGTATTGAAAATGGAGAAAGCTTTTTACTTCGAACTAAAGCAAAGTACCAATGAGATTTTGAATTTCGCTTCGGCACTTCCTTTTCAGTCAACTTTGTATCCGCGCATGAAATGGAATTTTCTCCCCTCTCCACACTAGAGAAGTTTGTGACGGGAAACAAGAAGTCCGACACAAAATTGCTTTGTGTGAGAAATCAGCTTAAGTCTTGAAACTGTCATCCTGAATTAATCAGTTACGTCATTAAAGTTTGGCAATGGGGTTAATGCAAGTGGGGGAGGGACTAGTAGAACTTCTCTCACCTAGGGACTTTGTTTTAATCAACAACACAATATAAGTCACACGTATTATTAACCCCTCGCATGTGGAACAAATTCAAGAAAAATATGCCAAAAGAGGGGGAATTCTCTTTAATTTTGTCCATTATATCCTCAAAATGTTAGAAATAGAATAACTTATAAAAAAATAATAATTTAATCGAAACAACTACTATATTTAATATTTTCACAAACATGGGAAACGTCAAAAGATTACAGTAATTTCTGTTTAAATTATGGCAAAATGAATCAAATGACATAACTTTTAAGATAAATATAACAAAAGAATACGCAACAATACAATTATTTATATAAACTATCATGAATTCCTTCAGATTCCTTTAAATTTCCACAGTCCTTTACGGTTTAATATGTGGCGGTGTGAACTAGTATTAACATCACGCGAAGACGATCGTTTTGGCGTGATCGGTAAGGTACTCGCATTCGTTCGGAACGGAAGGTACCCAGAACGAACCTTCCTTCCTTCATTGGTGACCCGGATGTAATATGAACCACACCCTTCGCGCGCCGCAGTCGTGGCGCCTATCCACCGCAAAAGCAACCAAAACCGTCAAGCATTGACACAATTAAACCGTCAAACATTGAAGCAAATAAGTCGTTACTTCTCAAAGCCATCTCACACAAATGACGCAATTCTCAAGCCGTCTCACACAAATGACGCAATTCTCAAGCCGTCTCACACAAATGATACAATTCTCAAGCCGTCACGCACGAATGACGCAATCCACAAAGTGACGCAACTGCTTACATGCTCGTCACGAATATGGTATCGTTCGCCTTTTCGCCGAAACACTGGCAGGGGAGTATGCGGCGGTGTGATATCTATATGAACTAGTATTAACATCACGCGAAGACGATCGTTTTTGGCGTGATCGGTAAGGTACTCGCATTCGCGCTCGGAACGGAAGGTACCCACCCAGAACGAACCTTCCTTCCTTCAAATACATAAGAAATGGAAAATTACAAAAATCCGACAGATGCGCTTAACTGCCAAACTTTTCGCGGGAAAGTTTTTTTTATCACCAACAATAAGGAAAAGGGCAAATTACGTGTTATGCGTTGGACGAACTGAGTTTGGGTTTCACGAAAGTGAAACACCTATTTTTCTTTTGCCTGAACTCAGGTCTAGCATTGTCAAAATTGGCACATTTGCGTTGCTTGAACTGAGTTTTGGTCACAGGCAAGGGGTTAAAATAATTTAAACCAAGTTCTTATATAGAGTATGGCTAAAATGAAGTGTACTAAATTCCGCATCAAAATTTTTTAGCTTTGGCTAATAACAAAGAAATGTATCATACGTGCAATACATCATAAAAAAGAGCTATGTAACCTAATGTAGATATCTATAGAAAATAATTTAACCAACCTAAGTATGATTAAAATAATGAACAATTCTATTGAAATAAAGCAGGCAAAATAAAAATTGCATCAATTTTCTTTTTACTTTGTATAAATGTTAGTCTTTTAATATTATTTTTTAGATTTTAATAAATCCATATATATAACATATTTCCACCTATTTTACCCAAATATTTTATTTATTAGAGAGTTCATTTTTTTACTTACTGAAGTCTAACACTGTATTTGAGTCCGACGTTCCAAAATTTTAAGGGTATTCCTGATCAATTTTCATTCAATGCACTGGTAGTATTGAATGAAACTATATTTCGAACATGAAAATGAACTTCTTCAGACAATACAGCTCTATTTATTCATTACAGAAATAACAATACAGACGAAAAATATATTGAAAATTACATTTGCCAACCAGTAGCATGTTAAAGAACATTACAAATGTTTCCCAAGTTATTACTAGATAAAATATTTTAGCTTTTTATACAGTTGTTTTGATAGGCTACATTAGGTGACTGTAAAAACTCTTTTAACACAATGGTGTCAAACAACAACACTCAAAAAACACTAATAATTTCGTGAGAAAATAGATTGTCTACTGTCCAGCTCGCAAATACTATATCCTTGACATCTGACATGCTGTCATCTTACAAATAGGTCGATTATCTTCAATGGTCTTTGCATTTTGTTCCCTTCCGGGTTTCGCGTTGAATAAATCGTAATAGACCAATTTTCTTAATTTATTCACAGGAAATGGGTATTTTAAAAGATTTCTCAGTGACCAAAATATTTACGAAATTTCCGCTGCTGACTTTTAGTTTCGATAAAGTAGCTTCACCAGCGTCAAAAGGTCTCGAGAATTTAACCTCAATGTAAACTTCAAATAAAATCGTCAAGGGAATTTAAAGGCAACGACGTTCAAACAATTGTATTGACTGACTCTTGTTGTTTATTAACTTCACACTTAAAACCTAGGCTATGGCTAGGGATGTCTTAATGCATGGACCAAGAGGACCCGGGCCCAGGGCCTCGTTTCGTTCTCGACTTTTGTCTTAAGGTGATCCTGATCCGGAAAATTTTAATGTGGTCAAATATTATTCTCGTACATATTCTCTGAAAAACAAGGAATTTCGAACTGCATATACTGGGAACTACTGGCAAAATAAATAAGACTTTATTATTACGTTATGACCGCTATCCATGTCCAGGCCTAAGCCTAATACCATAAACAACCATTCAAATCATTTAATCGAAATGCGGCCATCGGTCGAGCTGGTCTGTGTCTAGAGTTTTGAAATTATGAGTCGTGCACATTGCCGTTTGAACGAATGTTTGACAATGCATGCTATATACCGTCTAATTTTAAAGATCTCAAGTTACATACTTTTGCATAGGGGCGCAGGGACTCAAAAAAATCTTAAGATTTCTCTGGGCCCAGGGCGTCAAAGAGTCTTAAGACGTCCCTGTCTATGGCTATCGGCGGCGGATCGTAAAATTTTCAACCATGTTCAAGACGACAACAAGAGGACTTTGAGACTCAGCATGTTTAACGTGCATCAGCCCCTTTTTAAGGCGGTTCTTCAGAGATACCAGGACCAGTAGCATACACAAGGAGGGGGTTTTCCCTGGTCCGGATAACCTCCCCCTCCATCGCATTTTTTTTCGATTGATTATAATTCAATGTACATAGTCTTGTGGTCAGGCGTCAGACAGATCACCTGACCGGAACATCTGCACATGCATCTCAGCACCTAAGGCAACGGAAATTGAGATAGGCACAGCAAGCCTTGGCCCTCGTGAGCTGTTGCGCCACTAAGTTTAGTTTAGTAGTACGAAAATTTAATGATTTGTTGTTTATGTGATTAATTTTATTAATTAATGCTATTTATTTAATCAGTTTCTTTCCCACTGTTTCTTGTTTCCTACAATCGACAAAATCAAAAGAATATATTTGATGGCGTATTGGGGAACGATACGAGAATGGTGGACGTTCGATCCTGGACACCCTCCTCCCATTAAAAAATTCCTGTGTGCGCTACTGACCAGAACCAGGGGGCGTCTTAAAACTTCTTAAGGTCTTGAGCCTTTACGCAAAAGTAGACCCTATGCCCCTACACAAATATAGGCCCCATCCATAAAAGTAGATAGTGCATATTAAACGTTGTCAAATACTCGTACAAAACCGAAACAAACAAATATTCATGACTTACAATCGCACAAATCGGTTCGACGGACTCCCGACTTTTGAATGAAGGAGTAATGATGGTGTATGGTGGAAGGCCTAGGCCAACACATGGGCGACGGTCACCACATGCAGCCAGTTGGTATATCGTTCGAAATTCCTAGTCTTTCTGAGAATACAACCGTAAATAACATTTGAACGTTGAATATATTCGAATCATGATCTTATTAAGGCAGAGCTGAGAACGGGAAGAGGCCCTCATTGTGGCCGAGGGCCTGGGTCCAGTAAGCCCATGCCTCTCTGACAAGACTCGAACTTATGACTCGACATAAATAACGCAGGACCCCGTGCTCGCAATCATGACTACACTGCTACCACGGGGGTACACATACTCTATCGAAAGCGATCAATAAAGAGTAATTACTTTAAAAAATTGTTTTACTTCTGTGTATATGTGCCGCAATTAAATATATTCCAAACATATCGCTCAATTTTCAAATAGTGTTTTTTAAATTTTAAATGTTACTTAAGAGGAGTAGGAAAGCTAAAATCTTATTTTTTTGACAATTTGAGATTTTTACATTTTCAAATTGTACAGATTTTAACCTTTCTAAAAATACCTTACTTTAACCTCTAAGGTAATTAGAAGCCCTTAAAACCTATTTTTAAATAATTGTTGAAACTGGGCCACGCCCATTTAAATAGCGAAAAATGTAAACAAAGCACTTCGTTTTTGCTTAAAAGTTGAACGTATAAACCAAAACATGTATCTTTTATTGTAAACTAAGCCTTTTATTTTTTTATTTACTAGCCGATTAGAAGCCTCACTGTATGCATTAAAATAAATTTGTCTCAAAATGTAAATTTTGATGTTTGATGTACCTTTTCTGAGAAATTACTGTTCATAGGTATGTAAATTTTTTATGATATATTTATAATGATGGTTATATATGATGAAAAATTCAAAAATTAATTTTTTACAAATTTTTTTATGTGAAAAATTGGTCAAATTTCACTATGTTTGATAAATATTTTATAAATTATGAAAAATTCAAAATTAGCTAAAAACTCATTTTAGCATAATGAGAAAGATATACTTTAATTGTATGAAAAATTTCAAGCATGTACATATAACAGATTTTGAGAAAAGGTACATCGAAAACAGACAATTTAACATTGTCAGTGTAAAAAGAGAGAGAGGATTCCAACTCCTCTTAACAAATATTATCGAGAATTTATACATATTCAATGTATTTTATTTATACTTTATGCTTCATATTTTAGTTTTAGTATTAGAAAATAACTGATGCACTCTCGACTTATTTTTAAAATAAAAAAGTATTAACGAAAGAGCAATTTATCGGAAGAACATGAAATACCAAATTTTTGGTTAAAACTATGAAATAAAATATTTTTAAGATACTCTTAACAATAAAAAAGAAAGATATCGAAGAAAAGAGAATTTTTGGATAAACACTATATCTCCTTTTCCTCTTCTCTCTTTTTGTTCATTTGTAAAAATATCTTTCTTGAAAAAATTTGGAGAACTTTGAGACCA
This sequence comes from Trichonephila clavipes, assembly GCA_019973935.1. Taxonomy (NCBI): domain Eukaryota; kingdom Metazoa; phylum Arthropoda; class Arachnida; order Araneae; family Nephilidae; genus Trichonephila; species Trichonephila clavipes. The sequence goes on along the minus strand of BMAU01001360.1, from coordinate 490,162 downwards.
AAAATCAATTTTCTATCTATATCAACAACTTATATTCAAACTAAATAACCTTAAATTTTAACAGTGTGAAACAAATTGCGCGATATTTTAAATATTACTAGCATTACAAACATGAACAATAATTCAAATTTAGGGAATATATTTTAGATTTGTCAATAATATTTCTAAACGCATGAATATTTGAAATTTAGATACGTACATTCTGCAGTCATGTAAGGAAATTGGAAAGAAAAAAAATATTTTCAACTGTGAAATCAACTCCTTTCTCAAAAGAATACTTAATAATAGACGAGTATGTGGTGTATGATATTATACAACAGAGTATAATGAATAATAGTTTTTCCTTGTATGAATCGAATTGTTTAAAGAAATATAACAGAGGGGATCTTTTTTTTAAAATTATATCACAAAATAAAAAAACGCTTTTTTTCTCTTTATTATTCAATTCCTACAATTAGTTCACAGTTACCTTATATATATGTTTATATATCTTATTGTAATTTTCATTCGTTAATAAAATATACTTTCGACTCGTCCATTCAAGTTCAATTTTTTAAAAACTTGTAGTGGATGACACTTGTTGTTAATACAGTTTTTTAAAATATTAATTCATTAATTAAATTTTATTTCTTAATTTATTCTGCTTTGTTTCTGTCGAAGTTACAATTAGATGCAACAAATGGCACCAGTACGTTTTTCTAACGAAGTAGGAATTGACTTCAAGGCTAAAAATTTCATAATTACCGAGAAATATTTTTTGTATTTTCTTGAGGCCCATATCATTGAGAAGCTTGCCACCAAATTTCAGATCTCTTAGAAAATTAGTTCTTAAGATATTTGAAGTTTTCTGACCTAAGGATTTGGTTTCGGTTTCAATTTAAAGCATTTTTCCACTCTTAAATTGAACTAATTAAAAATATTTTTGAGTACAGTTAATTCTTATGTGTGAAATGTTTATTAATTCCAATTTTCATTACTAAAATTCTTTCTGCTTGATTATGTTTTGAGTTTTTTGAGTTCTCATAATTAATTAATTAAAATTAATTAAAAGGCCGTTTTTTGCTTTAAACTATAGTTTATATTACTTAAAAGCTTTATCATTATTTTTTTTCCTCTTGAGAAAATGCCACGGCTAAAACGTTCTTATGTTGTTGTGAGAAACATATTTCGAAGAAAGAAAATACTGCTGAAAATTATGTTCATTTAAAAAAGCAGCCCTCATCTGATACTGCAATTAGACTTCCGAATATAAGTATTCTGAATTCATGTTGCAGATAAAACTGAATATTTCCTTGTGATGCACCAAACTACATTATACTAAACATATTGTAGTACTATATTTTAGTATTTTAATATCGGATAACAAGAGCTGAAACTTCCTAAACTTCCCCAATTTAAAACTGGAAAAAATTAAATTTTATGAACAAACCTAGCTATTTTCAGCTTAAGTTTATATATATATATATATATATATATATATATATATATATATATATATATATATATATATATATATATATATATATATATATATATTACCATTATTATTATGTAAATAAATGTTTTATGTTTAGAAACTTTTGTGAAAAGATTAAGCTGAATTAACTGTCGATGTAACAAATGCTATCAATATTACAATATTATGCAAAAATATATTTTGAATTAAAAATATTTTCAGTCATATTTAATTAAAACAGTGTTTTAATGTAGAACCTACATTGGAAAACAACATATTTAAAAAATTAGAGCTTTATGGGCATTATAAGTTTTTGCTTTATGACTTAACAAACTTTAAATGCGTTTTTCTCAGACTTTCAATTTTGAAGGTTTAAGTGTTTTCTAATCCTTAAGGCCTTTTTTCTGTTAATAATAGAGCCTTGAAACTCTTTTCGTATTTTCTTCCAAACTTATGCTCTATAAAAGTTAGTATGGATTTAGAGCTGATATCTCTAGTTATTTTTTTTTAATGCTAAAGTTACAATTTCAAAACTGTTCGTGTTTTTTCCAGGTTTTTCTAGAAAAATAATTATTAAAAATCAACAAGGGAATATAGATTTTCAAATCCATACTAATTTTGATTGCAATAATCTAACAAAAGAACTATAAATAACTTAAAATGGCTAAAATATTTTAAGAAGTGATCCTTTTATATAAAAATTTGAAAAAAATTCAAAAATTCTTAGTTTTTTTTAAATTGTAAAATAATGGCTGTCCAAACTGACTTTTTACTTTTAGACTCAACTTAATAATATAATCTGAATATAAAACATGAATTATTTTTACTGCTATACTGTCTTCAAAAATATTTTTGAAAAAAAAAAGGTAGGGAGAAGTCTTAAAAAGAACTTTTATATGACTTGTTTTTCTGTATTCAGTGATACTGCAAATTCTTCAATTACTTCAGATTTCGCAGTGTTTCCAAATTTTTAAATGAAAACACAACTACTAAAATTGCAAATATATTCCAAACTATGATATATGTGCATATTCTTCAACCAGAAAAATTTTTAATGCCCGAAATAAATGAATACTTTCAAACAACAGTATGCCACACGACAAACAAAAAACAACTTGTTGGATTTATTCAGCCATCCAATAGATTATAACAAACAATGGATAGTTTTTGGACATTAATTGATAAAAAAGAAGGGTATTTTAAGTTTATTCCTTAACCAGGAAATAGTACAATGCTTCAAGTTAGCCTTCGATTTTGACCCACTTTACATGCAGCGTTTATGAGTTTAAAATTTGTTTTATGTGGTTTCTAAAATATATTAAAATATGAACATCAATTTAACGAATTTTTCACATATATAACCAAACTTTTTTACAAGTAGTATCAGTATTCTAAGTTGTAAATAATACTTCGAACTTTTAAATTATACTGCATTTTGCCCCGTATTTCTAAATACAGTCGAATCTCTATAGAGTGAGACTATATTGCGACCTTTTTTCTGGAACCAAGAGCATTTTACTATTTTTTTCGTAAAAGTAACCTCCAAATAGCGAAGTGCTTTTTCTATTTAGCGAACTTTTTTCTTTTATGATTCGATTTTTTCTCCCAATTTTAAAATTATTTCGGAACGTTTCTCAAAATTTTCTCTCTTTTAGCACATTTCACAGTCATCAATAATCTAGAACTAGTTTTATCAAGAGCCTAATTAATTTAAGGCAATGAAATATATATCTTGCCTTAAGTTTTCATACAAAAAAACTCAATTAAAATTAACAAATTTCATGAGTAATTAAACTTAAGGATATACATGTGGCAATGTATGTTTAAAATTAAAGGTTATAAAATAATGCATGTTTAAAATTACTTAGTTGAAAACACAGAGTATTCCAGGACAGTGTTTTATCCCCTTACTTTCCTCGAAGATTTCTTCTTGATGGGAGGGATATATGAAATGAATAGATATTAATTTTCAGAAAAAGCGTGAATAATTACTTTATTAAATAATATACAGCAGGAGAGTCAAACTCGTGGCCCGCGGGTCGCATGTGGTTCCAAACAAATATTTTTGTAGCCTGGACAATATATCGGCTCACAATAATGTACAAAATAATATACACGTATAATAAAATTACGAACAGAAGCAATAAATATAAGACAGATAGAATTCACTAAATTTTTTTAAAAGTTATATATTTTATTTTATTTATTTATTTTTGCTATTATATTAAACAAAATGCGTACATTTATTCTGAATATACTACGATTAGGTAAATACGGTACTTACAATTCTATGAATATTAATTTTTTTTGTGGACTACCTAAAGTTAAATCTTGTTTATTTGACCCAAATTAGCCTTTGAGTTTGACCACCTTGATATACAGTGTTTGTGAATTTAAAATTTGTTTTATGTGCTTTCTAAAACAAACAAGTAATATAAAAAAATTAAGTCAATTCCCACTTTGACTGGATGAATAGAAAGCATTTTATTAACTATTGAAAATTTGAATTTGGTTTCCTATATATATATATATATATATATATATATATATATATATATATATATATATATATATATATATATATATATATATATATATATATATATATATATATATATATATATATATATATATATATATATATATAGGAAACTAAGTGAACTAATAGTAGGAATTGAAAAAAGAGCATGATTTGTCTACATTGTTGTAATAATGCACACCCAATTTGGCTAAGAAACAAGTTTTCGACGCCAACTTTTGTCTTTGTTTTAACAGTTACATTGTTACAACAATAGAGTTGAATCTAAGTTGGTGACAAAAAACGGCAATTAATTAAGTTTAATTTAATTAATGAATTAATATTTGAAAAAAACTATTAATATCAAGTGTCATCCACTACAAGTTAAAAAAGATTTATTTGAACTTGATTGGACGAATAGAAAGTATTTTATAAACGATAGAAAATTTGAAGAAGATAAATATATATACATATAAATATAAATATAAATATATATATATATAGAGAGAGAGAGAGAGAGAGCTAATAGTAGGAATTGAATAAAATATGAACCTCTATTTAACCAATTTTTTTCGTAACCAAATTTTTTTCGGGATTTAGCGACTTCGTTAAGTAGAGGTCTGACTGCATCACTAATATTTCAGGGGCATTCTCAACATTCCCAAATTAAAAAAAAAATTGCAAAGATATTCCAAATTTATAAAGTTTTAAAAAAATAATTTAGGCATAACTATTTAAGATTCCCGATACAGTTGAATACTCTCACAAAGCTTCACGCCAATAAAAGAAAAGAAACGGAAAAAAAGGAAGATGTTAAAAGTGAGACTTACTTTTCAAGTCGTGATCCTGGAGACACTCATTGACAGTATGATCAAACAAAAACAAAAGGAGAGCTTAGAGATCGGATTTTTCGTGATCCATAAGATTAAGTGGATCACACATGAAAGAATCAAGCAAGGTTCCGTGACGACGTAGTCGGAGTCCTTTTATCAGAAACGCTGAGAGATCGCCGGGGCCACGAAAGTTCAAAGTTTACAAGTGAAGCCACTAGTCGTGCTGCCTATCATCAGTTTTTACAAGATTTCTTCGAATTCTAGTCATTGCGCAACTGCGTTTGTGTATCTACGGGGTGGGATATTTGTAGATGTGACCAAGAACACGAGTTTGTCTCAGACGATCTTTTTTTTTTTTAGTTTTCGTTCATTCCATATTATATAAGCTAAGAAGGGGGGCGGGATGATGTAAAAATTTATCCTTTGTGTTAATAGAATATTTTCCATTCTTCCAAGAAAATAAGTGTGCCATAGTCTGGTAAATAATATTTTTGGTGCGATGGTTTAGCATATTTTTTTTATTAATAAACAAAAAATGCGTTAAAAGGTATTATAAAATCCAGTTAAATAGTGTGTGTTGCAATAATTTTAAACATAGTTAAACAAATTGGCTAATGTAGAATTCCAGAAAACACAGTAAAAAAGTTTTGAAATAAACAATTGCAATGATTTAGAAATTTCTCAGAAACAAAATTATTTTTTGGCGTAGTATCTGATGGCGACCGTTTCAAAAAAATATATATCTGCAAAAAATGGGTATAATTAGATATTGTGACGCACTTAACTAGATCAGTATATTATTTTCAAGATCAAAATTGTTAGTTTCTCTATATAATTCTTTTCTTAAGAATTATTACCATCTATTTTTCGCTTTGGCTATTAAAAAGAATTCATGATGATTGATCTGAAGAGTAAAAGAAATTAGGTACAGGACTTAAACTACTTTTTTTCTTCTACTTTGTATGTTTTCATTTTGAATCACTCTATTAAAATTAAATAAGTTATACAAAAAAAAAAAAAGGATTAATAAAGGAGAGAGAGAGAGAATATATATATATATATATATATATATATATATATATATATATATATACATATATATATATATATGTATAATATATATATATAATATATATATATTCATTAAAACAATAATTTCTAGAATTCTATAAATACAGCATTGTAACAAACAAACAAAAAAATAACTAGGAAATTTTTAGAAAAATTTCCAATACTTTTTTTATGTAAGAATATTTCTCAAAATAAAAAGCAAAGCAAAAATTTGTTTAACAACGTGATTTTTTTTAATTTAGAAATACAAATTTAATTCAAAATACTTAAGCAAGTAAGAATAGTAATTTTTGTTCTCTTAATGTATGCAAAAAACTTACTCTTAAGTTGATTCTTTCTGAAGAAAAGTTTATTTTCTTAAAAAATTACTCTCCCATTTCCATTGCTGAATGCTAATTATGAATTAACAAATTGTAAATTAAACAAATTCTGTTTAAAGATGTTCAACTTAACAATCCTTGTAATAAAAAAAGAACATATTTTTGCGAAGAGGATTATAAATGTAATTTATGTTATTAATTTTAGTGCATTTGCGTTTTAAATTAACACAAACAAATATTACAAAACAAGCACATTTATTACTCTCGAGAGCGGCAGGACCCACTTGAAGCTCAATATCTCGAAACTGAACGAGTGGGGTTGTCAGATAAAATATATGTTACCGCTAAAATGTGAAATCCGTTATTTCATAGAATAACTAGGTATTTCATGGAACAACTGGACAAGTCAATTAAAGTATATAAAGTCATTGGATTCTAATGTTTAAATAATGTTTAACAATGTTTAAAATATAACAGTGTTTGTTGCCATTTTCTTGAAAATTACGGTGTTCTTATTGAACCTTTATTAAATAAGCACGGAACAAAGGAAAAGATTGCTGCACTTAATCGTGAAAAAAGTTGATAATTGTTATCTGTTTCAGAACTTTTTACTTCTTCTATCAATTCAGAAATAAAAAGTGCTAAAACAGCACAGAAAAAAGTACCACGTGACAATTGGTTACTCATTATGCTATTCTTGAAGTCCAAGGAGTAGAAAAGTTAATTGTGTCAGTCAGAAGTGAAACATACTGTTTTCCCTTTCTGTTAAACTAATATTAGCAATATGAGAAATAATAAGTCATATCATCTGCTTTTTCTAATTATCTATCAATTAATCATCCGCAATAGGAATAGAATGTATTTTTCGAGAGGTTTTAATATCCATTATCAATTAATTGATAAAATAGCTTTGAAATTGTTTATTTTTCACTCTCTGTTTAACGATCTATCATTACTTCTTTTATAGAATAACTAGTTATCTCATGGAATAACTAGGTAAAGTGTGAAATGTGTCATCTATTATATACTTTAACTGACTTGTCTAGTTATTTCATGAAACACCTTGTTATTCTATGAAATAACCGAATTATATACTTAAACGGAAACATGTTCATTGAAATGCTACAGAGCCAGTCGCCACGCAAAAGAGCATCCTGTATAATCTAACAAAACCGGTTAAATAATATTTTTTCTTGCGATACAAATTCTTAGTAATTTTCTAAATATGTTGAGGTTTTCAACTATTTACAGTTTAAGAGTATTTGTATTTTAAACCTCATAACATACCCCACGATATAGACACATAACATTAAACGTTCAAGCATCCATTAATCAATAGCTACATCTTCAAGCAAGATGTTTGTTGCTGTTTACTGAAGCATTTTAATAAAAGACACTGCAATTTTCACACGCATCTGCATCAGTTTTGACACTTTGTAACCTATCTTTGTCACGAAATTCAGTCACACTAACTGCCCGTTTATTTTTATACGAAATTTCACTGTCCATCTACCGGCCGTTCACATTTTTAACTTTCCGCTCAATTGTTGTTTATTCTTAATAAATTCTTTGGCCGCAGGAAGTTAAACAGTATCCAACTACCCTAAAACTGTGAATTTTTTCAAAAATTGACATTTTTTTATGATTTTTATTTTATGGACCATAAAAATATCAAGTTTTTTTATTTTTCATTCACTGGCACAAAAAGTACAAGTGCTTTAGTAAAAGCAAATGCCATAACTTTAAACAAGATGTCAAACTCTAAAATGCATTTTACTCGAAGTGTGGGTTTTCCGAAAATGCTCAAACGGGGACAGTGATGGCTCAAAAAGTTTTGAAAAAAATTAACTGAAATTTTTTGTGTATCTTCTGTGTAATAGTAGAAGTGTTTTAACTTTCAGATTTATCAATCACTACTTTATTGAAAAATTTACATTCGTTTATGTGAATATAATCAAAGCTTTTTTAAGCAACTTCATATAATAACTCAGATAAAGTGCTCTAGGTTTTGTAAAAATTAAAACATCTCTTATCCTGAAGGTTATTTCAAGAATGAACGCCAAAGTAACGCATCAAAATTGAGAATTTGTACATAAACACTTTATACAGAGTGGGCCCCGCTTAAGTAATTTTTTGTAAACTTGTACCATTTTTTGAAATTTTAGCAATAATAATTTCTCTTTCTCTTCTTAATTTTAGCCTTTTTTCCCCTTAAAGTAAGAGGAAATACTAAATACTAAATAATTCTAAAAACCACAAAATAATTCAATATCTTCATTTTTTTTAAAAAAAAGTTGTCGTTAGTAGTTGGATACCTTAATGTGCATTTTTGCTGTGACTAATTTAAAATTCCTCTCAAAATATAACATCTTTTGTCAATTTTTGTGTCATAGGGAAAGACATTTGTTCAGAAAAACTTTGTTATTTATACTTTAAAAAAATTGTTTTTGAACAATACAGTTGATTTGGTCACTAGAGTTTAGAAATGATGTTTTTTAAAAGAAATTTTGAACTTCACTCTCTTCTCTGTCGAAAGGAAATTGTGGATGGATTAAGGAAGATGAATCTTTCAAAAATAATAATGAATAGGAATAACCCCAGCGACCAACTTGGCGACGAGTTCAAATATATATATATATATATATATATATATATACCCAAATCGACAAATTTGGAGACAAAATAAATGTTTCAACAAGAATCCAGAAGAGTGTAGAACGGTTACTTCATAAAAAACATTTAGGAGTTCCTGAAGTTTCTTACAAACAAACGCAATCGGTTTCTTCAATAAAATAGATAACTCTGAAAACAAAATGATTGATTATGAGCATGGAAAAATATTTTCCTGGTCTAAACTATCATAGACCCAGATCAGTCTTAATTGATCCAACTTTTCTTTGGTTCAGTAATTTTTTTCTGTGTCTTTATTCTTTTAAATTTTTCAACTGTTTTGCAATAAGACTTGCTCGAGCTCAAATAATGATTGGTCTCGGTCTTCTGAATTAGACTTAAGGTATCCGACTACTTGCGACAACTTTTTTTTGAAAAAAAGGAGATATGGAGATCTTTTTGAGATTTTTATATTTATTTAGTATATTTTAAGAAAAAAATCCTAAAATTGGTAAAAGAAAAAAATTTATTATTATTAAAATGATGGGAAAAAACTCGTAAAAATGTACGAAAAATTACATAAACGGGGCCCGCTCTCTACAAAGATTTTATGAACAAATTCTCAATTTTTCAATTTTGATGTGTTACGTTGTTATTCCTGTTTGAAGTGATCTTCACGATAAGAGATATTTTAATTTTTACAAAAACTAGAGCACTTTATCTAAGTCATTATACGAAATTGCTTAAAAAAACATTGACTTTATTCACATAAAGAACTACAAATTTTGAAATAAAACAGTTATTGATAAATCTGAAGATCAAAACACTTCTACTGTTATGCAAAACATAAGCAAAAAATTTCAGCTTTCAGGTTAAAGTCATTCTGTAGCTTTAGCGTCGAAATGTTTTATGAATTAAATACATTGTGTCCTTGTGTGAAGGGAGAGGTGGGATGAAAATCATGATTGAATATTTGGGTTGCAAATAATAAAACTTAGAAAAACACTGATTTATTGTTTAAATGAATATGAAGTAATATTTTGGTGAAAACAAAGAATTGCTGCATATATTATCTTAAGAATAACATGCAAACACACACACATGAAGTGTTCATTTACTTATAAAAAATATTCTTATAACAATTTCTTACAAAGTAGTTCTTTTGGGCTGCTACACATTTCTCCCAATATTTTTGCCGTTATCGAAGAAGAGCGTACAAAAACGCCTCTTTTTAGATGACACGCATCTGGCCCGTCGCTCTCTGCATGGTACCATCTCTTGACAACAACTTGGTGAATCACAGAGTTTAGTACAAAATGCTATGCTGTAGCATTATTAAAATTTTTCTGTCATTTTATGAAAAACGAAAATCCGTTGACCCTTACTTATGTTTCCTCGCTCAACGGTAGTTTGTCGACGACTGACAGCTTTTTCAGATAGGGAAAAAGATTCCCACATGGCTTTAGAATTATCTAGATATATGAAGTAAATCAGACTCCCATTACCATATGATTATAAACAAGAAATTATGGTCGTACCTTTTTTTTTTCTGTACACTTCTCATTTAGTAAATCGGTTTGAAATAATGATGTTACTATATGAAAAGCAACACTTTAACTAACTTTTTTTAGAATATTTACCTAATTGGTAATTCAAAGCCAATCATTTTATTTAAATACCGAATAATAAATTAATTACGCTTCTGAAATATTTTCAATGGCAGATACGTATTATGGTCCTAAATATAAGAATCTATAACTATAATACATATATTAGTGTTATTAAAATAACTTAGCATTATTAGTTTTTTTATTAATAATTTTTATGAAATCTCTTTTGTATTTATTTTTTTAAATAAGATAGACTATTATGTTACTCAAAAAGTTTATCTAGTGCAAGCAAAATATTAAATTTGGTAAATAATTTCCGTCCACTTTTGAAATGACCAATTCAAAAAGAATGATAAACTGTATTTATATATCAGTCGATAATTAAAATGATAAGAGAGTAAAAAAAAAACTTTAAAGAAATTTTTAAGACTGAGAATTCTTCAAATGTGCAATTCCTAAAATGTTTAACATTGTATAGAATTAGAATAAACCTCCAAAAGATGATAACATAAAAGTTTAAAAAATAAATAAGCTTGTTTTAATAACACGCACTAAAATATGAATAAATATACCATTATTAGCCGATATAATATTTAATCGATTCTACGAAAGTATTTAGAACAACTTTTGGACATTCATTTTAGAAGAAAAAAAAGAACTGTGTTTTTCTGTTACAAATTAAAAACAATATATATTGTTTCATAAATGAATGGTAATTTTATCAGGTTTATCGATTAACAAAGATAGAAACGATTCACTCATTCCTCACGAGATCTACGGAACTGTTAGACCTGCAGACTTGAAATTTCGTAGGCAGGTTTCTTTTTTTTGTTGATTAGAGATCCGTTAAGAACGAGTTTTACGAAATCAACTCCCAAGGGAAGGGGAGAGGGTTAAACGGTTAAGTTAAATAAATATTCACGTTTTTGAAATACCGTATTTTTTCGAATCTAAGCAGTGTTTTTTTTTTTCCAATGTTGATGCTACTGAAAATCGGATACGGCTTAGAAACGAAGAGGAAAATATATTGGATGGAGCAGTTAGATCTCTCTCTCTCTCTCTCTCTCTCTCTCTCTCTCTCTCTCTCTCTCTCCCCACACAACTATAGGTTCATGTATGTATTTAAAAGTTTATAATACTGGTAAACTAACAAATTGTTTACTTCATATTATTTCTCATTTTAAATTTATTTTTTCGAAAAATTGGATATCGATAAGCCCTTTTATACTATTTTTCATTTTCCACAAAGATTTGTTGCGAATTTGGGGTGCGGCTCAGAATAGATGGTGGCTTAAACTTGAATAAATACGGTAATAGACCTACATACTTTAAACCTTTTCTTTTGTTATTTTGTTGTTAATCCACTAAGAAGGATTTTGTGGAAATAGGCTTTCAAGGGGGGATGTTACCAGGGATTAAGGGACTTTTTAGATGAAAACGAATTTCCAAGATGATAGTATTCACGTTTCTCTAAAGCATTAAACCAGCAAACTTGAAACTTGGCAAACATGTTTCTTTTATTAAGAGAACCATTAAGAAAGGGTTTTACGGAAATTGACTTCCAAGAGGGAATGCAAAGTGTTACTGAGGTGAATTGTTAAAAAAATTTCCATTCTTGAACCATTTGACTTATAGGAACGTAATTTCGCAAGCATATTTACCTTGGTAAAGAAGAGATCAGATAAAAATGGGTTTTGCTGAAATTGACTTTGTTGGGAAGGGGGGAATATGGAGGTGGAAAAGATATTTCCGTTTTAAAAATGCAAGTCCTTTCACTTTTAAATCAAAAGGTCAGGACTATTACAATGATTTTCAATTCGATAGAACAATTAATGCTAGGACATACATAAGAACGAATTACATACAAACAGTATAAAATCATACAACATCAACCTACCTAGTAATGCGATGCCCAAGTTTGTTCATTTAATTTATCTGTCCTACACCCAGATTCTTAATTTAACATCGCATCATGACTTAAGTTAAAATTAGTTAAGTTTCTATTGACAAATTAACATTACACTAAATTAACAGTCCGATCGTATAGTGGTAACAATTATATTTATTGATTAACATATTGGTAAAAAAAACGTTAAATTTTACAAGGGTGGTACTTATCTGAGAGGATAGGAGTGACACGGAGGGGTGACCTCTGGTAGCGAGTTCGCTTCCCGACTGGAGGTTTTTTCTGGCAGACGTAAGAGGAAAAAAAGCCCCGAGAATCGAGTTTTTTTCGAGTTTCGATTGACGTCATGGGGATATGGATCAAAAAAGATCCTCCTTCCCCTATCTAACAATTAAAAGTGCCTTAAAGTGGAAAACCTGACTGAAAGTTCTTTCCTGATGAATTCTTGCAGACCAGCTTTTAAAGCCGACCGCACCACTTGGAAAAGAATCCGCCACGGATTCATTACTATCAATCTACCACCCTGATTGGATTCCACTGTCCACGTAAGGACACAACCTTGCCGGCCATCAGGTCCGTTGAACCCGGCGCACCCACATTCCTGTGTAATCCCTATTTCCTGTAAACAGGGCAAATGCAAAAATTACAACTGTATCTCAGGGGCCGGCGGCCTCCCATCACTAGCGAAGAGGTGGGTAACCCTCATATCCCATTATGATAACCTAGGGACTCAAACTGGTTCATTTTTTAAGTTACATTAACGTTGGACTTGCAATAAAAAGAGGGCTCTTCGTGACGGACCTCGTAATTTTAAATCTCGTTGAAGGGACGAGGACACAGAAGCTGCCACTCTACCCTTCGGACTATTCCACGTTGTAACGTTTTCCCGCCACGCAGCTACAAAATCAGCTTTCCAGTACAGATAGCATTACGCCGTTCATATCTGCATGTGCATCCCTAAAATATTGCTGGTTCTCTTCATTTGACATCTCTCCGTCAACCGATGGCCGTGAGAAAACCAACGGCTGTATTTCCACTGCGATCTGGAAAGTCGATTGTAAATTGAGGTGTAAAAAGATACCGCCCTCACCCCAAGAGAATGGAGAGACAGTCCGTTTGAAACCCTCGAAAAGAGACGTTATGTTTGCCTCCGCCTTCATCAAAAACATGGTCTGTGAAATTGAAATACTCCGTTGTTTGAATAACTTGTATATAAATGTAAATACAGTCGAGTTTCTATGTAACGAAGTCGCTAAATCCCGGAAAAGGGTTCGTTATATAGAAAATTCGTTATATAGAAGTACATCTTTTAATATACTTTATACACCACATAAAAGAAATTTTAAATTCATGAACACTATATATTTAAAAAAAAGTAATTATTCACACCATTTTTAAATTAAAATATGTTTATTTTATAAATCTTACCCATCATGAAAGAAAGAAAGAAAAATTGCAAGGAAAACAAGGGGGTTGGGGAATGTCGAAGAATTCACTATATTTTCAATATTAAGAAAATAATTTCTTCTAAAATTAATGAATTTGAAGAATATTTTATAATTTAAAGCATACAAGTAATATTAAACATACGTTATTTTATATTTAGAACACGGGTACAACTCCACTGAGGGTGAAATGAAGATATCGAAGATGTTTCTAGTGAACTGGGCAATGGGGGTTAAAGGTTGCACTTCTTGGATGAAACGTCCAGAACTCTATTACTCTCGGCGAGTTAGGATTTAGTAAAATCAGTTCAATATTTATAACCACCATAAAATGTGTTAAAGAAAGAATAACTTGAAATTTTTTCAGAAATACTTTAAAAAAAGGGTGAACAAAAATTGTATCACAAAAGAAAAAGTTTGTTATATACAAAATGTACTTCGCTATAGAGAGGTTATTTTACGAAGAAAATCGGGAAATGTTCAAGGTTCCAGAAAAAAGTTCGCCATATAGAAAAACTCGCAATATAGATGCTCGACTGTAATATAATTTATAGCTGTAAGCGTAATAAATCAATAATTTATTTTCTCACTTTCAAGCTACTTATCAATTTTCCCAAATCGTTACAACGTCAACTAGAAACTTTTAGCTTCGATAGTTTAAGTTATCCGACTACGTTCGGAACCACGATTTTAAAAAAGCACATTAATGGATAATTTTCTTGATATTTAGTGTCATTTAGATTAGAATACAGTATAAAATTGTTTTAAGGACATTGTGACAATTTTTTTTTATTTAAATACAATATTTTGGCAAAAAATTAACTTATAAAATAACCTTTTTCAAAACGTTCTCCTTTTATAAAAAATGCTTCTCAAATAATGGTATTTTGCTTATATAAAGTAAAGACTTCTCTCCAGACAGTCTGAACTAGGACTTTTAAAAATTTCACATTATATTTTCAGATTTACCACCCATTGAAATAATTATCGGCGTTTTTTCTTAAAATTTCTCGCCTCTGTGGTAGTAAAGTATGGATAAATTCACTTCTAAGTTATATGTTTCAAAACTTCTAGTTCAGCCTCTGTACAGAGGTCTGAGGTATATACAGGCATAATATTACTATAATAGAAGCATTTTTCACAAAAGGAGAATGTTTTGAAAATTGGTCATTCTATGTTCGTTTTTTACCAAAGTATTGTACTTAAATAATTTTTTATTGTAATACTATTCTTGAAACAATTTTATATACGTTTTCTAATCTAAGTGACACTACATATCCTAAATATTATATATTTATACGCTTTTGCAAAATCACGGTTCAAACGTAGTCGGATACTTTAAACGTCCATCATCCCTTCTACATGACATGTCTCTAGTGACACTAGAAATCGAACTCCCAACTCAAAAGATACAACACCATCCGAACTCCACAACCATGACCATTCGGCAGGTACTCATTTTAATGCCAGGGAGTGAGCGATTGTGGGGATTCATGGCGCAAGAAATTTCAATGTCAGAGAACGATCGTAAGTTATGTAATTTTCATCAGAAACAAGGACTAAATTGTCTTCTAAATGACTACACCTAATGAGTAAAGGCACGCATGGAATGGTTAAAAGTTTCGTCATCTAAAATTAATAATAATGTTTCCTTTTTTTATTACTAACCAACCGAATGTATTTTCTAAAAAAAAGAATACGTGAAATGAATTACAAATGAAAATGTTAAGTGACATTCATTTGTGAACGAAGTTCTATTCAGCGAAGAGAGAAACGGAAAAATTCAGTTATTATCCGCTCGGACTTGAATGACTCATTAGTTGAAGAGCAGGTAAAAAAAAACTAAAGAAAAAGGAATCAAAGATGGTTTTTAACAAAAGTTTCAAAAGAAAAAAAATGAATATCTTTTTTTTTAAAAAAAAAAGTCGAGTGAAAGAGAGAGAGAGTTACTGAATTTTTTTAAAAAAAAATACATAAATTTTAATTTTTTAGAAAATTTTTTAGATTTATTATTTTTACAGGAATAGATTGATTATTTTTTAACTTCGCCTTTCAGTTGCTGACGTACCCCTAAGTTTGTACTTCGATCAAGTGAGCGAACGTAGCTTCAGTCCCTCTACTTTCCAAACTGCCATGCAAGGATTTTCAGTCTCGACATACAGCAATATCCCGAACTTACGTGATAGGTTGGACTGAGTAATAACCACTTAAATCGGCGGACGATTTCCCATATAAATTATTTTTTGTCGGGGCTGGATACGAAAGAAAATAACAATTTTGTGAAGAAAAAAAATGTGAAGTAAATTCTTCGATAACACAAATACAAAATGGCAAGCCAATGTAATTTTGATTTAGACTGCCGGCTCAAAGATTTTTTTTTCTCCAGCAAAATTTCCTCACAGCGTGCTAATATTTTTATTATTCCTCGTTTCACTAAAAAAAAACCACGCTATTCGTTAGAGTATTCTTAATTATTTAAACCAGTTCTTCTCAAACTTTTAATATTAGCGACCCAATATTCAATCATAATTTTCATCACGCCACCCCCCCTCCATGCATTAACAATATATTTAATTCTATAATACACTTTGACGCCCAAAGCTACACTGCGACTTTAACCACTTAAATACCGTCGGCGTATATAAACGTCTCGCTCATCCAAAGCGTTAAGTGCTTTGGTCGTATATATAGTACGTCTTTCCGAAGTACGATCTTTTCTGTGCTACCCATAAAATAATTCCAAAAACTTTGCAATGCAACAAAAGTACCATGACAGTGTTTGTAATTTGATTATTCAATCGTTTTCTCCCCCCAATACATGTAAAACGATGGCATTGGGGAGAGAATCGCGTAACTTGTAATCGACAGGGAGAAGTGATTAATTATATATATATATATATATATATATATATATATATATATAAACCGTACTAATTATCAAAATAAGTGTTAATTTATGCATATAATTTTTTATGACAAGCCCATAGAGTCACTGAAAACTATTTAACTTGTTTTTAACTTAGTATTGTTAAGTTTATTGTTAAATTAAATACATTGTGCACAGAGTACTGTAACGTCGTGTCTAGCTATCCATCAGTAAATAATTCTTTACAGCCTCATATAGAAATAAAAAAAATATTGTTTATTTGATAAACAATTCTTAATGAAGTAATATTGCCAAGCCGGTGTAGTCAGTTCATATTCCATTCTCAACGCCACCGGCGTTCATCGTCTTTCCACTCCAATCTCCGGACCCCTTTTTTTCATACAAGGCGGGCTCCTCTCTCTCCCCGACTCTTTTTCCTCTCTTTTTTCCGTCTCCTTCCGTCTTGTTTTTTTACTGTCTCTCCTGAAAAAGAACCCCTTTTAAACACCAGGGGTGTGTTCACAACACGCCCCTCGTTCCTTCTTATTGGCAGGTCACAAAAGTCTCACTTGACCTCCCTCGTCCTATTTGCGCATAACACGCCAAAACACACCCGAGCCGTCTGGCCCAAGGCGCCATAGTTCCTTGTCCAACATCTGGACACACTTGTCCATCACGCCACCTGTTTCTAGTATCCCCGTCACTCAACACCAGAAAAGACGACATGATTATTTTAAGATAGGCTTCGCCTATTGTCAATGGTGCGCCGGCTCTACTTTACCATTATGGTGACCTGTCTGTCTGTCTTCACTCCCTGAGTTCAGACAATAAACAATGGCCCCATGGCCACGTGCACTGGTCATTTTACAGCTGGTGGATCGTAAAAATTCAGGGACAATCGATGGGGTAGTACTTGTCCTTGAACAGCTGGTGAAACCATTAAATCTATCGTGAATCGAAAGATGGGAATTCACAACCATCGACGAAGTCACAGTACTGATAAATTGAAAAATGTATTATATTAGAGATTGTAAATGTTTTTATTATTATTTTTTTCCTTTGTCAGAATGTATTTCATTTGTTTATTTTTAATGAATTAAAATTTTTTAAAAATAATCCTTCGTTTAGAATTTTCAATATGTTCGCGCCCCCTCCTCGGGGTATCACGCTCCCCTAAGGGGTCTGAGAAGCGCTGTGTGTGATTTAAACCCTTTTTCAATTAAACTTGAGTCTGTCAAATTACCAACCGTCATTCAATCTTCTTAGTGAATTGGGTCTACAGACTCAAGTTCTTCAAGATCTTCTTGCTGTTACTCGTGCATTTCTATGAGTTCATCAACTGTCAGCTCCTGATGGTGGGAGTCCTGCAGTTCTTGAACTTCATCACTATTTACTTCTAGATTTATTTCCCTGCCAAAATCAACAATGTCTTCAATAAAATTACCAATTTCATCAGGCTTTGGCACTAGTTCCGTCTGAGTTTTAATAATGGGAGGGGGGTGCGAATCGACGAGATTTGAAAATCGCGTAAGTCGGGGTAGCATAAGTAGGGATGGCGATTCTTTCCGAAAAAGATCGATTTTTAAATCGATTCGAATCGTAACCAGATGAATCGATTTACAAAAAAAGTCGAGGTCTAAGAGATAGATTTCTAAAAAATCGATTTTTTCCCGAATCGATTTTATGAAAAACAAGAAAGAAACCATAATAAACAGTCTCTTACTAGTAAAATCGGGGATTTTTTTTTAGTTCAGGGAATTCGACAATTACAATTATTTTTATTTCCATATCAAAGTATCAGGTATAAAAGAAAACATTTATTTTCTAAATGTATTCGTTATATTAAAAAGTTTAGAAAATAAAGAATATAGCTTATAGTTCCCAATGCTTAATATCTAAGCTTTTTAAAAACAACAGTCTGTCAAGTCTATTGGGATCGAAGCGGTTCCGCTCATCACTTGCGATGTTGCCGGCAATCGAAAAAAAGGCGCTTACAAAGAACAGATGATCCCACGCGATACTCGTATATATATCATGGCTATTGAGTGAACGTTATGATAAATATTTTTTATTATTGCCAGTAAAGTATTGGATGATACTTCAGGTGCACAACTACCCGCGACAAATAGTGTTTAAATTCTCTGGTTCTGACTTTAATTAAAATAAAATTGGAGTAATATCGACAGTTGATTTTTAGAAAGATAAAGAGAACTTTACTATTTTATATGTAAACAAAATAAACAATTTGAAATTTCCTCCTAGAAAATCGACAATCTACTTTCTAGGATGAAATATCGATTCACTGAATCGATTCAGTGCTACATATCGATTAAAAAATCGGGTTTTTTTGCCTGAGAATTCGATTCTTCGATTAATCGATCTCAGATCGCCATCCCTAAGCGTAAGTCGAGGTATTACTGTATTTGAGGTGCATCAATCCCTTCAGACGGCAGGACTTAAATGCAATATGACTCGACATAAACAAAGCCAGACATGAGTTCGCCTCAGTGACCACATGGCTAGAGTAAGCACATTTTCGTTCACAAAAGACAAACTCGATAAATTTTGAAATACTTTCCATATAAATGTTTTTTACGACAGGTATATAAACAATGTTTTTCTTCACAGTGAACTGAATGATTAATCTTTTCTTTCAATCAGCCATGGTGGCCACAGCAGCCTTGTCTCGAGCCCTAGTGTCACTGAAGTCTCTCTGTGTAAAGGGGATGATGTTCGTTAAATCTGCCTAAGCTAAAAGTTTGAAATTTGAAGAGAGGTTGCCAGCTCAAGTGTCGTCCTCGTCACTTGACCATGGTTCAATATTACGAGATCCTCTGCCAACAGCCTTCGTGTTGCTCAATAGTGCGACGTTAGTATACCCTTACTCACTTCGTTAGCCTTCAATATTACAATAATGTTGGAAGGAATAGTCTGTAAGCATACGTAAAAGAATAAAGATAGTACAGATGATTGGAAATATAATTCATTTATATTAAAACTGACTATGACGGTCATATATTCTTTAAGCGAGAAAAAAATCTTAAAATTTGAAGGAGAAAAAAATTGTCATTGTGGAAAAAAACGACAAATATATATAAATAAATACCAAAGTATACAAATTTTAGCGTATTGGTCACAAGAATTTTTTAGTTTTAGTAAAAAAAATACATTGCTTCATATGATCAAATATCTTTGTTTTGCTCTTATGGCATATGAACACTCACTTCAATCATGTTTGCAGTGCGAAGATATCATACGGGCACCCGCAGCAAATGACTTCTATCACGACCGCTATCACGTATTGCACTTGAAAATAAATCATTGAAAGGAAATGCCCTTTAATTTGTTTTGGTTCTGCCTCTACATTAAATATACGAAAAAATCATATTAAACTATTTTTCTGTGAATGAAATTTTTCTTTTAAAGACAATAATACGAGTATATCATTAATCTAGTTCTCATTAATTTTTTTCCAAGCCCACATTTTAAAATGTGATAGTTTAGATATTTAGATTATATAGACTTTTATATAAGTTTAATATAGTACATGTTGTATTTTAATAAAACAACTATTTATAAATCTTCAAAATAATCCATTCGGGTCGTGATACACTGTTAAGAATGATTCTGACCCTATCGGACGAATACATAGCCATGTCGGGATAGTAGGAAGATGGAAAAATGCAGGGGTACAACACATTTGACAATGATATTCCATTAACTGTGAAGAATGGGTTAGTGTGTTTTTATGATGGAGCTGCCAACAGATTTGACGGTTTGCGTCTTGCACTGAACTTATTGGTAGTACTCTTCGGTGATGTTTTATTATGAGTGAAGAGAACGTGTGATGAATCACATCAAGGGAGCCGAAGAATGCAGTCAAACATTGCAGCTGACTAACTGTTCTTTTCTGTGTTCTCACAAATGTCGGATAATTCATTCCCGATTTGGGGGTGGATTTCGTGTCTCGTAAAAAAGAAAACTGTCAAACATTGCACAAAATTTAATGGAATAACGTTATGTTTCTGTCATTTAGCCAATTTCAAAAATCCTACGGCACTCACACTTCTTACTCATCGGTGGTCTGTAGGTAACTGAAAGCTTCTACAGACAGGAAGCCATTCACGCTTGTACAACAGCTGCACCAAACCCTACCTTTTTCCTAATCTCATTTGTTGATGAACGAAAAACTATGGTTGGAATCTTTTTGAACTTGACTCGTGCTTATTTTTCATTCTCTTAATATTAAATAGTCGATTTTTTTAAAGCCATCTTGTTCCCACGAGTAAAAAATTCGATTTGACGTGATCATAAAAAAAAGTGATTACTAGGAAAAGAACATAATTTTACATATCTGTGCAACATACAGGCCTGAATATGTTCCCGATAACATAAGTTGACGCAAAATGACGTTTGAATCGGTAGAGGTTAAGCTGTGAATGAAAAACCTTGATTTTTTTCTCTCTCCTCTCTATTGAATTAAAATCGTTCCCAGGAAAAGTGTATTTATACCCGGCAATCACGATGACGATCACTTTTCCGATATTATCTCATGTGCGTAAGCCACTCAGATAAGACGTGGCAGAAAGAAGAGAAAACAAAAATGATAGATGAATGAAGTAACAATATTCGTTTCGGTCTTTCATGTACAAGAAGGAAATGTGAGCTATAAAAATTCAGAATCATATTTCATTTGCACTACATATATATATATATATATATATATATATATATATATATATATATATACTCATGGACAAAAAAAAAATTAGCGTACCAATCAAAGAAAAATGATCATTTATTTCAGAGAAAAAGGCAAAAGAACAAAGGATATAATACCGTTTGAACCCCCTCTAGCGCGAATGCACGATACGATACGATCAGGCATTGAGGCATACAAGTTCTGTATGATGTTTTCAGACAATTCGTTCCATATTTGCTGTAACCTTGCCTCTAGTTCGTTCAAACTCGTGGGATGCCCAACTCGCCGTCCCAAATGATCCCAGATATGCTCGATTGGAGACAAATCTGGGGATCAGGCAGGCAAAGGAAAGGTATTAACAGTGCGAAGACAGACTTGTGATACCCTTGCTGTGTGAGGCAGAACATTGTGTTGCTGAAAAAATGGCTCCTGGGAGCCGTTGTATGAGTGGCAACACATGTGGTTGCAGGATGTCATGGTGCCACGTATCAATACTAGGGGTGACCGTGTATTGTAGGCAATGGCACCCCATACCATCACACCAGCTGTAGGAGCGGTGTGTCACTGTAAAGCAAAGGCAGGATTGAGGCGTTTTCCACGGGATATCCATACACGAACACGATTGTCATTACTGCTGAGATTGATTCTGGATTCGTCGCTAAAGAAGACCTGCTTCCATTCCGCTGCAGTCCAGTTTCCTCCTGCACGGCACCACTCCAAACGGAGGCGTCTATGGGTGGGTGTCAAGGGCAGCACTCGTAATGGGCGCCGCGATCCCAAATGTCCTTCAGCCCGGTGCCTTCGTATGGTTCCGGAAGACACAGGGGCCCCTAATGAAGATGCTACCAGTGCCTGGATTGCGGTTGATGAAGCAGTTGGCTATACGCATGCATTTCTTACGATGTGGTCGTCTTCTCGACGCCTGGTCTGTTGAGGGCGTCCTGAGACTGGTCTTCGTGTAAATGACATCTCTCGGATCCACTGGTCCCAATACCTCCTCACAACACAATCAGAGCGGCCTAATTGACGAGCTACTCGCCTAGCTGACCAGCCAGCTTCCATCATGCGGATGATTCTCCCCCTCTAAAACTGCGACAGCTGCTCATATTGTCTTCGAAAAAGGCGTAATTGCATGTCTACCTCAGCTCTTCCTATGTAAACGATTCAGCACACTCAAACAAACTTTGGTTACCTGTTTTACAACTACGGAGAACGACGTTAAACGCACTCTATTGGCTACACGTAATGTGCAATCACGCTGTATTTCTAATCATTTGCATACCTCCCCAACATGCACCTTCATGCCAAGTTTCGTTACGATCCCGTAAATATTTCTTGGTGCGCTAATTTTTTTGTCCATGAGTATATATATATATATATATATATATATATATATATATATATATATATATATATATATATATGTATATATATGTGTGAAGTAGAAGGCGTTACTGCAAGGCCCCGTAGCATCCCCCAGCAGATAGTTTTCGAAAGGAAACGAGAAGGCAATGTGCCCGACGGGAAAAGGAGCAGCGAGAGAAGGAACATGAGAACCACGGGAGAATACGTTGAGACCGCAAGGGAAGCAGACGCATATCGACAGAGCCGTTATATTTCTTTAAAAATAATGAAAGCCAATTAGGCAACGACGTTTAAATGTTCATTTAATTAATTAATTTTATTCTACATTTTTATTTATTCTTATTTTAAAAATAAACAGATTATTCTGTCAAAGGAGTTTACGAATTAATCCCAGTAACAATATAACATTTATATATATACATATATACATATATATATATATGTGTGTATATCTACATATATATATATGTATATATACATATATGTATATATATATATATATACATATATATACATATATGTATGTATGCATTATAAACTTTTAGAGTGGAAAGACTGAATATCATTTTTTGGCCGATCGTGAATATGATTTTAACGATGATTATTTGAAATGGTTGATGTTTCATATCTGTTGATATAGACGAGGCAGTCCTTTGCAATGGTAAATACTGTTTTATTTCACATTAAACCTATGGCATTCAAACAACACAAGAAGCATATACGATGACATAAAACACAAAATTAGCTGCAGCAAATTAACACATGTTTAAGACGAAGACAAAGACAGCGCGGACAAAGAACTCTTGCTTTTTATATTGGGTAGTGAAGGGGGGGTTGGGTGATTCCTTCTAATAAAAGCGACGATAATCTTGATGTTCAATTATGATTAATATCTCGGCCATGCGAGCAGACAAGTTCAAATAATTAGATGCGTGTCCTGTAGGACTGGACCAAAGAATTAAAAAGTTACTGAAAAGGATATTAGAGGGAATTATTACCTATATGTGTGTGTGTGTGTAAAATTTTAGAAAAAACACCCCTCTCCCCAAAATAATCCGAATATCTCAAATTTTTGCATGTCAATTTCTTTATACCAAGAACGCAAATGAATCAATTTTCAAGGTCATGAATGTTAACTTCGGTCACAGCATGCGTTTCTATAGAAAAAAAATAGCATTGCATAAAACAAGCAACAATTGCAGGCGGTTTATCTTTTTAACAAAGTTCGGTGAAATATTGGCCAAGTTCGGTTTTTCGTGATGCTTTCAGTTTCTTCCAGAACAGTGGTCTTCAAAGTAACGAGCCCAAAAGCGTACCCCAAACTAAAAGCAGAGTGACTTGGAGTACGCCAAAGATGCCATCGGTACAATGGGCCAAAGGTGGAGTACACCATGATATTTATGTATATACAGGGTGATCCATAAAGAAGTACACAGCTTCAGTGCACTATAAATCAAGAACAATTTAAGATATATGCTATTTGTAACAAAATTGTGAGGGATCATTTAAAGATTTGTTAGAGATAGTCGCAATGTTCTATGTGTGAGCCCTTAATCACACGAAATACATTGAGCCGGTACTCCATTTCCGCCCAAACGTGTTTTAAGGTATCTGAATCAAGTCCATCGATAGTGGCTGTGATACGATGTTTCAGCACTGCCTGATCAACAGGAGAAGGAAAGGAACGAAAATTTTGTCCTGTCCTTTACGTACCCTCAAAGGAAGAAAGAAATCACAAAGTGTTAAGTCAGGACTTTAGGGGGATTTTGGTTAGTGGTATGTTGTTGTCTGCAACTTGTCCATTCCACTGGTGAGAGAGATGTTTATCGAGGTAATCTCGCACGTTGACCGACCAGTGTGGTAGTGCACCATCCAAATGGAGAATGAAGTTGTCAATGTGGTTCTGCAACTGAGGCATCAACCAAAGGATGTTAACACATCCAAAAAAGTGGCTCCCGTGAATATTTACTGAATTCAAAAACACAAAAAGCCTTTTACATTGCAAACGCCGCCATTTTGACTGACTAGTCACATGACTCGCATGATATTGCTTACGTCACTTCCGCCAGGGATGGGACAGAAACTTTAAGAGTACATCTAGCTTATACGGTTCACCGAGGTGGTGTGCTTGTCTTTGATTGTTATTGTTTTACAGCATATGGAAAATGTTTACATTTTATTAATCCCCCTGTTTAATAAAGGTCTTATAATTATTTACGTTTCAGGATACATGATGAAAAAAGTTTGGCTGTTCTAGAGTGTATAGTATAATTAATAATTGAATTATTGTTACGAATGATAATTTGTAAATTTTAAAAGTACATCTAATGCAATAGTGAAAACACTTTCAATGTGTTAATAAAACTTCTACTTTTTTACAGTTATTACGGACATTACCCTATAAGTTTAAATTTAAAAAAAAATTGATATAGCTTTTGTCGAATGAAATTGATGTTTTGGAGTCTTTCACACAAAATGGATAGTATAAGAAATTGCATAAGACCAAATAATCTTTTTATTTAAAAAAAACCATCCTCCCCCAAATTCATATCTCATAAAATTTTACATTATTGTCGTCAATCCAGGAAGTGAAACAACTATTATCAAAGAATAATATGATTACTGATTTCGGACATGAAAAAATGGACGAAATACAATTTTCCGACGGAATTACTATTTCAGTTCTTCTACCTTCACCAAAATCCGGTTTCTTTTGCTATAAAATGCTAAAAAAAATGTATGAAACGTTTTTCATTCATTTTTTACCACCTACTTTTGACCTTTTACATCTTCTACATGCAAACTTATTCATGCGTAAATCAACTTCTTTTTACATGAATAATTTGAATAGAGTTTTCCTGTTCTTTTCAGACACAGTTACAGTGTAAAAATACATGTATCGACATTTACAACCGAGATTATTGGCATTTTATGGAAACAGTATTGTATTCCAGAGTGTTTTAGTTCTATAAATACAATGTAAAAGAAATGCGCAATGTTTTCTTCATCTTAACGTGTTGTAGGAGAAAAATAAGAAACGTGTACACATAATTAGCAGTAGATGTCTTTTAGGCTCTAAAATATTTACCAAAATGCAATAAAACTTCAAAACCAAAATCAAAAATAATTATCATATTTTAGAAAAATAGTTTATAGATCGTAAAATTTAATTTTTTATGTTGGCCATAAGAAAACTAAATCTGCCACTGACAAAATGTTAAAATTCAAAAAAGGATTATCGAAGTATTCTTAGTTGAAACATTTTATGAAAATATTTGGTTTTTGTTTTTAATTCGAAATTAGTATTTGACCGAGTGAGTGAATATTTTCTCAAAAGTAAAAATACTAATCCGCAGCCCCATTAGAGTGAGTGAATATTAACGTCGCACTATTCAGCTACCGGCTCGGTGGCATGGTTAATTTGTCGCTGACCTTCTGCACCTAAGGTTGCGAGTTAGACCCCGGTCCAAGTCGGTGGATTTTCATGATGCAGAAAATCTACAGCGTCCATGTCGTATGATTATACGGCATGTAAAAATTCTCTTGAGTGTCCATTTGGCTTGGATGCTCCCGGCAAAATTAAATTCTTAAGTTCAAATTTCGTATCGGCAGAGATCAGATGCCGATACGATTGTATTTCAGTGACATGTAGGGACGAAATCTTAGAGCTCTATACTCGACGACTTAAAAAAATCATAAATTGAAGGATATTTACACATTTTAGATCAGTACCAAGGAAGGAGGAAGTAGGATTATTAATATTGACAATGATTTCGAAATCAAATTGAAGGTTAAATTTCATCTTTTAAGACAATTTTTACATAATCAATAGTATAATTAGATATAAGTATAACTGATTATGAGAAATGCGTAGATCATGAAAATTTCATAATTATGAAGTTTTAGTAAAACAACGTAATAAGCATTGTGAGGGGAGGGATTAAACAATTGTAGTGAATTCCGCTGATGGAAGCGTGATGATTTGCCAAAGGATGAGAGATGAGTGTTTTTGACAAAGGATAAGTTTTGACTATAAAAAGGGGTCCGTGGGTTGAAAAATTTTGGGAACCACTGTAGTAGATCCTCATCAATAAAAAGCACGTCGGCTCGTCATGGAGTGGCACGTTGAATCCTCTCCATTTGAATCTTATAAATTTCCACTAATAATTTCTTCAACTTCGTGATCTCCATATGACAACAATCACCATCCTCTTAACTTTCCTCTTCATGACTTTAAATAGCAACCCTCATCAACATAAATCGCGATTCCCTTACAGAAAGATTTTATAATCATATAATGTTCTCGATAGAATATTTCCTAGAGCAAGGATGGCGAACCATTGGCACGCGTGCCATTCATGGCACGTGATTCAATATTTTGCGTATGCCAGCGATTAAAATGGCTTGCATTTTATTTCAAAATAACAAAGTTCACTTTAAAGTATTAGGAACAAACGTGATTGATCACCCCCCCTAACTCGTTTGTTATTGTCTTGCCTTAGTTATGTCGTAGACTGCAATTGTTTATGATGCAAAGTTTGTCTACGCATAACACATAGTCAATTTCATTGACACAACTGTATTTTAAAGTTTATTTGTGTTAAAGTGTTATTTAACATGGCAAGAGAATAAAAAGGGCAAGATAGTAAGTGTAACAGAGAATTTCAAATTTGGTGAATCTAGAAATATGGCATTATTAGTAAAGGCGACAAAAGCGATGTATGTTTTATGTTCTGGAACAGTAGTATGCAGAACATCGTCTATAAAAAGACGTTTTGAAATAAATCGCAAATCCTCTTGTCAAAAAGTGAACCACAACAAAAATAATTAATTGTGTAAAAACCTATATTGGCTGATGACTCCAATTCACACATGCATTCTACTAAAAGTAATATCTTACAATCCTAATGTAAGTTATTTGTCATCCACACACACATACATAATCTGCAACAATAGAACTCACACTAATGTTTTTTTTAATTTGAATTACACGAATAACTAAAACATTTACAACTATACAGCGCACAAAAGGATTTTTTTTTCATAGTAAATAAAGAGTTTTGTGTTCTTAGTATTTAGTTTCCTTAGTTTCCCAATAATCACAAGTCAAAATTATTTGACGGCACGTCTATACCTCATTAAACACTTCTTTAGAATAAATAGCCTGTTGATCCATAAAGATTCTCCACCCCTATCCTAGAGGATTATTAAGAATCGCGTATAGAGAACCCATTACAAAATTACTTATGTTTCGTTCATTTTCAATATAAGACAAAATTGGCATAGTAAATACACAGAAAAAAGGGATAAACTTCCACAAGCCAAAATAGTACATTAAATATAATTAAAGCGAACGGTATAAATGCTTGTGTATTTCATATGAATAAAAAAACAAAGCCTACAACATAAAAAGCGACTCTCCATAAAGTATATAACTTGAAAAGGATGAAAATATTGGTATATATGCATGTGATGTATTTGTAATTGAAAAGAAAACTCTAAGAGTACCTTTGGAAATAAATGTTGCATTCAAAGAAAATACAGTTACGCTATACAGCTATTTTAGCATTACAATACAGCTAAAATACAGCTATTTTAGCATTAGAATATCCTTTGTTTCATTCACCATCTGGTTACTCTGTTGCAATGCTCTGAGGCTAAGGGCTAGTCAGTCTTTGGCACAGCCATAAGTTGTTTTTTTATACATTGTATTACAAAGATTATATGTTTATGTACTTTCGTTCCATTCGGATAACTTGTAATAAATGCGTAGCTTTTTATATGTTATATAATGCCTCAATATTTCAATATTCAAATGTACGAACATGGTAGGAAGAAGAAAAAATGTCTGAATATAGTTTTTAATCCTGACTAAAAAAAGTTTTTTCCTTTAATCGCGAAATGATCATAATTTTTTGGTAAAAATTCTTCTAAAGTACTGTATTTTAGTTTGATTTCATTTAAATTTATGCAAACTCTGAAGCAACACGAAGCCTATTGGCGATGGGACCTCATAAGTTTGAATCACGATCAAGTGACGAGGTTGTCGCGGTCGAGAGGGTTCGAATAAGAATCAGAAATTTCTCAATTTAAACAATTTTACTTCCTTTTACCACTTATTAGGCATAAAAAGAATACAGAGAATGCACTCTAATAACTAAACCCAAGGATAAATAAAACTTATTAATCTAACGGTAATATAAATAAGAGTACTTATCTACTCTCTTGCTTCAACACTTAATTGATCTTTCCTTCTTGCATTTCCAAGTGCAACCACCGGTCGTTAACACTATGTTTTCTTCTTATACTCAACTTTCAACCATCATACCGCCTACTCCTCGACTTGTACTTAAATAGAGAAGCTCACATTTACATTTAACTAAGTCATCTCTACGGAAAGCAGTTTTCAACTAAAATCACAGTTAAAAAGAGTACTTTACGCAGGAGGATTATTAAAAGTACGAATAAAACCCGTTACAAGAGGACATCTGAGATGGCATCCCCTTTTTAATTTTCACACCAGCCAACAAGAGGACTTTGAACCTCGACAGATTTAATGTGCATTACGCCCTCTACACGGCAGGTCTTCAGAGACACTCGACAGTGCTGGCCACCAGTTCGTGATCATGATTACTTGATTACAACGGCCACATCAGATATGAGGACCCATAATACTTGTGTTTCTATTAGGTTGGCGCGAATGAAATGAACGATTTTTAAGTGAATATATAAAACTACATAACGTTTTTTTTATAAAAGTTGTTTATTTAATCAAAAAAAATGCTTCATTTTCTTCAATACACCTTTCCCAACGATATTTTAATGCACAGATGACTGTTCCCCCTAAAAAAATTTCTGATCTTAACAATGAAGAAACCCTGATTTTGAATTTTTCAGACTGTTCAGTCAGTTAAAATTGTTCTAAAAGTTTAAAATAATTGGAAGTCGGTTGGTGAAAGATCCAGCGAATAAGCTGGGTGCTGCAAAAATTCAGTTAATTTCGTTATTGTTTTGTTCGACGTATGCGACCGAGCGTTGTAGTGGAGACATATTGCGTTATACAGATTAACAATTGATGGGCTTATAATTTTCAATTTTTCCTGCATTTCATCAATTTCCAAGCAGTATAATGCGTTTTCAACAATGCTTTCTGAGCATTCATTCAGAGTTTTGGGGTCGTCCACGCGGTTCATTTTGGTTTAATAGGCCCAAAATCACAAGAACGAAATTTTTCAAACTGATGCTGCACTTATTGATCTTTAACAGTATTATCCCCCTTGATTTATATATTACCAAGTTAATACTCACACACAGGAAAAATTATACAAATATTGGTTGAATTATTATCCTTATATATATATATATACGTAATTCAAAACAAATAACAAAATCGAACACTTTGAAGTACGATTCCGGGAAACGGACGATACGACTATCAAAGAGGTTATGACGAAAACAATAGCAAAACAAAAACTGTGCGATAAACCTTTATATGTAAAGAAAATTGAACATTTTATAGGTATTAACCTTGTAATATAAGGTTAAGAGATTGATGTCATTAAACGGACACAGTACGATTCAAATGAAAAACAAGTGTTATAAAAAATTAAGTCAAAACAAAGAGAAAAAATTTGTATTTTAGTTACTTTTTATTCAATAATTACAATTAATGTAAATATTTATATACATATGACAGAATCACAATGTTAAGTGACAAAATAGAAAGCGATTTTCCTCGCAATTTTCCCGTTTCGTTTCTGTTGTTTTTTTTCAATCCCCTTGGAGCAGGAAAGCCTACAACAAGTCCATTTGACCCTTCCGCGTAATAGTGTCACACACCAGGTCTTGCTCTTCATAAAACTGTCACAGGGAAACGCCCCAGCAGTTCAAAAGATGAGCAGAAGAAGCAGGGTCAGATAAAGAAAGACTTTACCCCCTGCACGTCATACTACGCAGGTGACCGCTTCTAAGGCGCGCCAAGGCCGTTCGATGAGCTCTGGAACTCCTGCACTGTAGAGATAGGCCAGGGCACTTAGCTGTGTACCAGTGGTGAGCAGGAGGGTTTTGCCAGGTCAAATTCATTTTAGTTCTTTGGAGGGAATGAATTTCCGAGTGGCTTAAGACAGTGGAACTGGGGTTAGAGAGAACACAACCCCTACCAGCCAGCTCATCAGCTGCTTCGTTCCCAGGCACACCCACATGTGATGGTATCCACTGGAGACATACTTTTTTCCTCTGACCAAGCCTAGCTAATTTGGATAAAATATCTATACCAGTATTGTCCATAATTTTCAGCCAATTCTTCAAATATTGCGTTTCATTTCTAAATAGGGTGTTGGACTAATATTTTTGATTGTTTCTATTTATTCATTAATTAAATTTAATTATTTCCGTAAAATAGCATAGTAAAAAGAAACACCATTCTCAGAAGTTAGGTCATCCCATGTGGGATTCGAACCCACGACCTTTAGAGTAGAAGTCCACCGCTTTATCCATTGCGCTGCAGGGACACAGCGAGCGGTTTTCCTTTTTATATATAGTGTTGGACTATTATTTTTGTTTGTTACTATTTATTCATTAATTAAATATAATTAATGAATTAATATTTGTAAAAACTGCATTAACGTCAAGTGTCATCCACTGCAAGTTAAAAAAATATATATTTGAACTTGAGTGAATGAATAAAAAATATTTTATTAAAGATTGAAAAAATTTGAACAAGATATTTATATAAATAAATATATATTGGAATAGTTGTGTGAACTAATAGTAGAAATTGGAAAAAAACGGTCAAAAATTCATATAAAATATGTTTATCTTAAATCATTCTTTATATACTTTTCTATAATCTCACAAAATTTGAAAGCTCTAAGTTAAAAGAAATTCCGAGTTATTATGACTTCTGTGTTAAATAGTAAATGAAAACTTTAAGCGGATTTATCTCAGAAAGAAAAAACAACCATTTTATCTTCATTTAAAACGCCAAGACTTTTTTTTATTGTACCAAATGCTTTGAGATTTTTTTTTACCTCTCGTTATTAGTACAAGTAACAAAAGTTGGTATGTATTTTTTTGAATCAAAGCAATATTTTTGTTAAAAAAAAAGAATTTCACGAATATCAATCATACTAGCAGAAAACCCATACCAACTTTTGTTTTACATAGCTTGATGTGTTTGTAAATCAAACTTCAAGTGTGCACGTCGATTATTATATAGGTGGAGTAGCACCCATTTAAAAACCACTTCATTAATATTTTAAAACTTTCCTTTACAAAATTAAATGGCTAGTCTTTTTTAGCAATATGTGCACAAAACCTGTTTCCCGTAATCCATGTGCATTGATTACAAGCAAAAAAATTACAAAAACCATTAAATCGAAGATTTTTTTTTTATAAGTTGTACCCTGACCCCTTAATGTAAGGTTTTCGCCAAGCCCTGTATAACTTACGCTCGTATTCACCTTTAACCTAACCCAGCGATGAAACCTGGAGTTAAGTAACCGGCAGTCAACCCCAGGTTAGAACTTCAATTCACAGCTCTTTTTCGACCTCCAGTTACTTGACTCTGGGTTTCTTAACCTGGGTTTACTGGTCGATTCCCATTGGTCAAAATAAACCCCGTGACTTCCGACTGGAGCTACAAATTCTATATTTGCCTCGTACCAGCTTGTTTTTAACCTCAAGTATCACTAACTGCTTAAAATGACTGCCAACAGAATTTATTTTACGCAGTACGAAAAAGAGTTGGTGTTGGCTTTGATGAAGCCGCACTAACATATAATAAAATGTATGGAAGCAAATGCTGTTAGTAGCACACAAAAAATGAAGCGTATATTGAAATAACGCGGCAATTCAATGACATTGACGGAGTGGTGAATCCGCGAACACCACAACAGATCCGTCAGTGTTATTTAAATTTAAAAAAGAAAACGATAAAGAAAAGTATAGTGTTTTGCAACAAGAAAACGTGAACACTCGAAAAATCGCTTACTGCGCATGTGCGGTTAAAACTAACCCAGCTGTGACCCTGGGTCAGGATTTTTTAACTTGAACCGGAGTTAAGTTATTAACTTGCGATGGTGAATAGCGTTTTCGGCGAAACCCAGGTTTCCTTCCTCTAACCGACGGTCAGGTTAGCGGTGAATATGGGCGTTAGAGGTACAATTCAATCAAGTAGATAGTAGCTTTATGAAAAAACAATGAATAAGATTTTACATTTAGAATGCAACCACCAATCAATTTTACAATGCACCTAATATTTGGCTACAAAATAATATTCCAATTTATATCTCTCACAAGCTTTGGAAATTACAATACGAAGGGATTTTTTTGTTGCAATTCCAGTTATTTTCTTTTTCTTTTTGTAAATGGTTAGGGTGTTGCCATATTAAAGCAACAGAGTAGGACCGGATACTATTTTGAGGTCAACATGTCAACTAAGTTTTTCGTTCTAATTACAACGATTTTTAAAGAAAATGAACCTTTTGTTGAGAGTATTTAAAAGTTCATCGTGTCATTGTGTGGTTCACATAATGGTCGAAAATATACTTATTTCGTTTCTATTAAAAAAATGGGGTTTCCAAAATGTCTTGCTTTAATTGTGATTTTCATATGAAATTTGGATATCAAGGATTTAGCTTAATTCTTCGTAATTTGGAACTGAAATGAACTAGATCAAAGGTATTTTACCAGAAACCTAATTTTATTTATTTCATAGCGGAGAGATGCGATGTAAACGACGTGTATAAGCGAAAGTGCATTCAAAAGATTCAAAGAAAAGTACTATTCAAAAGATATTCAGTTGTCATGTTGTGAAAAGGAAAATTTTAAATCAAGATTGGTGTATATAGTATTATGCTGCCAAGATTTTGACATAAAATGAAAGACAGTCTTTACAATAGAGCTGTATGTATTTGTTCATATTTATTGGAGGAAAAAAACTTTTCTTCTGAAAATAGGAGCATGTTAATGTTAAAAAAATGCAAATAAGGGCACGAAATAAAAGTATTTTTCTAAAAGTAGTGCGAAGTTGAACATACTATTTGAAATCAACGTTTCAAGTGAATAGAAGTAATTTGAATTTAAAAAATGTTTTTGAATGGAGGGAGGTGACCGGTCACGAATACATGGACAGCAAGTGATGAGTTCCTCCTTAGTGTGGAAGTACGAGGAGGTGGTGCCAGCTCAGATGTCGTCTTCGTCACTGACTGCGGCTCAATATTAAGAGGTCCGTCACCAACAGCGCTCTTGTTGCTTGATTAGTGTGACGTTAAAGAACACACACTTGATTTAAGTGGGAAAAACTCTTTTTTTAAAATGAATTTTGTATTACTAATTACTATTTTCTAACCTTAAGCCTTTGACCGGATCAACCGTCTCTCAGACGGGGATGGTTTGGTTTGATGCCTGTAGATAACGCTGTGGTGTGATTTTGGGGGTGGGCTGTCTTGACATCTTCAGTTTTACTCTACCCAGTGAGAGAATCACGCGGTGGTACATGGCGATTTTTTTCAACTCACGATATGTGTGATTTTTCTTACCTAATGTATCACCGTTTATCAGTATTTATATTCCTATAGTTTTTTTTGTATATGTTAATATTATTTTTAATTATGTTTGCATAAATAATATAAATAATTTCTAATCAGTTTTTATATAAAAATACTTGTCACAATTCTTGCGATAAAAATATACTCATATAGTGTGCCCAGTTCAGTTCAGGTTTTGTGGGATATGGAGCAACAAAGGCTGTATGATCCCCTAAAAGACAGATGTTTCTTTAGAATTAGTAGATGTCAAAATATTTCAGTTTCTGGATAAAAAATCTGAATGTTAATCTTAGTGTGCCCATAAAGACCTAAATACTAAAAATTTTACTCAATTTTATGAGCGATAAGAACATTTGAAACAGTCCTTAGGGTAATTAAATTTTTTAAAAATTGCGTACCCATCTGTCAGTTGAGTTGAGTTGAGTTAATATTAACGTCGCACTGTTCAGCTACACGAGGGTTTTTGGCGACGGACCACGTAATTTTGAACCATGGTCAAGTGACGTGGACGACACCTGAGCTGGCACCCCCTCTCCTAACTACCACACCACACCAACGGGAGGACGTTTCAGCTCTCGACAGATTTAACGTGCATAGCTGCCCTACACGGCGGGTCTTTAGTGGTACTTGGATCGAACTCATGACATGCCTGCCATAGTTGGATACCTTAACCACTGGGCTACCACAGCCCCTACCCATCTGTCAGACGGTTGTTTCTAAGAGCGGCACAAAAATTGATGTTCTGGCCAGAGGGTGAAATATATATAATTTTTGGCAAGTACAAAAACTTGAAAAAAATTTCTAATATACCTTTCATTTATCTTAGAGAAATCTTTTTTTATTCGAGTAGTCAAATTTCCATTTTTTTTGTTATCCGTATTCAAAAAATATGAATCATATAATTAGTAGAAAATTTAATATGTTCTTCGTAAGACATAAAAAAAAATATGTTGCCCCGAAAATATTTACTGAAAGTAAATATTTTACAATTGTTCATTTTTCGATTACATATAATGAGGGAAAATTCACTTTAACTGCATAAGTTATAACTACGAAAATCATAGCGATGTCAATTGCTCAAGTAACCCAATGACCACAAAAAAAAAATGAAACATATCTTAAAAACAAGAAACTTTGATTGTTTTCAGAAATTAATAGGAGGTTTTTATTCATTTAGTAAACAATAATTCAAAAAAATAATTTTTTTTCGAGTGACGATGTGTGCATTTTAGTAACTTAGACTTTGCAGACACGGCAAGTCCCCAAATGGGAGAGCCATTTAATGGTGGTGGCCCCGTTACCAGATTTCGACTCCTGAATTAATTTTTAATCCAAGCTCTCATCAGATACTAAATATTGCCGTGATTTAATTCTGCCGGGAGCAACAGAGCCAAATTGATACTCGAGGCTTCTTTAACATGCCGCATAATCATATGGCTTGCGTGCCAAAGATTTTCGCCTCCAGAAAATATCTCGACTCCAACCGGGGTCGAGTGAGTGAATATTAACGTCGCACTGATTAGCTACACGAGGGCTTTTGGCGACGGATCACGTAATTTTGAGCCACGATCAAGTGACGAGGACGACACCTGAGCTGGCACCCCCACTCCTAACCACCACACCACACCAACGGGAGGACGTTTGAGCTCTCGACGGATTTAACGTGCATCGCTCCCCTACATGGCGGGTCTTTAGTCTTACTGGGCTTGAACTCGTGACATGCCAACCACGATCACATACCTTGACCACCAGCCTACCACGGCCACGCAAGCGAGGTCGAACCAGCAACCTTAGGCGTTCAAAGTGGGCACGCTACCTCTAAGCCACTGGAGTCGACAAAAAATAAATTTAATTTCCTATATCGGTAAAATTTATAATATCAGAATTATTGGTATTCTCTAGAAGTGTTTCTATAGAGGCTACATTTTTCAAAAGATATCTCAGCAAACACACTTTCATGTCTAATTTTACTGACAGTATTATTCGTACAATCAGAGAAAAAATATAAATGAAATTTATATTTTTTCCCAAAATTTTATATAAATGAATTGTTGAAAATATTGAATGCCCTCAATTATCAAAAACATTACTCAAATTGTGAACCCCGTATTATCAGAGTGCTCTTGCACGTATACCAAAAACATAAAGTAAATTACAAAGAATTATAAAAATACTAGATTGTATAGAAAAATTTAGGCAGCAACCCCTTTATGCTTTTCGCAGTACCATTAATTAGAAATTTAATAAACTAACACGAAAATACAATTTCATTGCAGAAAAAAAATATTGATGATGATTTACACGAATCAAACGATTAATTTTTAACATATAAAGTCGAAATATAGAGTTATACAATCTGGGAAAAGTTTATATGAGAATAAAACATTTATTTTTATATATATAAAAAAGAGCTAAAACATTTAATATATATGTATCATAAATTTATTTCTTTTGCTTTTAATCTAATTGTTATTTTTAAATAATGATAAAATTTTCGGGAAAACAAAACAATTGATTTAGCAATATCGGAAGATTCAGAATATCACAAAATAAAAACATCAGTAGAAAGAAAAACATATCAATAAGAAATAAAAATTCATAAAAATTGTTACCTGCAGGAACATAGGCCAAGCTACCCGAAAGTATTCGATATCTATCGAAATATGAATCGTTATCCCGAAACAGCTGTTAAACGGACATTAATAGCAAAACTCAAATGATCAAGAAGAAACCAGGAAACAATTGCTACGGGATGAAAAATACAAAATGAAAATAATATAATAATGATAGACTTTTTCTGATGAGAAAAGTTTGAAATGGAAATAGAGCTAGATGTTGGTAATTAATATCGAAACAATAAAAGAACCTGTTCGTGACTGAAAAAAGTTTGTGGATATCAAAAAAAAATTCTGCTTTTAATAGCTTTGGAAGGCAATTTAGTTCGATTGCAGGGTGGAATGAACGATAATTGTAAAAATTTGCCTAAATTTTTAGAACTATTTAATCAAGGATACAACCTTAAGACAACATGTGGCCTACTGAAAATTCAAATGTGACCTCCATTTATAAATTTCCCCTTTTGAAGGAAGTGACTTTCATTTTCATTTGTATATTTTTTTCATTCCCCCTTTGATAACAAACTGATGTTACCTGTAATAATTATCGATAAATATACCTTCAAATGTTACCTTCCTTTTAAGGTATACGACTACGTTCGGAAACGTGATTTTTTAAAAAAGCGCATAAATGGATGATTTTCATATTTAGTATCACTTAGATTAGAATGCATGTATAAAATTGTTTTAAAGACATTTTGACACAAAAAAAATTATTTAAATAAAATATTTTGGCAAAAAATTAACTTAGAATAACCTTTTTTCAAAATGTTCTTTTGTGAAAAATGCTTCGATTGTAATAATATTTTGCCTGTATATATCTCAGACCTTTTCATCCTCAGGGCGTTTCATCCAAGAAGTGCAACCACAGTAACCCTCATCATCCAGTTCACTGAAAACGTCTTTGTTTTCCCCTTTCACCGTGTCTCGTGTCCCCGTGTCCTTGAACTAGTCTCCGTTCATTTGTAGTGTTGATCAGTCGTACTGGTAACATCGTTTCTTGTAGCTCGAAAATGTCAAAACGTGTAAGTGCTTCAACGTCAACGAAAAAAATTAATTCTTCATGAAGTGGATAAAGGAGTCAAGAAACTTTCCTTGCAATTTTTCTCTTTCTTTCTTTTTGATAGGTAAGACATATAAAATAAGTATTAATTTACAAAAAGGTGTGAATAATTACTTTTTTTAATATACAATGTTTATGAATTTAAAATATTTGTTTTATGTGGTTTATAAAGAAAGTTGAAAGGTGAACCTCTATATAACGAACTTTTTTTAGGGATTTAGCGAC
The DNA here is from genome assembly GCA_019973935.1 of Trichonephila clavipes. NCBI lineage: Eukaryota > Metazoa > Arthropoda > Arachnida > Araneae > Nephilidae > Trichonephila > Trichonephila clavipes. The sequence continues at coordinate 452,008 of BMAU01001360.1, read as the reverse complement.
TTCGTTACATGGAGGTCCTACTGTACATAGTATATAGTAAATTAATTTTAAAAAAATTAACAAATACAAAGTATACAGCAATTTATCTAATCAGACACATCTCAGAAAAATATTTTATGACGGCATAAAGATGACTATAACGAAAATTAATTTGCCGTCTTTGCAAAGAACCTGCTAATTTTTATTTAAAGAAATGCGAAATGGAGTTTTTCCACCATCAAAAGGGGTGTGTAGCCGAGTTATTCAAACTGCCGGGTTATCGGGTGGTCAAGTGTTTTCGATTACAGAAAAACACTTGACCTCTACTAATGAAGGTATCCGACTACTTACGACAACTTTTTTTTTAGAAAAATGAAGATATGAAGATTTTTTTATGATTTTTAGATTTATGTGCATTTTAAGAAAACAAGACTAAAATTAAGAAGAGAAAAATGAGAATTATTACTACTAAAATGGAGAAAAAATGGATAAAAATTGACAAAAAATTACACAAACGGGGCTTGCTCTGTACAAATAGTAAATGAACCAATTCTCAATTTTTCAATTTTGATGGATTACTTTTTGAAATGACCTTCAGGATAAGAGATATTTTAATTTTTACAAAAACTAGAGCACTGTATCTTAGCTATTATAAGAAATTGCTTTAAAAAATAGTGATTACATTCACATAAGGAACTGTAAACTTTTTAATAAAACAATGATTGATAAATCTGAAGGTCACAACACTTCTACTGTTATAAAGAACATACACACAAAATTTCAGAACTTTTTGAACAATCGCTATCCCCTTTTGAATTTTTCGAGAAAAAAACACATTTTGAGTAAAACGCACTTTAAGTTTGACATCCTATGTAAAATTATGGCATCTTCTTTCACTAAAACACTTGTAATTTTTGTTCTAGTGAATGGAAAATAAAAAACTTGGTATTTTTATTAAGCTAATAAGATGGCTATAATCATAAAAGTACTTGTCATTTTTTTAAAAAAAAATCATGATTTTAGAGTAGTTGGATACTTCATATAATGAAGGTTATAACACGCATTTACCACAGATTAAGCGTAAAATGGATGGTATGTGAAGAATAAGTTCGAAAAGGAAGAACGAGATTTCAAAGAAACCCGGGGTTATACCTAAAGGAGAGGTAATTATTATCAAATTATTTATAATAATAGTTATTATTATTAATTATTAAAAAAACAATTATATTTCTCTAAATTTAAAAAAGACTTGAAATGAAGTTAATCTATACATGAAACGATACAAAAATGAGGTTGCACGAAGAGCAATTCTGTCAAGTCATGGATTAGAATCCTGGTAGAAGGTCTGAAGTATGTCAAATCTGAGGAGGTTCAAAATCCTAGCGTGGTATGAAAGTTTGAAGAGCCGGTGTTAGATAAGGCGTCGTCCTAATGAGATTTGTAACCACGGTTCAAGTCTACAAGATCCCCATAAAGTTTTTCTTGTCAGGTTTTGCTTTGTATCATTTAATTACTTTTGTATTTAGAAACCATAGGATTCACATGCTCGTGGGTGATGATGATGATGATGATTGTTAATTTTAATGACGCAAGGGCCAACTTTGGCCAAGCTGTGCCAAACACTTGTTAAAATAAAAATAAATATATATATAAAAGTATATGCACACATTAGTATGCATGCATGCATACATACGTAAAATATATTAAAAATACAAAGAAACATACAAATCAAATTAAATGTAAAAATCCAATTTTTAAAAGGAAGGCAAAAAGGTTTTGTGTGGTGGGGAGTTTCCCCCACCAAGTCAGATAAGGTTAAAACAGATGTATGAAAGAAGGTGACGCGATGACAGTTAAAAACGGGACAATCTATTAAAATATGATAGACGAAATATGGGACTTTGCACGAGGTACATTCTGGGGCATTTTCACCCAACAGAAGGTGCCTATGAGTAAAACGAGTATGACCAATGCGAAGTCGAGTCAAGCGGACATCATGTCTTCGCACTTGGTAGTGCTGTCCAATGAGAAGTGGAAGGATGCACATGCTCGTGGGAGCTTAGTGGTTCGAGCATCGGACTCCAGACCGGAAGGCCTGGGTTCGATGCCACCAATTACCCTCCGAGTACACACGGAGTACGTTCTCGTTAAATCAGTGGATCCGAAAGTCTTGTGGGCGGCCGCAGTGGAAATCACGGGTGCAGGGGGCTGGAGAATATTTCCCTCCCCTCCAGTTCCATGCCTAAATTGTGGAGGTGGAGATAGGTGGTGTCGAATTCCAACCTGTCTCAGGCTCTGGCAACTTTCATTCCTTCCCTTTGGGAAGGACACAATAACAACAACAGAAGATTCGCGTTGAAACAAATTCTAGTAAAATTTGTTTTCTCTCGTAGAAAAAATTAATTTTTTTAAGCTGATTGAGAGTAAATGTTTGTAGTTCTATACCTTTTGAGGATGAGCTCTGTTCAACGGGTACTCTATCAATAACTCTAGTGTAGTGCTTCTCAAAGTTGCAATACTCGCGACCCAATCGTCAGTCATTATTTTCATCGCCCCCATACAATAACAATGTAGTGAATTTAATAATGCTATACTTTGACGCTGAAACTACGATACGACTTTAACCTCTTAAGCCCCCCCCCTCCGTATATATAAACGTCTCGCTAAGCCCAAGCCTTTATTTCTCCAGACGTATATATACGTCTTTCTAAAGTACAATTTTTTTCTGTGCACTGCTATCCGTAAAATTATTCCAAGACTTTGTAATGCAATAAAAGGACCTTGACAATGTTTGTGATGGATTTACTTATTCCAGATTATTTTTGCTCCTTTACTCCTCTCCCCTCTCCCAATACATCCCATACGGGTGCCTACGTTGAAAACGGTTGACATTGGGAATCGAATCGTGAAACTTATGATCGTCAGTCAAAGTTTAATTATAAACCGTACAAAATTATCAAGATAAGTGTTAATTTTTGTTACAAATTATATATATGGCAAACCCATGGGGGTCACTGGTAATTAATAAACTTGTTTTTAACTTAGAATTGTTTACTTATAAAATGCATTGTGTAGCACTGACATATAAGTGTAATATATCAGTGTAAATGTGTATTTTATTTTTTATTATGTCAGAATGTATTTTGTTTGTTTATTTTGAGTAAATTAATAATCTTTTGTTCTCGACTTTTCAATAGGCTCGCGCCCTTTCAGAGTGATAGATTAATAAAAAATCTTACCACAGTTGGAATAGAAAAAAAACTAAACATTTTTCAAATGATTTTCCCATAACTGAAATTAAATCTCCATGAAAATTACAAAAGTTATCCTCATTATTTCTCTAATTGCGGAAATATCCGATTATACGGAGGAAAAAAAATTCCCAGATTACGCACAAACCTTTTAATATAAATAATAAAACTATCCTTTCTCTCTCAGAGAGTTTATCTTTACACTAAAAATTACCCATTAAAAAAAGTCTTTTTGTGCTTAAATTAATGCTTACGTTACAGGACTAATTGCGGGCCCTTAATTACTTCATCCTACTAGCTTGCCGAACACGGTCAAGGTTACCATAAAATGTGCAGCGGAAATTAAAAACAACAACATTATAACAGTGAACGTAGTGAGATAATGGCTAACAGAGGAGTGGTATCCGTGATTGTTTTAATAAAACTCTCAGAAAGAACATCTCTTTTTTTTTAAAAAAAAAAGTGACCATTTAGTCGTGCGTTACACCTAGGGTGATCTTTAAACGTCACTCCTTAAAGGCCATGGGGTGAGCCCAGAATGGCAATGAGGTTCCACAGTGGGGATGTGACGGGTAACCTTGACCACAGAGCGGTAATTAAAATAAATATTTGATGACAGCAACAGCAAAGAGTGTCATACGAGTTCGTGTGCTAATTATTCGACGGAATTAGTTTATTAATACCAAGAAATATACTAAATAATTCATTGACGATGTATGTCCGCTACCCTAATGCACAATAGTTTAAACTGTTCTATAAATAATATAAAAGACTAGAGTCGACGCACGCTATTTTAGAACGAAATGAAGTTCGTTTCAAAAGGGAAAGTGTGTAACGATTTATTGCTACTCTCTTCCTGTATCCTAGCGCTTGTCTAGGTAAACGTTTTGTGGACATGGTTGCCTAGTAGTTATGGTCATGAACTCGTGGCCAGAGTGTCAGGATTTTGAGCCCTGGTATTACTGAAAACCTCCGTGTAGAGGGGCTGATGTAGAGGCCAAGTCAAATTTGTCGAGGTTTAATGTCCTCCCGTTGGTGTGGTGTGGTAGTTTGGAGGAGAATATCAGCTCACAGGTATCGTCCTCATCCCTTAACCAAGGTTCAAAATGACGAGGTCCATCGCCAATAGGCTTCGTGTTGCCTTTTAGTGCGTCCTTATAAACACTGACTCACTCTTAGAGATAAATGACTCAATTTTTATATAAATAATGATATTTTTACAGCAAGTTTGGTTTTTTATTACACATCTGTTTTAAAATTTAAAGAAAATCCGAAACAGCTATAAGATTTTCTTCTTAATGTCAAAATTATTAATGTCAAGATTTTTCTTAAGAACTCATTTAGTACAATGGTACAGAAGAAGAAACGAATTATTTAAAGTAATTTTCTTACAACGGAAACAAATATATTGACTCATTTGCCTTGCCTATCAGCTCAGTTTAGTCAAAAGTGTAATAAAATATGCTACTCTCTCTACAGCTGGGTGGAGCAGTTGGTTTGTCGCTGGCCTTGTATGCCTGAGGTATGAGTTCAAACCCAGTCGAAGTTGGTAGATTTTCATGATGCAGAATATCGACGGCGTCCATGTCGTATGATTTACATATGTGGCATGTTAAAGATCCTAGAGTGCCTGTTTGGCTTAGGTGCTTTCAGCAAAATTGAATTACCAAGTACGGTTTTGCATTGTTAGATCTCAGGTGCCTCTCTCTGGGGAGAAAACTGAGAGTTAAAGAAACATTGTGGTGATTGGTATTCCACCTATATGGTGCAGCACTAAAAAGGGATACCAGCTTCCGGGGAATGTAATAAGCCTGCAATGGTAAAATACCAATCCGCAGCTTTATTAGAATTCAAAAAAATAAAAAACTCTCTCTATAGCAATGGTTTTCGTAATTGGGTACGCGTACCCCAGGGTATTCGCAAAGTGAAACTTTTTGGATACGCCCAGGAAGTAGGTTCAGAATCACTTGACAACGTTTGATGGTGCACCATGTGAGCGTGGTGTTCACTAATTAGTCGCTGTTTGTCTGATTTCATTAGCTCAACGTCATAAATACACCAGTTTTAAGACGCATTGCACGAAGGCGTGGAAAGTTAAGCTTTTGAGGGTGGACAACTCTAAAAGTTCAAGAAGACATTTCTACTCATATTAAATTCTAATTAAAAATTAATATTTGTTATAAGTTAAGCAAATAATTTTAATTTTGACCATACAAAGGCACAAATATATACGGAGTGAGCCAAACGTTAATTAAAACTTTGCAAATTCATAAAAGGAACAAATTATGATAAAGAAGGAGGTAAAAATGGAAAAGTTCACAAGAAAGTCGAAATTTTTTAAGCAGCAAAAACTTTGTAGTTACAAATGTCACCGGTAGAAGAAGCTGACAATATAAAATACAATGATTCAAAATACGCTTCATTCATTTACTCTTGCTTAAACAATTATTCACCGTCACCTCTAGAACATTGTACGATACGCCTCAGGGGACTCACAACGCCCTTTGCCATTGAATATAACATGTCGGAATGAATTGCAAAAACCTGAAGACAAATACAATCTTTGAGTTCAACCAATGTTAGAGAGGATGAAAGGCACGTAAGTCAGTGCTTCTCAAACTTTCAATACTGGCGCCCCCCTTTTCAATCACAATTTTTATCTCGCGCCCCCCTTATACATCAATAATGTACTGAATGCAATAATAATGCACTTTGACGCTAAAGCAACGATCTTTATTATAAACCGCACAAATTCATGACATAAGTATTAAATTTTGTATATGTTACTCTTAAGCAAAAAAAATTAAGTGATAGGATAATTATTATGTTATTTTTCCTTTCTCTAATTTTTAAATTGGAACATATTGCAAAATGCGGTGGTTGCTTAGAAGACAAAATAGAGATATCAGCTAAATGTAAAAAAAAATAATTCAGAGGGTCAATTTCTAATCATAAGCATTCCTTTGAAAAACTTCGCTCTGTAAGACAAGCCCATAGAAGTCGCTAATACTTACTAAACTTGTTCTTAATTTTTAGTATTAATTAATTAGTTATAAAATACTCTGTGAAGCACTGATACATTAAAGTATACCGGCTGTAGTGCCCGCTCTTTGCACAAGTTCATTAAAAGAAAATAAAACATTATTGATATAAAATCGCTTAATTGTAAGGAGAGTAAAAAGCCATGTGCGGCAATGTTTACAAAAATGTAAAATTATTTTTTAAAATGATTGCTCAAATTATAATTAGTTTTAAGCGAACTGTAATTTTAAGCCTCAAAAAATTAGCATTTAGAATTGTGATGTTGAATAATGAACAATAAAAAAATTCTGATGAAGAATAATTGTATTATTTTAATATTTTTAAAGGAAAAGATTTCAACTTCTTTTAACCCTGGAGCAGGCGTGCACTCGATACTAATGGTCGAGCGGGGTTATTGTGTGAGTCACCCCAATCCTTCTTTTACAATTATTTTTATAGTACACAATAAAAATCAAATTCCAGTGAATAATTTAATTAAGAGAAAATATAATCACCCCTGCTTTCAAGGACACAGAAAATATTTCGGAAAAAGTTATCACACCGGGAACTCAGACAAAACAAGTACCTTAAGATCGTAAAAAAACGTCTGTCATTCCCAAAAAAGAGGGAGAAATGTGAAAAATATATTTTAGTTCACGTTAAGATTGTCAAACAGGAGGATAGTGTCAGGGCCATTGGTAACAATTAAACAGTTTTGCCAGAATTTCAGATTTCGTGCACACTGTGCTCGGCGTGACCGCTCCCGGATTAAAAGTGTATTTATTACAATATGGATGTTCTAAAAAAATTATGTAAAACGTTTTTCATTATGCTTGGCTTAGTAATCCTTCAAACTTCCCTAAATGAAAAAACAAATACAGAAGAACAGGGACGTAACTAACCGTAGAAGCAAGCTCGAAGGTCAAACCGCAGCAAATACATTCTGCTGCCTACAGCTGATGGCAATAATATAGAACAGTGATGAACTTTTTATCTTCCAAAAATTTTTTTTGATTATGGGTCTGGGTTTTGTCTTTCCTCTGAAAGAGTAGCATTTTCGCTTTGAAAAGAAAACATAATAAAAAATTCTCTCATCAAGGGATTACAGCAAATCGAATAAAACGTTTTTTATTTGGTTATAGTATCAAAGATAGCTAAAAATGAGGTTTTGAGGTAGAAACTTTTATTTTTGATGATGTAAATCGCAGATTATATATATATATATATATTATTTCCGTGTAAATGTGTATATTTTTTATTATGTCAGAAAGTATTTTGTTTTATTTCATTCTAGTAAATAAATTTTTTAAATCTTTTATTTTCGATATGCTCGCGCCCCAGGTTTATCGTGCCCCCCCAGGGGGCGCGCCCCTCAGTTTGAGAAACACTGACGTAAGTGATTTCAAACAGCCCCCCACCTTTAACCAAATGTCGACCAAAGTCAGGTAGGCTGTTCGGGAAGACCACGTGATATCGTAACCTCGTGACTCCTAGGACAGGAATAGTTTTGTAGCATCGGTATTGACAAGCAATACGCCATTCTGAAGCTTATCACAGATAACACCAAGGAAGTCTTCAAGGGGTTCACCCGTGTAATGCGTTTCAAAAATCAAAAAAAAAAAAATTTCATAAATTCCTACCTTAACATGTCTAGAATACAGTAGGAAAGAGATTTCCATTGGTTTTATCGGGCTTGGAACTTATAAAACGCGTTTTTCTCAAAACTGTGTTTTTCAAATTTTCCTCCGTCATATCTCGCGAATTGTTTGACTGAATGACTTCAAATTTATAGGGTAGACTTAGCACATACATACGCACCAAATTGGACTACGATTATTCCAAACTTCAAAATATGTTTATTTTTTTATAACAAAAACATAAAAAACCCCATGAAATTCTAAAGTTTTTCTTCAGAGGTCTACCAAAAATCCAATTTTTGATGTTTTCAATTGAGTGTTGTCCATTTTGTGCATTTAAGCGTATAGATTAAAACGCCTTGTTAATTTTTTTATTTATTTCAGATAAGCCGATCAGCCGGAATTGTGGAGGAAGTGAGCGTCCATTTTTTCGAGGCGGATGTGTTCAGAGCGCTTCAACTCACACGTTGTATTGGATATTTTTGGCTAAACATTTATATACATAGTTTTAAAATACATACAAATAAATTATTAAAAAAAAACTTAATGTCCTATCTTTTTACTCGTCGCCCCAAAAAATTCTCCAATAATGCATAAAAAACAGGCCATCACATGGGTGAATTCCCTTAAAAATACACATTGCATAGCATCCGTTATCAAAAACTCGTATAAACAATAACCCGAAACAAATAAATTTACATAACTTACGATCGCATAAACCGGCTCGACCGACTGCTACCTTTTGACTGAATGAGTAATGATGGTGTATGGTGGTAGACCTAAGCCTACCACCATACATCGTTTGATGGTCATCACATGTAGCCAGTCGACATATCCTCCGAAATTCTCAGTTTTTCGGAGAATACAACCGGAAATAACATTTGACTGCTGACATTATTCGAATTGTGATCTTATTAAGACTGAGACGAGAACGAGATAAGGCCCCCATTGTGATCAAGGCCCTGGGCCGGGCCCAGTTATAAAGTTTTAACATATATGAGGTACACACAACTAATAATTATTTTCGTTTTTGAAGTACACGATCAATAAATGAATTAAGTTGGGAGATAGAATTGCTCTAAAGAATTGTAAAGGTAAAAATATTGTATTGATATTGGAGCATTGTTACTACTTGATCTTTAATACTACGTGAAACCTATCTATAAATTTATAAATGGAACTTTTGCAAAAACAAAAGTTGAGCAAAATTCAATAAAATGTGTCACCTACCAGCTGATTATGATCTGCTGTTTACACAGTAATACAAAGCAATTATGTACTCAAAATTCTGAAAAAGCAGGTTACCTTTCGTTTTAAAAAAGAAATGTATTCCACTTCAGAGCCCAGCGAGCTAAATTGCACACTATATATTAGGGGTGTCTAACCTTTATTGATTTACGTGCAATTTTTTCTAAAGTATTTAATGAGGTATAGAAGTGTCATATCAAATAATTTTGACTTGTGTCATATCAAATAATTTTGAATTGTGATATATATATTTATTGGAATAATATAAAACTAAATACCATCAACACAAAACTATTTTCTACGAAAAAATACCTTTTGCACTGTATAGCTATAAATGTTTTAGTTATACGTGTAATTGAAATTAAAGTAACATTAGTGACTTCTGTTCTTGAAGATTAGACGACAAATAACTTATACATTAGGATTGTAAGATGTTACTTTTTGTAAAATTCATGCTGAATTTGAGTCATCGGCCAAACTGTTTCAAAGCGACTAATCATTTTTGCTGTGGTTCACTTTTTCGAGAAGAGAGTTTGTGATTTGTTTCAAAATGCTGTTTTACAGACCATGTTCTGCATACCACTACTATAAAACACACACCACTCTATCGCCTTTGCTAATAACGCCATGTTTCTCATTCCACCAAATTTGAAATTCTCTGTTACACTTACTACATTGCAATTTTTGTTCTTTTGCTGAACTAGCCATGTTAAATAACAGCTAAAAATCATAAACTATAACACAGATAAACTTTAAAATACAGTTGTGTCAACGAAATTGACTATGTTATGCGTAGACAAAATTTACAACATAAGCAATTGTAGTCTACAACGTAACTAAGGCAAGACAATAACAAACGAAAGTGCACCCCGCCACCCCGCAACCGATCAGTCACGTTTGTTCGAAATACTTCATAGTGAGCTTTGAAATTTTGAAACAAGATGCAAACCATTTTGATCATTGGTGTGCCATCAATGGCACGTGTACCACTGGTTCGCTATTCCTGGTGAATATGTCGCAGGAAAAAGATGAAATTAGGAATCTCAACAAATCCCTAAAGGAGATGATCACTTGACGGTAGATGTTAAAATAACGTCTTTTCAAGGTCATTTCCCTGATAAAAGTAAGAGATTTGAACGAATCCCTGAGCTGTTTCAGTGAAATGATGAAATAATATTGCTAAGAGTTTTAAAGTGTTATTTTACAAATATGGTACATTATTAAACGTAGAAATAAGTAACACAACAATAGTCAATGAAATTCAAATTATTTATTCGAAACTAATTAACAAATAAAAAATTAGGCTGGTAATCAATCCCTATGTTAATCCTATGGAGCCATTTTTTTAAAGATATGGGGTTCATATTTAGGGGATCGATAGTACTACCTGTATGGTTAAGAAGTACAAGGACTCGACCTCCCAGTTTTCTCCCACATATCACTATGCCAATGCAAATCCTGACTAGTTCATTCCATCATTTCACTGAAACAGTTGAGGGATTTGATAAAATCCCTTACTTTCATCAGGGAAATGACCTTAAAGAGACGTTATTTTAACATCTCCCGTCAAGTGATCCTCTCCAGTAGGGATTTGATGAAATTCCTAATTTCTCCATTTCCCCGCGACATATATATATATATATATATATATATATATTGGTTTTTACATTAAAAACTACCTCGTGTGCATAAAAATATTTTTATATAAACTACACGTTTTGGAAATGCCGACGAACAACAAATCATCATTTTTAAGAATCCCTCTTAACTTTTAAGATTTATGAAATACTTTAAAACTTTATAAACCTCAGGAAGCGAATTCAGTTCATCGTTTTCTGCGAAGCATTCGAAACAGCTGCTGTTTTTCAAACAAACTTAAGCGCAACTTAATAATTTTTCCAATATTTCAAAGCGTGCTTTTGGAAAAAGAGGAAGAAATAATTCATTCCTTCGTACACTACTTTATTTTAAAATAATTTTCATTTGTTAACCCTCCATCCCATTCAAATTTTTGAAACAGTTTATCGAAAATGTATCGGAAAAATATTTAATGACCCTAAAATAGAATAAGAACAGTTTTTTTTAAATCTATGTGTAACTTAAATTTTTTTTGCAGGGTCTAGTATTGGGTATCGTGAAATCGTTTTGTAAATAATATATGTATGTTTGTTCTAAAGATATACTTTTTTGTGTGTGAGGAAAACTAGATATAACAGTTTTTTAAATATATATTTCATTCGATTTGAATAAAATATCAAAAACAATTATAAACATGGAGCGATTTCATGAACGAAATCTAGACAAAAAAAACCATTGACTTATTTACGTCACAGCTAACAATTAATTTATATTAAATAGAAGTTATTCACATATATACTATGGATTTTTTCAAAACAATAGAATATGGTATTGTGAGGGAGGAGACAAACAAAACCGATCTTCTTTGGTGTTTTTAACGGACGTCCCTTCCACTTTGTTGGGGTGGATTGGTTCGTTTAATTGAAATTGAACTCGAATTGTACTCGGGATTCCGGCCCACAAGTGCGTCCAGCCGTTGGGGTTTCTCATGGCCATCGGTTAATGGGGTGATGTCAGATGAAAAGACCCTGCAATATTTATAGGGGTGCCCGTGTGGATGTGAACAACGTTATCCTATCAAAATAAAGAACCTGGTTTTTCAGCTGTGGGGCACGAAAACGTCACACTATAAACTATAATAATATTACTTATTTTTAAATGTAGCTTCCGCGCTTATCTGAACTTGAATGATGCACATTTTCAAATAAGATTATATTCTAGATCATTTATTGGGCCAATCACGTTGTTATACAGAGTTGTTACTTGTGATTTTACTAACATCCACTGAAGCTGCGAGGCATTCTCCGGTCATCCTTTGGCCATAGCTATTCATTACAGTTCTGGTTATAGAGCAATGCCTATGTTACGCAGTAACCTTAGATTTAATGAAATTTCTAGGCAGGGATATGAAAATCACAGCTTTAGTAAAATTATTTCTTACTTACATTTTTAATTTTAAGCTGGCAAGGTCATTTTGCCTTTTCACATACAGTTATCAGATTCTTTCAGTGGCACGTACAAAACTTTTTCAAGGGGACGAGGGGGGTCCAGAGTTGAAAGTCCATTCTCGTTTCATTCCTCACTATGCCACCAAACATATTCTTTTGATTTTGTCAACATTGATTAATAAAATAAATTGGTAATAACACAAACACTCAATTAAATTTTGCGTACTATATACATAGGAGCATCATCAATAAAAAAAATCAAGGGCTATGGGGGGTCCGAACCATCTTGTGTGCGCCACTGGATACTTTAGGTCGGTAGGTTCTTTTTGCTTGAATTCCTAGCATCCAAAGGCCTCCATAATAGACAAGTTAAAGTTCGTCTTCTCTTTTTCAATTCTTCCTCGCTCTTCTACTTTTCACTTCTCTCTCTCTCTCTCTTTTAAGGATATTTTCTAATTTAAAGTACGCAAGTAATTTTAATCATACAATATTTTATAACCAGAAATTCTTAACATACATTGCAACATGCGTCCTTAAATTTAATTACTCAGCAAATCTGTTAATTTTGTTCGATTTTTTTGAAATAATGCTTTGATGCAATATAAGATGTTTCTAGTGAACTGGACAATCAGAGTTAAAGGCTGCAACGCTCAGAAATATATTGATCTCGGTGAGTTAGGCACCTAATAAAACCAGCGCAATATTTATGACCACCATAAAACGTGTTAAAAGAGAAAATAACTTGAAAAATGTCCAGAAATACTTCAAAAGTAGGGAGAAAAAATAATTGGAATCACAAGAGAAAAAGTTCGTTATATTACTAAGGTGACCAACCGTTCTCGTTTAAAGAGGACAGCCCTTCTTTTATAGGTTCTGTCCTTCCTCGAAAAGTGTCCTCCTTTTTGTTTTCCTTTTCAATGTTATAAAACTGATATGTTAATCTCTGTATTCAGAGATGAGCCAAACACATGCTTCCAAAATGTCGAAGAATAGTCTGAAACAAATATCACAGGAAATAACAGCTTTCGATGGTATTTTTTGACTTCGTCGTAAGTAATTTGGGCAGATATAGAAAATTACGTTGAGTTTTAATCGAAAGAAATACCTGATATTAAAATAGATGACAATTGTCTGTTTGAAGTAGAAAGAAGAGACTGAATATATATTTAAATTCTAATAAATTAGAACAATTGGGAAAATCAACATGCTGAGAGATTGGTAAAAGATGGGTGAAATTACTTATAACCATTTCAAAACTGAACACATTCCATGTGAAAATGTAATTATTCTAATTGAATTTACGTTGTGCTGCCCTGGAACTAATGTACCAGTTGAAAGAGTTTTTATTTCAGTTGGTAATGATTTTTGTGAAGTGACTAGTGAGAAATCAAAATTGAATGTTAATATTTTAGCTACAGTGCTTACCGTAAAATTCAGTATGAAGGATATTTTTCACCCGAACTTTCCGATATATTAGAAAATGATATGTTGACAAAAAAAAGTTCATTCAATGGAAAAATACTCGTTTAAGACAATAATTAAAAAGAATGTAAGCGTAATTAGTGCATTTTTGTTTGAATTAATAATACGTTTCATATATTTAAGTAGTAATTTTTTTCTTAAATTTTTCGTCCTCCTTTTCATTGTAAAAAAAATAGTCACCTTAGTTATATGGAAAATGCACTTCGATATAGAGATTCTTTTACGAAAAAAATCGTGAAATGTTCTTGGTTCTAGGAAAATGTTCGCTCTATAGGAAAATTTTTAATATATAGGTTCGTAATGTCGAGGTCCGACTGTATTTTCATAAAGTGTTAAAGATAGAATAGAAGTAGCTTTTTTTAAGATCAAGTCTGCTTCTTCCCGGAACCATCTTACACCCGCGACCTTCAAGCACGGACAACTTATCCGTTAACAAATTATTTCACTCTCATTATAAAGCTATGTTATCATAAATTACGTAATACAGTAGAACGTCATCTATCCGAACGTTTATTATCCGGAGCGTCAAATATCCGGACCAGTTTTTTTTTGTCAACTACATGTACTGTATATGAATACGCTTTCGAACAGTGCAATGCTCAACAGTTGTTTCGCGTGAGTCCAAAAGTGACGAGAACATCCAAGGTCAGGGATACTTGGAGAATTTCAGTTGTGTGACTTGGTAAACATCTGCGCGGATTATTAAGTCAGTTTGTTTCCAAGTGAGGGGGTGTATACGTGCTTTTTGGTTGAGTTGTGAACTGCTACGGTTTCGAATTCAAAACGGAAACACAACGTCTTGAACATAGAGAATATTGATTGAATATTAACGTCGCACTGTTCAGCTACACGAGGGCTTTTGGCGACGGACCACGTAATTTTGAACTATGGTCAAGTGACGTGGACGACACCTGAGCTGGCACCCCCCTCTCCTTTCTTCCACACCACACCAACGGGAGGACGTTTCAGCTCTCGGCAGATTTAGGGTGCATCGCTTACCTACACGGCGGGTCTTTAGTGGTAATGGGCTCGAACTCGTGACAAGGCATGTCACGATCCGATACCTATACTACTCAGCTACCGCTGCCACCAAGAAATATTGAACCGTCTCGCTAAAGTAGCAAAGGTCCATCAAATGCTGACACGTTTTCTGCATTAGAGACAGCTATGGAGTGGTACGAACAACAATCAGAGTGCTGTCCTACTCAACTACTGCTGCTCAAGAGAATCAGAGACCTTCCAGCAAAATCACGAATGTGTACAACGGTACAGCGAAAAATAAGTGATTTTTTTGCACAATAAAGGTAAAATTGCGACATTTTGCATCTATTTTGCTTTTTCTTTCAAGCCCGTTTCCCGCATGGAACGATTTTCAATATTCGTATAGTGTCCTGTTTCATAACTGCATGTATCGCATTCGGTTTTCGGTTATCCGAACAATTGCGCATCCGAACGGTGTTCGGTCCCAATTAATTCGAATAAAAGCCGTTATACTATACACACTAAAAATTATTTCACTAAAACTTATATGAATACATTTTCTACAAATATAGATCCCCTATAAGTTTTAAAAACAAAATATCCCTAAATGTGAGGACTTTTTCCCTCTAATAGTAAAGGTTATTTTTTTAATTTTTGAATGTCATTTTCTTGTTTTATCACTTAAAAATATGATATAAATAACATTTTTTTTTCAATCAACAGCAAATTTATGAAATTGAGCTATTTTTTAAAAAAAATTTTGACTAGGCAAGCTGTAATCTTACTTTATTTATATTACATAATCTAATTTTGTGCATACACATACCAGGAGAAAGTACGCATTTTTATCAGAGTTGGCACATTTTTTAATAGCAAGAGTTGTAGACACTGATTATACATGTAAAAATGCATAATTGGGCATGAAATACAGCAGCGATTCTTTATCATGTTCACAATAAGTCAAAATATACCATTATTTAATACACAAAAAAATCATAACAGATAACATCGTATCAAAGATTTTAAATAAGCACAGCCAAAGCAAAAAATCGGAAGCTAAAGAGTAAACTTTATAGCAAAATTTTGTAATTATGAATGAAGTTTTAATTTCTAGTTTCAATGAGCATATAGCCGGCTGGGTGTCGTGGTTGACTTGTCGCTGGCCTTCTGCACCCAAGGTTACAAGTTCAACCCTGGTCCAAGTCGGTGGATTTTATTCATGCAGAAAATCGACAGCGATCATGTCGTATGATTATACAGCACTTAAAAGATCCCTAGAGTGTCTGTTTGGCTTAGATGCTCTCGGAAAAATTAAATCCTAGTACAGATTCGCATCGTCAGAGCTCAAGTGCCTCCCTCTAGAGAGAAAACTGAGCATCAAAATTACCTAAAAATATTGGTACCCTCCTATTTGGTGCCGCACTTAAAAGAGATACCAGCTTCCGGGAATTGTAGTAGGTTTGCAATGGTTAATCACCAATCTCAGCCCATTAGAAATTAAAAAAATGAGCATATATTTCAATTTTGAGTTTCTTTTAATGAATATCTCGGTGAATCAACAGGAAATGCAATACTTTGAGAAGGAAAATAACTGATGGACTTGATTCCGATACCTTAAGTATCTTAACACGTTGAAAGTGACCAAATTCGATCAAGACAGTTATTTTTGTTTTATTGAATAGAGCTATCTTTTGGTCTTACGAAACATACTTTGTTTTGTTTCTACGCTATCTAGAGGCCAAGTTACAATCCATTTTATAAAGTTAGAAGATCCGGAAGCGGATCGTTAATCTACCACAAGTGGGCATTTAAATTTCTCAAAATCTATCATGGCGAGTATAACTCAAAATGTTACGAATATATTTCTATAAAACTTTTTGAACCTGATATTCATGTTATTTTCTAGAAAATGCACTAAAATATTTCTTATTGTATGAAAACTTTTTGAGTTATGGATTGTTATTTAAAGAATGGTGTCACAAAGAATGTAACATTTCTTATAATGTTTACTCAATCAACTAAAAAATTTTCAAATTTTAATAAAACATTAAAGTTTTAGTACATTTTCTAGATAATTTGTTTTAGTAATATTTTTGCTAATACATGTTTATTACTTTTTTCTCTAACTACTTTGAAGTTTATCAAAAATATTGCTAAAATTTCAATTATAATTGTGACTTTTATAAAATTTAGGTAATTTACTTTAAATATTGTTAGTTAAATAGTAGTATTTATTGGTATTGAGTCCTAAAAAGCATTTATAATGTTTAAATATGTTATTTTGTTAAAAAGTACTCCGAACGTGTTCGGATACCTTAACACACGTTTAGGCGGAAATGGATTACCGAATTAATGTGTATCGAGCGACTAAGAGTTCACGCATAGAACATTTGTGACTGTCTCTAGCAAAACTTTGAATAATTCTGTTCAATTCTGTTACAAATAATCTTTTATATCTTAAATTGTTTTTGATTTACAGTGCATTGAAACTTTCCACTTCTAATAAATCATCCTGTATTTTATTAATGCGTACAATTATCCTGATCCTCCATTTTCCGTGTGAAAACACATTGAAAATAATTCCTTTAAACCAGAGAAGTTGGTAGCGTGATCGAAAAAAAACCCCTTTCCTTTTTTAATTACTATTATTAGCTCACTCTCTATATATTTATTTATTTATCTTCGTGGAACTTTCAATCGCGTAAATAAAATATATTTTAAAGCGATCCATTGAGCTGAAGTTTTATATACATGATTATTTAGGATGACAATACAGTAATTTAATTATAATTAATAAAAATTAGTTGATTAAAACTAATTATTTAAAGAATTACAAATACAGCCACGTTGGCATAATTTTTGGCGACTTGTGTCAAAACTTGAAAAGATTTTTTTTCTCACATTTTAAAGCGCTCATTTAAGCTGAAATTTTATATACACTATTGTTTTGGGTAAAAATACGATAATTTAATGATAATTAATAAAAATTAATTACCACTTAATGTTTTAATTCTGTCCTATGTATATACATATTTATATTAATTGTAACTATTTAATATAAAGTAGCTAAAATAAAATTTTTCTTTGTTGATCTAAGTAGGAATTGACTTAATTTTTTTTATATATTACTTGTGTGTGTGTGTGTGTGTGTTAAAAGTTGGTTTTGGTAGCAATTTATCTTTCTCTCATTGCAAGTTTTTTTTTTAAATTACACCAAATTGTTTTTTTATATTTCCGGAAATTCTTTAAACATTTATTTAACAAAAATCATCACTTTTTATTTTTTTAATAAAAGATATGAATTAGAACTTATAGACAGTAAAAATACTGCATGCAATGATTTCAAAGCAATTCAAACAATGAATACACTCAAATAACGATACAGATAAAATCGTTTTATGAATACATTCTGTTTTAAAATTATACAGCTGTTATAGCAGCAATCCGTTTTACATTGTTTGGAATATTATGTTTAACTTAGTCATGCAAAGAATTTTGTTTGCAGTTGCGAAAATTTCCCGATTCACGTGGCGTAGTAAAAAGAGTTACAAGTGTTCTATAGATAAATAAATGGCATTATTACTTATTTTAATTAGAATGACTCCTGTGCTTTCAACAGAACATAATAATGACTGCGTTTCATTAGGTAATGAAAGGAGTCGAATTGTCCTTCTTCAGCAATTACTTTCCCTTTTGTAAACGTTTTATTAAAATGTATTAAAACAGATGTCCTCTGTGCATTAAGCACTGAATTCATCCAGAAGCTCATGTTTGAATGGTATAATTAAGATAATCAAAGTGGTAAAGAACAAGTAATATACAAAATAAAAATTTTGTCGATTCCTACTGAGGTCATCAAAGAAAATTTTTATTTTAGTTACTTTTTATTAAATAATTACAATTAATGTAAATATGTACATATCAATGACAGAATCATAATATTAAGTAGTAAAATAGAAAGCGATTTTCCTTGAATTTTCCATTTACCTTTCTATGTAGGGTGTTTGGACTCTACTATTTTTTATTGTTACTTTAATTATTCCAATAAAATAGTATCGTAAAAAGAGATCACATTCTCTGAAATTAGGTCATCCCAGGTGGGATTAGAGTTCACGACCTCTGGATTAGAAGTCCAACGTGCTATCCACTGCGCTACAGGGACAAAACGGGGGATTTTCCTTTTTATGTATGGTGTTGGACTATTATTTTTGTTTGTTGCTATTAATTCATTAATTAAATATAATTGATGAATTAATATTTCAAAAGGCTGTATTAACTTCAAGTATTATCCACTACAAGTTTAAAGAAATGTATTTGAACTTGAATGAATGAATAAAAAGTATATTTATTAACAATTGGAAGTTTGAACAAGATATATATAAAGGGAGATTGAACTAACAGTAGGAATAGAAAAAGAGTAATATCAAATGAGTGAATGGATGTAAATACATCAAATGCCTTTCTTTTACAGTTTTTTTTTTGTAAGGTGGTCTTTTCGATTAGTATTGAAGATTAGGACGCAGAATCGAAACAATTTTCGAATAGAAAAATGTACCAACAACAATTTTCAACTTTGCGAGTCATGTTTCCATTAAATTCCAGCCGTGTAGAAGTCTGGTGCACATTAAATATGTCTAGATTCCAAATCCTCACGTTGGTATGGTATGCAAGTTTGGAGAATGGTGTGTCCACTCGGATGTCTTCCTCGATACTTGGCCGTGGTTTAGAATGGTTACGTAACGTACACCCTTGGACTCTAGGGGGGCCCAAAGTCTGACTGATGCCAAGTACGTACTCTTTGTAAGGTCCAACTTGGGGCATAAAATCTGACTTTGCCGGCGGGGGGCTTATAATCTTCGTGCACCACTGGTTTAGAATGATGTCTGTGAACAACAGTCCTCGAGTCGCTTTTAAATGCAAGAACCTTCAATAATTTTTAAGAAAAATCGCAATTAAGCTTAAGGATCGTAAATTCTAGTGTGAATTTTTTACCAAAAAAATCATCATACGAGACAATGAAGATTAATATATACTGTAGAACGTCGTTTATCCGAATCAATTGAGACCGGACGCCGTTCGGATAACCGAAAACGGAATGCGATCCCTACAGTATATGAAACCGGACACTATACGAATATTGAAAATCATCATATGCGGGAAACGTGCTTGAAGAAAAAGTAAAATAAGTGCAAAATGTCGCCATTTTACCTTTATTGTGGAAAATAATCACTTATTTTTCGATATACCATCGTACACCTTCATTTTTTCGCTGCAAGTTCTGATTCTCTTGAGCAGCAATAGTTAAGTAGGACAGCACTCTGATTGTTGTTCGTACCATTCCATAGCTGTTGCCAACGATGACGATAGACCCTTGCTATTTTCGTTGCTGTCGCCCTCGTCTTCATCCGTTTAATCGTCGACAGGGTCGGATTCTTCTTGCATGAAGTCACAATCTCGTCTTCATTTAGCATTTGAAATCCACAGTCTTCTGCGTAGCATGCCATACAACTTTCTACATCTTCATCGCATTCTTGAAGTCCTCGGATCGATTGGACAAAATTGGTATCCTCCTCCCTGTGGTCGTCATTGAAAAAACAAATTCGAAAACGTATTCATATACAGTACATGTACTTGACAAAAAAAAACTGGTCTGGATATTTGAAGCTCCGGATAATAAACGTTCGGATAAAAGACGCTTTACTGTATTAAATAAAGTTCGGCCTCAAAATCAACTCTTTATTTGATGCATATGGCTTTGTCAAGACAATCGCACTTTAAAACAAATTTTGAAATGAATTTTTCTTTACTCTATCTGTCTTCGGGTTTTTTCCCCAGTTAAATACCACGTTTCTATTTTTATGCTCAATTGTTCTGTTTCAGTATTGAACTAAGTTGAAGGTCACACATGGAGTTATAAAAATAATTTCTTCTTTTTTAAACAATTTCATCTTTTCTTTAAAATGACTAGCATTTCTAAGTTTATTTCTCTATTTTGTTCTCTTTCAACTATTTCTTAACTTAATGTGTGTGTGTGCAAAGCTTTAAATTTTACTTTATGTTGTTTATTTTTCACAGTATAAGAAAAACACATTATTTCCTTATTTTAGATTTTTTCCCTTATGATTGTTCTCAACTAATCTTAAAGAACAGGACTCGAATTCAAAACACTTTTAGTGACAAAAAAAATCACCGACATAAAAATATTTTGATTTTATTACTCTCTAAAAAATATGGAGCATATTTTATTACAGTACTTACTTCTGATATGAGTTATTGAGTTATTTCTTTTTTGCAATGAGTAAAATATGTTTCATATATTTTTTTCTTCATCTCTCTCTTATACTATAACTCTCCCTTTTTAAGGTATTCGCTTTACATATTCAAGGAAAAACAGACTTATTTATGAGATGTTTGTAAATTTTCAAGAAACTGTATAGTACATGAATATGCATGTGATAAATCACCTATAATTTAAGTAAAAATTTAGGGCATTTTTTAATAAAAACTGTGTTCCAATTTTGGTTTAAGACTTTTAACATAAGGCAAATATATGAATATTTTTCAAGTCAACTCTTGATCCTTTGAATGAGGTTCTTTGTTTGAACAATAGGTCATCCTTCACTATAAAAAAAAGAATTAAAGGTCAAGTATAGAAAATGGCGGTTTATTGTTTTTGTTTTGTCCGGTGCCTTTTTATTTAATATTGAATACTGTTCGTGTCCGCAGCAACATTTGAGAGATTCTAGATTGTATTTTATGCAAGCAATTCGAAAAAATGGAGTTTTGTTTTTATTTTGTGTTCCAAATGTCAACACATGGAAAAATGAGGGCGCTCACGAAGTAGTCTTCTTCGTGCACGCTTTCTTCCCATCAATATTTGTAACAATAACATGCACCACGTTGTTTATTCGTTGTCTGTGGTCGATTAAATTGTTTGAAAGAAAAAAATACAGCATTCCAGATAAATTAGCTTGTTGTCAACTACAAAAAAAAATTTTGTGTTTGTGTGTGTGTAGATACCTTATTTAAATATATTTACTTATAAGTTTACTGAGATCTTACATTTACTTAAAAAGGAATGGAAATAATGTAAATGATAATTTTCTTGAACTTTATGAGAAAGAGTTTTTAAATAAATTTCATGATTGAAACGCATGTGAATAAATAATATATATATATATACAGAGAGAGAGAGAGAGACATAAAATCGATGACGATTATTCATCCATAGAATCGATTATTTAGTTTTGAAGAACAGCTTTCAGATGTATCGATATTCATTGTTAAGGCTGCAACCTTGGAAAAATATTTACAGTCATAAAACTTGTTTATCAAACATTTTTTCTTTTTTTCCCTTCTGTTTTTAAAACGATATTTGATTGAAGGGAACTGTTCCTCAGTAATGCTCTAAAGGTCGAATGATTGATTGGTTTGTGTATTAGCATCTATTTTAAAATTACACAAGCGTCATTGGGAACAAACTTCCCAATTTTGAGCCTTGATCAAGTGACGAGGGTGACACCCTAAATGACATTCCACCTTCCATACTTCCACACTACGCCAACGCGAGGACTTTGAACATCGACAGATTTAAAAAAATTACATTAGTCTCTCCATATGACAGGTCTTCTGTAGGACTGGGACTCAAACCCATGATTCAACATCCTAAAGATCAACCAATTCAATGTTTGACTGTCTATTGCGACTAGATAATTCGTTTTCCTAGGCACTGTAAATTTTCAAGAATGCGCAATGAAAACTAGTGTAGTTATTAAAAATATATACTGTCATTTAATTATGTCCCATAATCTCACTGGGTGTGATAACATTTTTAAAAATATTCCAATCAAAGAGGAAAAGGTGCAACATATTGTACACCCAGGGTTCGCATTACGTCGATCACGACCGACCGATAGACCGCAAAGACATTTTGGAGTGACCGCCTGAAGATTTTAGCAGTTAGTAAATATATGAAAATATTCAAGATTAGTTGAGTGAGTGAGTTAATATTAACGTCGCACTGTTCATCTACACGAGGGCTTTTGGCGAAGGACCACGTAATTTTGAACCATGGTCAAGTGACGTGGACGACACCTGAGCTGGCACCCCCTCTCCTAACTACCACACCACACCAACGGGAGGACGTTTCAGCTCTCGACAGATTTAACGTGCATCGCTGCCCTACACGGCGGGTCTTTGGTGGTACTGGGATCGAACTCATGACATGCCTGCCATAGTTGGATACCTTAACCACTGGGCTACCGCAGCCCCTCAAGATTAGTTGAAGTATGCAGACTATATAAGTCTTCTACTTTTATTTTTAGACTATAACAACGAAAACTATGTAAACTAAATATGTTTTATTTTTTTATGTATTTTTGATTTGTTTCATAACAAACGCATCATTTGCTATTATTATTTTATTTCTTTCTGGCGCCAGCGTTTTGCTTTAAACGCTGTTTTAAATGAACTTGTACCAACATCCCGGGTTAGTTCTTTTATTTTAGTTCTGTAGGTACGTGATTACCGTGCACTCAATGCTCAAACTATATATACATATTTTACATATATATATAAAAATTTATTCATATACATATCATCATATACATATGTACATATATATATATACATATACATATATATATACATATACATATATATACAAATACATACATATATATACATATACATATATATATACATATACATATATATATACATATATTTATTAGCATATATATACATATACATATATATATACATATACATATATATCTCGAAAAGTCAGCAGAAATGGTCACATATGACAGAGAACTATATACATATATATATATCTCATGTATGCCTTTATATATATATATATATATCATATACATATATATACTACATATACATATGATCATATATTTTTAGATTTCATAAAGGCTCATATATATACGAGAAATCTTCCCTTGTCTTTAAACATATATCAGCCACTAACTATATATATATGGCTCTCCCACATACATATTTTTCGTATATACATACATATATATATATCATATACCATATGAAAGATTGGGTATTCAAAGTACATCTGGGCACTACATATATATTTTCACATACATATATATATACATATGGCCACATAGCTATATACATACATATATATATACATATACATATATATACATACATATATATATACATACATATATATATATATACATACATATATATATACATACATATATATACATACATACATATATATATATACATATATATATACATTTCCCCACATATATATATATACATATATATTCCTGATCCTATCATTACATATATATATATATAAACTACAT
Source organism: Trichonephila clavipes (assembly GCA_019973935.1). Taxonomy (NCBI): domain Eukaryota; kingdom Metazoa; phylum Arthropoda; class Arachnida; order Araneae; family Nephilidae; genus Trichonephila; species Trichonephila clavipes. The sequence continues at coordinate 428,039 of BMAU01001360.1, read as the reverse complement.
ATATTTCCTCATAATACATAAATAAACTATTCAAGTACCAGATGGACATATATATATATATACATATATATACATATCTGTATATATTATATTTTCTTTTCAATATATATATATATATTTTTGCTCATGTATACATACATACATACATACATATACATACATATACATACATACATATACATACATACATATAATAAAGTAAAAGTTGTTAAGTTTTATCATACATACATACATATACATACATATACATACATACACATACATACATATACATACATACATATATACATACATACACATACATACATATACATACATATACATACATACATACATACATATACATATACATACATACATATATGCATATATATATATATATATATATATATATATATATATATATATATATATATATATATATATATTCCGTATTTATTATAAAATAAATATTCTAGACCTTTTCCTACCTCACCACACCTACGACATAGGGCATTGTCACACACAAGAATTTTCAAGGGGGAAGGGGTCGAGCGTCTACCTTTCTAGTATCATCCCCCAAACATACTTTTTGATTTTGTTGATTGTCGGGAACAAAAAACAGTAAAAAATGAATTACTGAATAAATATAATCAGCATTATTTAATAAAAAAATTATTGCTAACAAATAATTATTTATAACAAGTTTTACGTTCTATATGCATGGGACTAAAATCAGGAGAGTGGCTGGACCCGTAGACCCCCTCCTTGTGTGCGCCACTGACACTGGATGAACCGCAACACCTGAAAAAAATTGAAGTAGCCCGTACCCTGGAAAAGTCTGCCCACCCCTGTTGTACACAATTAACGTATCCCATCATAGAGTTGGAACAATTAGTTTATGAACATGATCCAATCTTTATGGGAAAATTCAGTGTTTTATATTTGTTTTATATTTATAAGGTTTAAACCTATGGATTTAGATTTATTTTGCTTGCAAGTTTTACTGAGTGATAGGACGAAAGAATTTTTCTTCCGAACTTATGAAATATATTCTACTAATACTTACATAAATCGTGGAGAGTGAAGGAGATAAACGAAAGACGTAATAAGACATTTAATACAGTTAAAGAAGTGGTTATAAGCGATTGAATGTTTATTAACGTCCCCCTTTGGAACTAGTCGAGAGTGATAAACGGAATGCCCAAAGGAACCGAGCTCACCCGAAAAGGGTTTAGAGCTACAAACTGATCCCTCGGGAAACAACCACCCCCACGTCTTGTTTTTATTGACAAAAAAATCAAAGTTTACATTTTATAAACAGTAGAAGACAGTAAAATAACAAAATACAAATTTAAAGGAAGCTGCACTATATACATACATATGCGTGTGTGTGAACGTAATACAAATATATAAATCAAATATAATAATAATAACATAAGGAGTAAAAGAGATGGGAAAAAAGAATATATATATGTTCCCACTTTCTTACAAATTCATAAGAAAATAATAAAAGAATCCAATACAAATGCACCATACAGACCAAAAGAGAAAAAAAAGAAAAAGAAAGTCAGGAAGCGTAAATAATAAAAATAATAAAATGTTTTTTTTTAATAATATTTTCAGTTGACGCCAACACTACTTGTTGATTTTTTTCTCTCTTAATTGGTTCTTCACTTTAGAAAAAAAAAACACCTGAAAGAGGATTATTTTTTTCGAGAGCGACGGACCTCCTAATTTTGAACCATGATCAAGTGATGAGAAAAGAATTTCAGTTATCACTCTACTACCCGAACATTTACACCACTCCTACGTGAGAACTTTGAACTTCGATTGATTTGATTTTAATTTATGTTGCACTGTGAAGCAACATAAGGGCTTTTGGTGATGGACAAAGCAATTTTAAACCACGGTCTAGTGACGAGGACACCTAAGCTAACACCCCCTTTCCGAACTTCCACACTTCACTAATGGAGCCTTTCAGATTTAAAGTGCATCATCCCGTATACACGGTGGATTTCAGTGACACAAAGATTGGAACTCGTGATTTGAACTCTAACAAAGCCAAACACGTGTTTGCCGTCATAATCACATAAGCATTGGGAGATATGAAACAATAAAAACATCTGAACATACAAGGTAAGACGTATACAGAAATCAAATACATGTGATGATTGTATCATTTTTTTTAAATTTATGGTGACTGATAGGAAGATTTATGTATTTAAGCAAAACATTGAAGCCTCAATTATTAATTTTAATATAAGCGGAATGAAAAATATACTTCCCTACTTTATAACCATGCATCTTAAAAATGATTTCAAAATTGTTCATTTTTATATTCATTCAAAAAAGAAGTATTTCTCTTAACAACAAATAAAAAATATATAGAAAAAATTTTTGTTAGGCGTAACTTATTTTGAAAATTTCCACACTTTGACGTTTGAACTCTCGACAGATTTAACGTGCATCGCTCCGCTACTTAGCGGATCTTCAGCGGCAATAGGCTCGAACTCATGACATGTCTGCCACGAGTCCGTTACCTTGGCTACTAGGCTACTGCGGCCACATGATTCTTTTCGGAAATATATAGAAAAAAATAGAAATACATTTATAATATTTCTAGTTATCAGACTCGCTTTGATAGATTTTGAACAGTTTAAAAGCCCACTTCTGCTAGATAAAATACCCATTTCCAATTTTTCTAATTTTATAAAATTGATTGTAAGTTGGCTTCTAGGTAGCTTAGAAACAAAAATATGTTTTATAATGCCGAAAGATAGCTCTATTCAATAAAAAAAAGCATGTGTTTTGATCGAATTTGCTCATTTCAGCGTATTCTAGGGTATCTTAAAAAATTTCCATATTACTTTAGAATTTTGATTTCAAATTCGTATATTGAAAGTATAAAGATTAAGCTAATTTCTTTAAAACCTTTTACAGTTTTTGAACACATTAGTTCAATGGTTCTCAAAGTTTCAATATTTGCGACCCTATATTCAATCTTTATTTTCCCACATCTCACTCTCTCCCCCCACCATACAATAATGTATTGAATTCAATAATACTATACTTTGACGCTAAAGTTACAATACGACTTTAACCTCTTAAGTGCCACCAGCGTATATAAATGCCTCGTTCAGCCAAAGCATTAATTGCCCCGGACGTATATATACGTCTTTCCAAAGTACGATCTTTTATGTGCACTGCTATCCATAAAATTATTCCGAAGGCTTTGGATTGCAATAAAAAAACAATGACAATGTTTACGAAGGATTTACTTATTTCAGAGGATTTGCTTACTTATTTCTCCCCCCCAATACATAACATACGTACGACTAAGTGGAAAACGGTGGCATTGGGGAGCAAATTGCATAATTTTTAATCACCAGTCAAGGGATTAATCATAAATTATACAAATTATCAGAATAAGTGTTAATTTTTGAACATAATTTAAAATATGATAAACCCATGGGGGTCATTGGTAATTATTAATGTTGTTCTTAACTTAGAATTGTTAAATTAATTATAAAATACATTGTGTATGCAGTACTGATACATTTATATATTATATCAATGTGAATGTACATTTTATTTTTTGTTTTGTCAATGCATTTCGTTTGTTTACTCTCAGTAAATTAATAATTTTTTTAAAAAAATCTTTTGTTTTCGATTTTTCAATATGCTCACGCTCCCCTCGCAGAGTTATTAGTTTCAATCATTTACGCGATGATTGTATTTAGTTTCGTATCTCCTTTTTATACGTTTGCTTTATCTGTTGACCAAAGGCCTGGCGAGTTGAAATTTGTGATGCTGGACAAAATTTGTTGGGCTCTCTTCTAAGACTGCAACTTTTTTTTACCCCTTAAATTGTTTCATAAAAGGCTAAGAGGAATGTTAGTATTGCAAAAACAAAAATTCCAACCCAATATCAAAAGCATTTAATGGACATTTTTTACTTAACCTAAAAAAATATTAATTATTGTTTTTTACTTAACAGAATGACATTTAATGCATTTAATTTAATAAGAACATTAAATTTTAATACATTTCCAAATTTTCCTTAATAACTACTAAAGAATTTTTTATTGTTATATTTATCATTTCAAATAATTAAATAGTAAAAACTTACAATTCACTTTAGTAACTGACTTGTGTATATATATATATATACAATTCACTTTAGTAACTGACTTGTGTATATATATATATATATATATATATATATATATATATATATGTGTGTGTGTGTGTGTGTGTGTGTGTGTATATATATATATATATATAAATGTATATATATTGAATAAATCTTGATTTTTTTATATTTATTTGAAACTGAATTTTTTAAAATTACTAGAATTAAAGACATTTCAGAATTATGAACATCATTAGATCGGAAACCATACAAAATGAATATAAAAATGACAGAAAACCATAATATATATTTAAAATTTCATAGAGTTTCGTAATTAAATAACAGACATGTTCAAGGCAACACAGTTAATGTTTATTAATCTTCTTAATTCATTTTACAGGAATTTCAAATGTGTTAGGAACTTGAAAATCTTTTAGAAAAGAGATTTAGATAGCATTTAAAAATTTAAAAATTAATCTTTAAATAGCTAATAATTGTAAAACTCGTTTTATTGTGAAATATATTCTGTTCTTAATTTTTATGATGTCGAAATTTCTTGATATAATAACTGTTAGAATATAGCTACTTTTTAATAAAAGATAATTTTGGTCAAGAATCAGCTAAGAAATGAGTTCTCGATTAAGTTTTGAAGTTTAAAATTAAAAAATTAAAAAAGGAGCATAATATAATTTTAAAGCATATATTAAAACAATAATTGTTTCACAATTCGAATCGATGAAATAGGAATTTCCTCAAAATAATAAATTATTATAATATGAACTACAATAATAAATATTTAGAGTTTATTACATATTTAAAAATGTAATTTTTCTTGTTACTTACCTATCAGGAGAAGATTGTTCCTTTCGTGTCAATAAAATAAAGAGTTCCAAGAGCGAAATTTTTTAGCTGTCACATTCCTAGGGAAACAAAACAATATGCAAACTTGACTTATCGGAATCACACTCCGGAATAAAAATGGAAAGTAACAAAAATAAGCGCAAGCCAGGGGAAAAAATAGAAGAAAAAAAAGCGTGCTTACCATTTGATGGTCCGACTCTCCGAAGGTCTTCAGGCGCATGCGCGGAACATCTGTCATTGCTCACGAAATAAATCTCCAAGGCCGATATAATAAAAATTTAAGGAAAAAGCACAACACATCCCTCTCTCTGTAAGGAACAGGAAAAGGACAAGTGCGTGTGACATTTTTTTCAATGGACAGTTGAAAGGAAAGTTTATTTAATGAATTTATGTTTCGAAGGAAAAAAGGTTTTTAAAAAATATAGGAGCTACAAAACAACCGTTGAGGAATAATTATCTATTGTCCGCATCCATAACAAAAGCATTAGCTGGACATATTTTCACGAAATATACGGGCGGAATGGTAATTGAGTGTATATACCGACAAAGTGGTCGTTATAATGTCAGGAAAATAATTTATTGAAATCTTAATATTTTGCAGAGTACGTTTAACAAGGTACTAAAAGGAGAGAGATTTTTAAGTGCGGTATAAATTTCTTTGATGGTATTTCTTGCCAGAATGAATATTAAAACGAGTTAATTGGAGTAATTATTAGTTATAAGCAATCTAATGACTATGAATGGTGTTTATAAAAATAAGGATCAAGGATTGTGTTTAGTTTACGGAATGGGAAATTATTCATCATGATAACTTTTTTAAAATGAACGAAAACAATCACTAAGAATTTATTTAAGAACACGTTAAATATATAAATCCGTATTTAACCATCTGATAGCATTAAATAAGTGTACAAAATATTTAAATTTAATTTAATAATCGTGGCTTCAATCAATAAAAAAAATAAATAACTGCATTTTAAATCAGTAATTCTCAACCACTGTGACTCGGCACTTTTGTGTGGCGCCATATTTTTTTAAAATTATTAATTATACTCTGAGAAAAAAATAAAATCTGGAACCAAATCCTATGGTTGTTTTATAGAAATAAACTAAGAATATTTGGAGTATGTTTAACACCCTTTCGTGGATAGGAGGATATAAAAAAATTAGCTATTCGAGGGCGTTTGGCGACGGACCTCGTAGTTCTGAACCATGGACAACACCTGAGGGGGCACCCCCTCTCCTAACTACCACATCAACGGAAGTACGTTTGAGCTCTGGACAGATTTAACGTGCATCGCTCCCTTACACGGCTGCCTAGTGGTCAAGCCGACAAGCTTGTGACAAGCGTGTCACGAGTTCGTGCTTGGTACCGCTGAAAATCCACCATGCAGAGGGACCGATGCACGTTAAATATATGAAGGCTCAAATGTCCTCTCGTTGGTGTGGTGTGGAAGTTAAAAGAGAGGTTTCCAGATCAGGTGTCATCCTCGTCGATTGACCATTTTTCAAAATTATAAGATCCGTCGCCAAAATCCCTCGTATAGCTGAATAGCGCGATGTTTATATTCACTCATTCACTGAGGCCAGACAAAAGTTATTGACGATGGACCTCATAATTTTGAAATACTGTCAAATAACGAGGACGATACATCAGTTGGCACCCCACTCTCCACACTTCAATGCCCCGTCAACGTGAAGACTTTGAGCTTCTTAGTGACATTAGGACTCAAGCTTACCACTCAACAGAAACACAAATTCAGGACCATGACCATACCGCGGGCACAAGAGTTGTCAGGAATGTATTTGATTTATTTTGCATGAATCAGATTTGTAATTAAGTGCGAATTACTTGAAATATGATTAATTTTCTTGTATTTGTATGATAATAATTATAAGTCAATTTATTTCCGTTAAATATACAAGAGAAGCTTTATGCATAAATACTGATTCTGTTGTATTATACTAGAAGAGATCATAGAGAAATTTTTTTATACAATCAGATTGTCTGAATAGAATCTTTCGCGTTTAGAAATTATTCTATTCATTTCAATTTCTTTCTTCCGGTATTTTTTGGTTCGCAAAGTGGACTGAATGAGCTTTTTATAGAACGTAAGACGCAATCGCAGATACGCTCTAGAAAAAATATGTTATCAAAGAGACACGATTGAAAAACTTAACTGCATTATTTTATTCAAACATCTCACACCCTACAGTTATCTTTCTTTTTTCCGTTGAACATTCAATTTCGCTGCTGCGGTGCCTACCCACACACATATCAAGTCATCCATTATGCCATCATTCTATAAAGTCCCTTTTTTCTCCTTTTTATAACATGTAATTTGGAATTTTATGAATAGATTATGCTCGATACTTCGAAGATGAGAAAAACGAGGACATTTATCCGTTTTAAAGCGACGTTAATATTCAATCAATCAACCCGTAATAAAAGCGGAAGGTATAAGGTTTGCATCTCTGCACTATGCTTCCCTTCGCAAAAAAAAAGCAATTTTACGTGAAATCGTCGCTATTCCGACACGAAAATTACTCAATTTTGAAATTTATTTTGCTATTATTGTTGCAAATCCCCAAAACTAAGACAGGCAAGACTAGGTCTATGATTTTCCTATTGATGTTACTATAGCATGCAAATATACAATAGCCTTAGATGATCCCCAGTGCTGGGATTCGATTTAAGGATATTTCTTCTTGTACATAACAAAGGCCAATACCAGCAACGATTCCATTAATTATCTTTGTAGATTTATATGATGCTTTATCTGTGGATGCAAGAGGGAATTTCTTAAGACTTTTTGACTCCGTGGGCTACTTATGCACTATTATTCCATCTTATTGCGACATTCATGGAAATAAACAAGCCGACAAGTTGGCCAAAGTGGCTTCGTCGCTACATCCACCTTACCTTTCCGATGCCTCTTCGAAACACCAAGCGACTTCTCACGGACAAATTTCCGCAGAAGAGATTTTCCACTCTTACATACCTGGCTGTTGGCAAATCTTGGTCTCGCCTGCTTGATGGCCAAAGACGTGCTCAGCTTTCTACCCTACCAAAGGTGGAGGGTGTGGCATATTTCAGAGTCATCACCGGACATGATTACCTGCAAGCCCATCTGTTTAAGATTGGTCTGGCTGATTCACCGCTCTGTCCTCTCTGTAAATCCGGGCCAATGACTGGGGAGCATCTATCCGGTTGCCCCGCTGTACTTCATGTTCTATCGCAAGACAACTGTGGAGCTCTCCTCCCCGCTAGAGCGACATCTGCTTTATATTGGACTTCAAGACACCTTATGTCCGAGAGGACGTTGACAGGCGGAATTTTAAAAAAAAAATGCTAAAATGGGCCCCCTGTTGCGCTCTCTATGTGAAGCAAGCTGTTGTAAACAAAGTACTGAAGGACTGTCGAAAGAACTGAAACGACATGTAGCGAGCGAGCGAAAAGCGTTATGTAACGGCTTTTGTTAAAAATAGTTTTTTTAGTTTAGAATTTATATTGTAAATAAACGTTTGTTGTCTACCAAAGAGCCTCTTTGCTGTCAAGTCCATGAAAGCCACTCAATTAATAACGATCACATGGATAAACTAATAAGAACATCACACACCCACATTCGACCCTTTTATATAAGCCAATAGCAAACGTTGTCAAAACTGGAACAGACACGGTAATTCATTACAGATAATTGTGCGTGACTCATAATCTCACAAACCAACTCGACCGATTGCCGCTTTTGAGCTAAATTAATAATGAGGGTGGATGGTGGTAGGCTTAGGTCATGGCATAGATGACGGACATGACAATGAAGTAATTTTGTCATTTAGTTCGAATTTCCCAGTTTTTCGGAGAGTATGTCCGAAAATAACGCTTAACGATTAATATTATTCGAATTCTGATCTAATTAAGGCCACACTGAGAACAAGCCTCCTCTCTCTCTCTCTCTCTTCTCCCGAGGTCACCTATGTATGCCTTAAAATGTCCTGGGATCAAAGATAACCACTGAAAAAGTGAATCAAAGTAGTTGGCTCCTGCATTCTGCTCTGAATGACTAGACAGGGCTCTAGAATAAATACCATAACATCGATGTCCTGGTGAGTCCAGTATTTGAATTGTCTTAAAAAACAATTGAGTATTCATAATTGAATAATTTTTAAACATATGAGTATTCATTTAGTCAAATAATTTAAAGAATAATATGGTTTTATGTAATTAGTAAATAAAAAAACAGTGCAGATATATTTAAGCATACTTGCTTAAAAAATAAGCAAATAAGTAAAATTATTAACAATGTTGAAATTTTCCCATCTTATTTAAATATTATATTAAGTAGTCCACAAAAATAAGGATAAAAATTATTGAATTAAATGATAAAGTTTGAATCCGCGTAAGATGTTTTTATGAAGCTTATAACTAAATTTTCATCTTTGCGCTTTCATTCCATTGATAAAAAACAAATTCAGCCTTGATTGTCATATGAATGGATAGCGATGGTGATTTAATAAATGAGACTTAATTGAGTCAAGATAAATTTAATTCATAATTAAGTAAAATCTAACAATCCTTACCTGAAATTACCCTTTTCCATTCTACCAGGAACATTTCTTCAAAGAGATATTAATTGAAAAGAAATTTTTTCGGTGATGGGAGGTCGTTTTCAAAGCTTCCAACAAAATGGAAATCATGTAAATGAAATATTAAAAGGAACAAGTTTAATACAAGCAAAAAATTGTGAATGGTGTCCCATTAAAATAGATTGCTAAGAATATATTTAATTTGTGCTATACTTATAATTAATTACATGAGATATGAAATGAGGAAACCTTTCTTCAGAAAAAAAAAGCCTTTATATACCAATCCATTGGATTCTATTTAATCGAATATTTTTTTCCGAAGCTTTTGAAGAAATTTTCAAGTTTTTTGTTTCCCTTATGGCGTCTCTGTTGCATCAAAAAATTCAGCTTTTTGTATTTATTTGTCTAATTTCCAAATATTTTTAAAAGATAACAATTACATTACATTTCATTTCTTTAATAAAAAGAAATTATTATTAAACACACACACAAAGAAAATATCAATCACACAACATCCACTCCCATCAAAATTATGAGTGGTCTTGGTTCGTGGCGTGGCCGCGGTAGCCTAGTGGTCAAGGCATCGGATCGTGGCTGGCTTGTCACGAGTTCGAGTCCAGTGCCACTAAAGACCCTCCGTGCAGGGTGCGATGCACGTTAAATCTATCGAGAGCTCAAACGACCTCCCGTTAGTGTGGTGTGGTAATTAGGAGAGGGGGTTGCCAGCTCAGGTGTCGTCCTCGTCACTTGACCATGGTTCAAAATGACGAGGTTCAACGCCAAAAGCCCTTGTGTAGCTGAATAATGCGACGTTAATATATTCACTCACTCACTCTTGGTTCGTGGCTCCCGTTATTTAGATGGTCACAGTAGCTTGAGGGTTACAAACCCGAAGTCGTGACAGGAGTGTCACGGGTTGGAGTCCTGGTTCCACTAAAAACCCGCCGTGTGGAGGGAGCCGATGCCCGCTTAATCTGTCGTATCTTTTAGTCCACCCATTGGTGCGGTAGTTATGAGAAAAGGTTTCCAGCTCAGGTGTCATTCTCTTATAATGACTGAGGTTCAAAATTAGGGAGTAACATCGCAGATAGCTCTCATGACGTTAATATAACTCTCATTCACTCTCGTTATTTAAATTATCGGCTCGAGTCATGAAACCACTGAAATTCCCTTTTGCACAGGGACCGATGCACATCAAATATGGTGAGGTTCTAATTTCTCAGGTTGGAATGATGTGGAAGATTTTAGAATGGGATGCCAGCTCACTTGCCGCGTTCTTATTACTTTACCTTGGTTTAGACTTACGAAGTCTACCGTCGTTAATCTTCGGATTACTTCTAATTATAGTGACCACGGTAGCATACTGGTCATAGACACGAAATCGTGACAGGCGTTTTCGAGTAGCGGGTTCGATTTCTTATGCCACTTATCGTGTAGAGGAACTCATGCATGTTAAATTTGTCGCGGTTGGCGGGATACCAGCTTAGTTATCGTTCTCGTCACTTAACCGCGGTTTTAAGTTTTGGGGTTCGTCACTAATAGTTCTCACGCTGCTTTAGTGAGTAAGCAAGTGTTTATTGACGTCGCATTATAAAACAACAATGAGTTACCCATTCGGTATAGTGGTTAGCGACGCTGACTGCAGTGCCGTAGGGCCTGGGTTCGAATCCCAGAGAAGACATGAATGTTTGTATATGTATAGCGCCTTTGTGGCATGGGGTTACTCTAAATAGCCGTCGAGCCGCAAGTCTTTTCGTAAGGTTGGTGGAAGGGGAAGAGAGGTGGGAGGCCCCTGCCCCCAACCCCAGGGTGTTCTTCCTCTAAATTGGGGTGGAACCGAGCTAAATCATACCTGTATGGTGCTCAAGGCTTACGACCAACGACAAACGTACATCTAGCCTCTTGCCATGATGAATTTCGTGGCCGGGATCTAAAGCAGTCGAGATCAGGTGGCATAAGAAACAACAACATTGAACTCCATAATTTTCAACCGTGATCAAGTGACAAGGACTACACCTAAGCTGGCTCCCGTATCTGAACTTCTACAGCACGGGAAGATCTTGTACGTAGACCAGTGTTTCTCAAACTGTGGGGCGCGGTAACCCTGCGAGGGGGGCGCGAGCATATTGAAAATAAAAGGTTTAAAAAATATTTTTTTTGGAATGAAGTAAAACAAGATGCTTTCTGACATAATAAAAAAATACACATTTACACTGATATAATTTATTTTTATCATCTGGTGATCATCAAAAATAAAAGATTCCACTTCAAACGCTCATTAGCCGTATTTGATCCTATAACCAAATTAAACAAATATTTTGTTTGCTTTGCGGTCAATATGAGAACGATGAGAGATTTTTTTACGTTTCTTATAACGATATCAAACGATGAGAGATTTTTTATTACGTTTCTTTTAACCTAAAATATTACTTTAGCTGACCTTCGAACTTACTGGTATGGTTATCTCGGTCTTTTTTTAGGGAAGTTGTAAATATATATAATATATTTCTGTTTCATCTTTTTCCATGTGAAAGAGTTTTATGATAAATGGATAAGCATGAGTATTCTGAAACATATAATGCATAATGAAGAACGTTTTACACAATTATTTTTTAGAACATGTTACACTTTCCCCATGAGCAATTTTGTAGTTTTGATTGCTGCGTTGTACGACTTATTATGGTTTATAAATATAAATAAGCATAATATTAAAAAAATGGGCATCTGTGATCCCTATTAAAGGAAGTTGAAACTGATCAAGCAATTGAAGAACCTACTGAAATAATGCATATTAATCAAGATAGCGAAAGTAAGTATCAGAAAATCGTGAGACATGAAACGTTTGAGTTGATTTGAGTTTAGCTGTAAAATAACGTTCCTGTGTTGTTAGCGAAAAGTGTCTGTGATTTATGTCCTTTAATAAGGACACGCACGTTTGGAACATTTTCTTTAGTTTTATTGATTTTTCTCAAATTTTCTAAGAAAAATTGAAAAGTCCTTGAAAGTAGGTAAGTATATTTTCTCTTAATAAAATTATTCACTGGAATTGTGATTTTTATAGTGTATAGTAAAAATAACTATAAAATAAATTATAGTTTTAAAACAAACTAAAAAACACGCTTTTATAGTGAATCGAACTAAAAAGCAAAATATATATATATATTGCTTAAAATTAAGATATACAAAATTTAATACTTATCTTGTTAATTTGTACGGTTTATAATTATGATCGTATTGTAGCTTTAGCGTCAAAGTGCATTATTATAGCATTCAGTACATTATTAATGTATAAGGGGGCAATAAAAATTGTGATTGAAAAGGGGGGCGCCAGTAGTAAAAGTTTGAGAACCACTGACTTAAACCTTTAACAAATTGGATTATAATAATTTCTGTGAGAGAATCTACGATGGGGCCAAATACACCATACACAATATATTTATAATAACGATTTAACCTAACTCGGACCATTATCAATAACTCAATCGCTTACTCTCAATTCTAATACAATCACACACACTGATCCTAATATTAATATTATATAATCAATCCTACCTTGTTGTACTATCAGTAAACGATCACAATAATTTTAGATGAGGTCTTGCGATAACTCGTGTGCAATGGTACACACCTTGATTAATGGATCTATATCACGTATAATTACTATTCTTCCCTACGTAACATTATCTAAAACTGCTTCAATCTAGAACCACGAACTGCCATCGCGTTTAGGAAAGCGGGGGTCATTAGGCACTGGGTTTTATAAAACTCTTCGTCCCATATCGAAAAAGTATAGAGGCCTTAATGTGGAAAAACGGATGAGAAAGTCCCTGAAAAATAGAGTCTATTACATCAAATATTGTTCAATTATGTCTAATATTGTTCATATTGAGTCTAACTGATGCAAGATCATCTTTGGGAGTCCTGCGGTTTAGTTGTCAGTCCTGATGATTTATGTCGGAGCCTGATCTGACTGCATCGACTCTCAGGAAGCAGTGTGTTTTCCAGTGGCAGGGAAGATTTACGATGTCGGCGTCTGATGTTGGTCTCGTGTCATCTATGTGACGTCATCACTTGGTGGGAGCAGAAGCTGTCAGCACTCAAGATTGTTGTTCTGTCGGTTAGATTGTTGATCGCAGTTCTGTAAGTGGAGAGGAAGCACTTCTATTGGATGATACTAGCAAGTGAGAAACCTCTTAACTTGCTGTGCAGGGGTTGGGTTAAGAATTTACTGAGGGAAAGTTTTGGGAGCTTGCCTGTTTGGGTGCAGCAAATTTAAGTTAGAGTCGAATAAAAGTAATTTTGAAAAGGAAATTTTAGCAATTGGGTTCATTCACCGAAACGGTGAATGAAAAAAGAAATATAACTAGGGTGGATTATAAGTGTCTTGGAGAATTCTCCTAGGTCTCTTAATGTCGATTCAGGGGGGTGTAATTTTCAAGATTTGCGATATTGGGATTATTAATGTTGGGGAGATCATCAAAGAATTTTTTGGTGAGGGTCTGGATGTATTTTTTAAAGGAGGTAATTTTGGTTGCTCTAAAAATATTAGCGTTCGAATTAAACATGCAAGTTCGTACAATGCATCTAGTAATTGAGTTTTGTGCAATTTCTAAAATTTTGATATTCTTTTTCGCAGCATAGCCCCACACAGGACAAGCGTAACTCAGAATTGGTCGCAAAACGGCCGTGTAGAGAAGTAACTTGTTGTAAAGGTACATATCGGAATTCCGGTTAATTAGGGGTAAATTTGTCTTAACGCGATTCGGATTTTATCTCGCGAGTGTAGAATGTGGTGTTTCCAAGTGAGCGTTTTATCAAATATTACACCAAGGTACTTAGTGGTTTGAGACCAACGTAGTGGTGTGGAATATATGGTGGGTGGTGTGATTTTTTGCGAATTTTTGTGAATAAAACCGCTACGGTTTTATCCACATTAATCTTTATTTTCCATTTATTGAAGTAGTTTTCTAGTAGGGCCAGGTGTTTGTTTAGAGCTATTGAAACAGATTTTATGTTTTTGTAGGTGGCAGAAATCGTGGTGTCATCTGCGTAAAGATTAATCATTGTGCGCGGGGTGTGATGGGATGTCATTAACACAATGTTTCTCAAACTGTGGGGTGCACCCCCCTGCGGGGTGCGATAACCCTACGAGGGGAGTGCGAGCATATCGAAAGTAAAAGATTTTAAAATAATTAATTTACTGGAATGAATTAAAACAAAATACTTTCAGACATAATAAAAAAATGCACTTTTACTCTAATATAATTTATAGGCGCGCGCGCGCAACATTAAGTCATCAAAAATAAAAACTTCTTTAATACCTAATTAGCTATCTTTGATCCTATAACCAAATAAAAAAACTTTTATTTGATTTGCTGTAATCTCATGATGAGAGATTTTTTGTATTACGCTTTATGTTTAAACCTAACATACAACTCTTTCAGAGAAAAAAACAAACCCCAGACGCAGAATCGAAAAGATTTAGGAACATAAAAAATTCATTACTGTCATTATTTTTGAAATACTGCACATTATAGCTGTAATCTGTTTAACCTTCTAAGTTATTGGTACAGTTAGTTATGACTTCTGTCTTATGTGTTTGTTTCTCATTTATAGGGAAGTTGTAAGTAATGTATTTCTCTGATAGGCTTTTTTGCATGCAAAAGACTTTTATGATATTTGGAAAAACACGGAGAGAACACACACACACTTAGAGCGATTACTTGGCCAACACTTATTTTTACGAGTTTTCTATACATATGAAGCATAACGCGAAAAACGTTTTACATAAATTCATATAATCATAATGAATACACTTTTTTACCGGAAGTGGTCGCGCGGGACGCACAGATTACGAAATCATTAATTCTGGCAAAACTGTTTATTTGTTACCTAAGAAAAATTGAAAAGCCCATGAAAGTAGGTAAGTAAACTTTCTCATAATTAAATTATTTCCAGGAATCACAATTTGTATCCGGTACAATAAAATAATTATATAAAAAAAAGGATTCGGGTGACTCAATAACCTCGCTCGACTGTATCGAGTGCGTGCCTGCTCCGGGGTTAAAACATGTTGAAGTCTTTTTGCTTTAAATATTAAAAATAATACAGTTATTCTTCATCGGCATTTTATATTATAGTTCATTATTTAACATTAAATATAAATGCTAATTCTGTGAGGCTTAAAATTACCATTCACTTAAAACTAATTATAATTTGAGCAGTCATTTAAAAAAAACATTTTACATTTTTGTAAATACTGTTGAGTATTTGGCATTGCACTCCTTACAATTCAGCTATTATATCAATAATGTTTTATTTTCTTATAAATGAACTCGTGCAAAGAGCGGGCACTTCAGCCGGTATAGTTTAATGTATCAGTGTTGCACAGAGTATTTTTTTTATAACTAATTAATTAATCCTAAATTAAGAACAGATTTAATAAGTATATTAATGACTTCCATGGGCTTGTCTTTCAAAGCAAAGTTTTTATAAGAAAAATGCTTATTATAATAAATTCACCCTCTGAGTTCATTTTCTATATTTAGCAGGTATGTATATTTTGTCTTCTAAGCAGCTACCACATTTTGCAATATGTTCAATTTCAAAATTAGAGAAAGGAAAAATAAGATAATTCTACTATTTTTTTATTTATTTATTTTTTGCTTAAAAGTAGCATACAAAATTTTAATATTTATGTTACTAATTTGTATGGTTTATAATTAAGTCCGCCTATTGTAGCTTTAGCGTCAAAGTGCATTATTATTGCATTCAGTGCATTAGTAATCTATAAGGGGGGCGCGATAAAAATTGTGATCGAAAAGGGGGGCGCCAGTATTGAAAGTTTGAGAAGCACTGACGTAGACAGATTAAATGTGCATCAGCCCCTCTTCACAGCGGATAATCAGTGGTACTAGCCTTGAACTCATGACTACGGCCACTGAGTTGCTTTACTGCGACGTTTATAAAGCATTTGCTTACTTTACTTCTAAATGTACATATTAATAATGATTAATTAATCCATTAAAATAAAATATATCGTATTTACTCGAATCTAAGCCTCACTTTTATTTTCAATGTTAATGTTACTGAAAGTCGAGTTAGGCTTAGAATCGAAAGGGAAAATATTGTTTTGGATGAGGTAATTGGAGCAATTACAGGTTCATGTATGTATTGAAAAGTTTATGGTTCTAATAAAAATAACTAATTATTCACTTATATATATTATTAGTTCTCATTTTAAATTTATTTTAATTTTGTAAAATTGGATATCGATAAACCATTTTACACTAATGTGTTTTTTTCACACAATCTTCTTGAGAATTTGGGGTGCGGCTTAGAACCGATATAGCGACTTAGATTCGAATATATATATATATATATATAAATACGATACGTGATTCTTTTTTTAAAACCAAACTAAATTTTTTTAAATGTTTTAATGGAAGTTTTAGAAAAGTGAGTAACACATAAAAATTATAACATCTACAAGACATCTGCTTTTTACTAAAGGTATACGAATTAAACAAGAACTAATATCGTCCCTTATCTGTATTAACATAAAAGGATTTTATAATTAATGAACCATTTATATTACGTTACCTGGCAACCCACTCGACAAAATTAAAAGCGGTGAAGTAAATTACATTTCTGCAGTCTATTTTAATTTTCCGGTACTTCAATTTGCCCCTGATTTTCACGTTTTTAATCAGTTACCATGGTAATAAAGTCGTCCCAATTAAAAATATCGCGTGATTGTTAAGTCGAATATTTTGAAAGAAATTTTTGATGTGGCTAAGTCAATCAGTTTTTTGATCCATATTTTCATTAAATTCTGCGTTTCTCTTTTAAGGTTGTAAATGAAAGTTTGATTCTAACAGAAAATCAACCTTATTTGTATATGTAACAAAGTGAAAAGCAATTTTCGTATTTTTAAGGATCGAATATACTTATTAAAACCGAACCAAAAACAATATCTCGGCACGTGATTTTTCTTTTAATTTTAATTCATGCACAGCTTCACGTTTGACACCTCTTAGAGATTCCATTAAAAATATTACTTTGTGCAATTAGTTTACAAGTGCTGTATTATTAACTAAATTGTTAATTTTACACAGAGGGAAATCTCTCTTACACACACACCCTTGTCTTTCTATTTTAGAACGTTTTATCTTAATTTTTTATACAAAAAATTATTTTCCGCCAATTCTTTTTATTGAATTACTACTTCTAATTCTGAACCTTAAGAAATAACTGCAATGAAAATTAAAATAATTATATCAGTTATTTTAATTAATGCCACTCAAAATCATTATAAATTTCGATTAATATTCTTCTATTTAAAAAAATAGAAACACACCACCTGTGCTGTTTCCTTGCCACAATGTGGGAGAATGAGTTATGCAAGCAAAGTTAACATCCCAGCCTAAACTTAAAAAAAAATATTTGTTAGAAAATGGCAACCAGAGACAATATGAACAGGGTTACCAGATCGGCTTCAAATTTGGTGATCATTGCGATATCGCCAAGGAATAATGAAGGTGGCTAAAAAAAGGACTTTTTAAACAAAAGTCGAGTCAGTGCAGAGTTTAATCGTGTGCATTGACTTCGATAAGAACGCATGAAACAACATGGACAAAGGCCATTAAAATAAATAACTGACAACTGTTACGATTTATATCAGTATAGGAGCTTATTAAAATTTAATGCTCTACCTAATCATTACTTCATCTCAGTTTTAAAAAATGTATAACATAAACTCCAAAAAATAAAACTTACCAACAAAATTATCTAATTGAAAACTTTGAAGCTAATATATTCCCCTTTCCCTTTCTTTCCTTTTTTTTTTTTTTTTTTCTTCTTCGTTGTAACACATATGACAGTATCGTAGAGATAATTCTTTCGATTTTATTTCTTGTTAATCCAAAGTATTTCTTCTTCGGAAAAAATATATTTAAACAAAAACTGGGTATCTTGGTTTTAGATAAAACAAAATGTTGAAAAAAATATATAGTTGAAAATGTATATATAGTTCCTAAAAAGTTGAAAAATTATTCAACAATAACTTCTTGTATGTAGGGATTGCAATACCAGAATACCGAATACCGGTATTTTGAGACATTTGGGCAATTTTGTAACACCGGTATTCACAAGCTTAAATACCGGTTTTTCGGTATTTACTAGAATTTTTTTAAAATTATCTCCACTGTATGTCCAGGGATCGCCAACCCAGCAGCATAGTATACGTTTTTGTGTGTGTTTTTATGTCTCCGTAACGGGCGAAATTAATTAGACTTTGAATATAAAGTTGTATCGTACAATTAAGAGAAGTGATAAAATATGTGAGTTATTTCCAAGGAGGCGGTCCAACTACTCGTATATTCAATTACAGTTTAGAAAGATACTTCACACGCTCAGGATTCGTAGCCTGATATTCGTATCTGTGAAAACAAGGTTGTAGTTGTGAAGAAAATGCATAATATTTCGATATTTTTTAAATTGAGGAGTTTGTTGTTCGCATTGTATTTGCATATCATACTTGTATTTACGTATCGTTATGTTTTTATAAATGAAAAAGAAGAAAAGAAACTAACCAATTCAAATTTGATCAAGTTTAAATTAAATTTTCTTAAAATTTTTTACCCGTAAACCTATCTACATCAAGAAGAATCCGGGACAGTTATCGAAGATGATGTTGACACTAATGTTGATAGTGAAAAGGAAATGTCTCTTGACAGTGGCGCACACAAAGGGGGTGGTGCTGGAGGTCCGGATTCCCCCTCCCCAAAGCCCTTGCTTTTTTTTCCGATTGATTATAATTCTAAGTACATAGTACGTAAAATTTAATCAAGTATTTGTTATTAATGATTAATTTTATTAATTAATGCTAATTATTTATTCAATAATTAGTTTTTTACTGTGTCTTGTTCCCGGAAATCGACAAAATCAAAAAGAGCATGATACAAGAATGGTGAACTTTCGACCTTGCCCCCCTTGAAAAATTCCTGTGTGCGGCACTGTCTCTTGAACAAAAATTTGAACTAGCGATAGCTAAAAAAATTTCAAAAAACTAAAATACCATACAGTAATTAGCTATATCCAAAACCATCTGGCGAGAGATTTATAGGTAAATACGTGGAAAAAGTATATCGCGTATTGCTAACAATACCACCAACAAGCGTAGATGCCCAAAAGAGCGTTTTCGACAGCTGATAATTTTTGTACATAATAGCACAATTAATGCATCATGTTTCTTAAGGCCACATTTCAAAAATTTGTAATAGTACCACAGACCGAATAATGACATTTACACTTTTCTTTTATTTAAATAAATAAAAAGTTCCTTTACTTTTTTGTGGTTCTTTATGTGTTGTTATAATTAAAAAATTTACAAATTAATTTTTTGTGATATTTACACTCTCTAATAAAACTGGCAAATAAAAAAAAGAAAAAAACACCTGTATTTTCTTTCTTTTCCTAAAACTTCTAAAACCGGTTTTAAAACCGGTATCCCGGTATTAAGATCTAAAAAATACCGAATACCGGAATTGAACTTTTGGTCCGATATTGCAATCCCTACTTGTATGACTCTTCGGCGTATTTATTACTGAATAAGTGAATCAAATCATTAAATTTTATGGGTAACTATGAATTACAAAAAAAAAAAAAATATGAGATTTGTTTCGAGCGTAATCTTGGAACGCCGACATCTTTATTACATAGTAAGCCAGAAATATCCCCACCCAAAAGGATTATATAACTCGAAATGTGTGGAAAAGTCTCGAGAAAATTGCATAACAATAAAAATTTCTGAATTTTCAATGATCCAAATTGTGCTGCCATCTAGTGATCAAATCTGAATTTAACTTCTAAATTTACTCTTTTCTTTCTTATTGTTTTAAACTAGTGGTCTTCAAACTGTGTTCCAATGAACCCTGGGATTCCACGAGTCATTATCAAAGATTGAAAAGAAATGAGTTTAAGCACGAGTATTGCATAAATAAATTTAAAATACTGAGAAAACAGCAATAATATAATTTCAAATTAATCTCAGAAATGCAGTTTTCAGAAAAAATTATTGAATGCCAGACAAAACTTATTCATGGTGTTTTAATCAATACACATAATAGTACTGCAGGATTTGAAATATTTTAACCCTTAGAAGTTAGTTTTCATCTCAGAATAACAGAAAGAAACTCCCAAACTGATCGTGCAGAGGCATTCAAAGGGTACATTAAAACATTCATTCGTAACTGGAAATTCATCCGGAAAGAAAATATGGCCAATGGATACACTGAGGATATTGATTTCGGAACACACTGGCGTAAATGATCACAATATATCCAGCCCCTGGAACGCGAGTAATTGCAATCTTAATCCCTGCTTCAACTTCAGAGTTTCCACCCCACCCACTGTTTAAAATTTCAAGTAAAAAGTTCAAAATATTGTAGATAAGATTTGTTTATATATAATCATAACTGAACTTTCCTCAAAGGTCATTTAAGATGGATTGCAATTTATTTCTAACAACATCGGTCTTACACATTAATATTACAGTATAATAAATATTAAATAATGTTTGTAATATCTGGCTTACGAGAATCCCAACCTTAACCAGGTAAAATACATCAATCACACAGCACTAAAAAAATATCCTGCCAATTGTTTGACAACAAAACTAAGTTATAAAATTTGTATTACAAATAAAAAGTTATAAAGCGCTTATTTCTAAGAAATTTGGCATATTTATGCATGAACTTCACACCAAAAAAAATCATATAAATTATTTAAGATTTTATAATCGACTTTTCCATTAGGTTTGAAAATATTAAAAATTGGAAGGCGGAAGGCTCTTACGCAACGCAGACAAATACTCTCTAGGTTTTCTTTACACTTTTTAATAAAATTTGCACCACTTGCAAACAAGATCTATTTGTTACAATTTCGATCAAGATATTAATAACATAATTATTGATCAACCCACTAGCCATTTTATAACGTCTTACCTTACAAAATGAATCTAATCTAAACTAACATTTATATCATGTTCACAAATCAAAAACTATATAAATAATGACTGATAATCTAAGAAAATTATTCTGCAATTTTTCATCGTTTATTTTGAATTTACATTATTTGTACAATCCTTCTGTCTGATGAACTAATTAAGGACTTGTACTATTTACGAATTAATCCATTACAATGTAAACAACGAGCGATTACCTCATCTGCAAGATCCAAAATTAATTTTTTTTCGTCTATTACTTAATAACTCTAGAATTTCTTAGACACAACAAACGAAAATGCACAGGAGTTGAAGGTTATGTTCCATTTTCACTTTTGATGAAGAGTCGAATATAAACTTTCCATTCCATCTGGCAGAAAGCAACTGGTCACACTTGCCTACTGACCGCTGTGTCCTTGACTCTGGAGCTGGGGTGACCTATCCTCACTTGACCCACATTTCCTTTGATGTCACCGATGATGCAACATTATGTAAGGGCCAAGGTAAAAGTGACAGTGGATGTCCATGAAAAGTTGTCCGCTTTCCAACAAGGGTCAGGTCGAATTGGAGAAAGTGAGTAAAAGGACACTTCACGTTGACATAGACGATACGATTTTGTAATTGGGTTTAATATTTACCACCGCAATAGTTTCCAGCAATGATAAAATAAAATTAATATTCTATATCTGGCTTTTAAGGTCTGTGTAAGTGAATATCTTTTGGATGGCTTTGTTTTACTTAGATCTGGATTTTGAAACAGGCATTAGTGAAATAGTCTCACAATTGATGAAGCTCATTAATTCTAGTGGGAAAGTAATTTTTAAATTCGCTTTTGTCTTGAGTTGATTTTATGAAGGGAGCTTTTCTTAAGCTATCCGTTAGAGAGAGAGAGAGAGAGAGGTCAAAGTATTTTACGAATGAGAGTTGGCGCAATAATTCCGAAAGTTCATTCCTTTGAGAATGAAATAATCTTTTAAATTGGCTTATATGTGAGTCCAGTAATAATATTAATTTTTTTTGTAATAAAAAGTAATGGACCAACATGTCGCATTTAATTAAGAATGTATTGTGTAACTGTTGCGAAAATATCTTTGTCCTGAGTGTTTTTTTTTCCCCTTCCAGTTATTTGTTTTTATACATAAATAACGAATTCTTTTAAGACTGCAGATGAACTTAAGAATAATTAAACGTTCTTTTTTAGCTTCTGGCAGATTATGGAGTCTCTGGAGTTTCAAAATTGAGTAATGATCAGACTTTTGGGACCTCGAAAACAAACTCAAGATAAGTTCTGTTAGACGCTTAAAAGATTTTTTTAAAAATAGAAAATTTTTAAACATGGATGAAAACTCATTAAACATTTGTTTATATAGAAAAATTAATAATAATTGTTTAAGCTAGTTGCAGTTGTATTAATTATGCAATGCATTATATTAATATGAGCTATAGAGGTAAACTTGGTAAATATGGACACAAAACATTAATTGAAAATATATTACAAAAAGACACTTTCCATTTTTCGGAAATTAAGATGTTTCAAACTTAAAAGTTTGGTTTTCTAATGGTATATGAACAAAAACCTCTATCACTTGTTGTTATGTGTATAAAGAAGATCCACAGCAAAATTCTTCAATTGCCCATATTTGACTAATACTTAAGGCAGTGCTTTTCAAACTTTCAACATTTGCGATCCAGTCTTTAACCGTAATTTTCATCGCGCCCCCTTCCAGCAATAACAATGTACTGAATTCAATAATGCACTTTGACTACAATATGACTTTAATTATAAACCGTATAAATTATCCAGATTATTAAATTTTGAAAATAATTTTGTACATGACAAACCCCTGGGAGTCATTAATAATTATTAAACTTATTCTTAACAAAGGATTGATAAATTAATTAGCAAATACATTGAGCAGTACTGATACATTTATAAGTATATTATATCATTATAAACGTGTATTTTATTCTTTATTATGTTAGAATGTATTTTGTTTTGCTACTTTTCAGTAAATAAATAATCTTTTTTTTAAAATAATTTTTTATTTTCAGCTTTTCAATAGGCTCACGCCCTCTACATAGGGTTATCCTTTCCCCCCAAAGGGGAGGTACCCCACAGTTTGTGAAACATTGACTTAAGGTATTATGGGCACAATTGCTGGAAGTATCGGCAAGTTGCATTTTTAAAAAGATAAGGGAAATCGTCATATCTCTCTAAATTTACCTTTTCCAAACAGAAATGCATTTTTAAACAAATTACATATTTAACAAATGATAAAAAAGTAAAATTGAACCTTTGTTGTTGAGCAAATTATATCACACAAAAAAGATGTCCAAGTTTTTACCTCTACATTGAAAATAACTGAATGGTGAAAATCAGATAAGCATTAAATTAACACAAATTATTAGAAACTTAAAGAAAAACAGCGCTTAACGAGGGCTTCCACTTGTATCATACACTACACTCATTACAATAGAATAACGCTCTAACTCGACACACTCCTCATAGAACGAAGATGATCAAAAGCAAGAACATAGTGCCCATTTCGGTCCTTAATTTTCATCATAATAGTTAGCACCATAAACATGACAAATGTAGGATTCATTGTGTTTTCTGGCATTTGCTGTTGTTTAGGGATTGCAATACCGGTATACCGGGATACCGAGTACCGGTATTTTGAACCATTTGTACAATTTTGTAATAACGGTATCCACAAGTTTAAATACCGGTTTTTCGGTATTTACTAGAAATTTTTTAAATTGTCTCCACTATATGTTCAGGGATCGCCAACCCAGCAAAATAGTATGCGTTTTTGTTTTTATGTCTCCCTAAAGGGCGGAATTAATTAGGCTGTGAATATAAAGTTGCATCGTACAATCAAGAAAAGTGACCAATCATCCAAGGAGGGGCAAAACTATCCTATTATAGCTCAGAATAATACTGCACACGCACTGGATTCTTAGTCTTATATTTGTATCTGTAAAAACAAGGTTGTAGTGGAGAAGAAAGGGCGTAATATTTCGATATTTTTTAAACTAATGAATTTGTTATTTACATTGTATTTGTACATCATACTTTAGGGTTCAAAATGCTTCAGATTCATTACATATATACTCATAAATAATGACCCATAATAATGAATAAGAGAATAACTTGATAGAACATAAAAAAATCATATAAATTTGTAATATACCACAGACTGAATAATGATAATTATGTGCTTTAAATAAATAAGATGTTCCTTTTTTTTGTGATTCTTTATATACTGTTATAATTTATAAGTCACAAATTATTTTTGGGATATTCCCACTCCCTAATAAAAGTGGCAAATAAAACAAAGAAACTCACATTCGTGTTTTCTTTCTTTTTCTAAAATTTCTATTACCGATATTAAAACCGGTATCCAGGTATTAAGATGTAAAAAATACCGAGTACCGGTATTGAACTTTTGATCTGATATTGCAATCCCTACTGTTGTTATGCTTTTTGCCCCTACACCTTCTCTACGACCTCCGTTGGCAACTCTCTTCTTCGTAAAATGCCAAACCTTCTGCACTTGTTAGCTCTCTTGCAACGTTCTTACGTCTTCCACCATTGCTCTTGATTTATTTTTTTTAATGTTGGAATTGGACTCAGCTCCTCCAAAAGTGATGCTGTTGACTGCGAGAATTCAGTAGCGACAGCAGATGAGCGATTTGCTGCTGTAACTTGCCTTAATTTACTTATTATTAAACTTATAAAGCTATTCTTCAAAATATTGCCTTTAGGGAAAATCTCACTGCTTCTTCCAGCTCTAATTATGATTGTATTCTGTCTCTTTTTTTCTCCCTCATCCCTCAGAGCGGAACGCTATCAATATTATTCAATTTAGTGACAAAGCCATGGATGATTACCCTGTACTGATAACAGTAAAATTGATGACGTAGTTGGTTTAGGATGTGTTGTCTTCAGTTGCCGAGCACTTTCAATTCAAAATTGGCGATGAATGCTCCGTTTTTGTAGCTGAACTTTTATGTTTAAATTTCGCCATGAAATGGATCACTGGACAAAATAGTGTATCTCATTTGTACCGATTCTCTTTCATCCTTGTATTCTCTGGAGTAAATTTCTTCTTTTAACAACATAATCGTTGGAGATCCAAAAGCGACTTTAAAGCGTGAAAGATAAAAACATTTCGATAGTGTTTCAATTTGTTCGCGGACACACGGACGTTTTTGGAAATGGATAGGCTGATTGGCTTGCAAAGGCTGCCACCAAGCGCGAAATTGACATTATCCTTTTAGAAGAAGTTAACGAAAGAAAGAATGGTGAAGTCTTGGAATAAAGAATATCTCATTTTAAATAAAAGGAGCTCAATAGAGAAATTTTTTCCAACAATTAACAAAGACTGTCTCATGCAACCATTTTTATACTAATTACAAAATAACCCAATTTCTCACTGGTTATGGTAACTTTAAAAGCTATTCGTACAAATTTAATTTGGCTCCGTCATCTTCCTGCGATTGTAATATTGGAGGGGAGGAAAATGTAGAACATGTGCTCTTTCTGCGTTCCAAGTTCGTCAGAGAAAGAAAAATCCTAAGACTGGCTCTTAAGAGCATTAATATAAATTTTCCTCCGAATTTTCAAAGTTTTACATAAGTAAAATAACACTTCAAAAGTAAAAGGAATAATTTACAAAAAATAGACAATTTTTTTTTACAAATTATCCTAAATCAAAATATTGTCTTAAAAATAACTACTCACAGATAAATAATGCAGAAAAATTATAAGATTTATCATTTATAAAATATTACTTATTCTACAATATCAAAGCTAATAAAGTTATTCTTATTTTTTGAAACTCAATTTTCTTGTACAACATTGATGCCTCTTAACCCAATTTTTCCCTCGCACCATCGAATTCTCCATTAAAATAAACACGTGGGGAAAAGCGAAATCAAACCCACGGGGGAAAGACAACCCTGACACGAAGAAGGGAAAATAATATCTGTCTCAGTCACTACCAAAGGTGAAACAGAGTTACATGATCCAACCCAAGCAAAGTTCAAGGGCTGACCTCAATCGGACTCGGGATACGTGCAGGCGATTGAGTTGTATTCAAACTTTTCATCTCCTCTTACGCATTATGTGCGAGTTTTTTTTTTTTCACAAGAAAACAGAAAATAGTTATGTCACACCGGACCTATTATGTGAATTCTCTTTAAGAAGTTCTCGTGGGATGACGCAACCGGTTTGTGTGCATAGAAAGTGTTTTGATTCACGATCTCGACTTGTGAGTGATATGGAATGTGGAGCAGAGAGTATTCATTTATTTCATTCTGTAAGGTGTAACACTTATTTCAAGTAAAGACGCATATTTGCGGTTGCATTTTTATTTATACGTACACCCAACTCTTTTTTTTTTTACACGGTAGATGCGTTCCTTAGAAAACCGTGTAAAAAAATACATGCGACATTTCGGACAATTTGGGGATATGTTCCACAACTTTAAAAAATCCCGAAAGATGAAAAATCTTTAAATATATTCGCATAAAACCATCCAAGAAAAGTAATAATAAAATCCATTTTAAGCATTTATTTATAAAACAAAAATAATTCATTCTTATTAAAAAAAAGAAGAAGAAAATTAAAATTAAACTACAGTGAAAATTCAGTCTATAAGTACATACAACACATAAGAATTCAAACTGAAAGGAATAAAACTAATAACAACTTCTCATCGCTACTCGATAACAAACGTGTACGTTTATGACGCACTGGGTTAAAATTGCTGTCTTCATTAGATGTGTCAGTTATGTCCAGCACATTTGTCGGCATTTGATTCAAAAGAATAATTTCATTCGTGATTAACGGGAGGGGGGGGGAGGTGTTACAAAATCTGTTATTGGCGGCTTTTTTTTTTAATCCTCCAAGTGCTTCTGTAGTTCTTGATATCCTGCTACACAAAAGTTATGATTACGCAGTGTTACGTAGATCCGGGATTAGAGGATTTTATGCAAATCAGTCTCAAAGAACTAGACAGTTCTTTAAGAGCGATGAGAATTTATTGTCGAAAATCCAATGCTTGAAATACAGGATTCAGCAGCAATATTCGCAGAATAAATCTCAGAAGTTCTTCATACCTTCAACAGCACTCAGACACAATTATTATATATGTGTCTAAAATACACATGTATAAAAGATTATTCACAAGCAATCACGCGTTCAACAGCCGAAGTAATCACTAATCGCTTCAACAATCAGAGCATTTCTAACTGATCGTTTGTCAAAACCAGATTGACTGACTTTCAGCGACCCTCTCTCTATTTATATCCCTCACGGATAATTCGAGGAAGACCCGCTTGTGCTATAGGTCTTGAAATTAGTTGACTTCTCTACTAATTTCTAGAAGTATCCAGAGGGTCCCAAACCCACCAATATGATCGCCAAGTCGCCAAAATGACACCAACTTGGCTCTATCACCAAGATTTTGCCAAGTTCCCTTTGAATCACCATTTTAACGTAAGGGACGGTGTTGCTTGTGAATATTGCAATTTTAACGTAGATTAAATCTAATTTAGAGTAAGAAAAAGGCATTGTGCACATCCAAATACGAATTATTTACACTATTTTACACAAAATTCGTAACAGTAGAAATTATAATGCATGCTCTATTTCAGGATCATGAGTAAGAAAATGTTCCATACTTGTAACAAATTTCAAGCTCTCGGTGATTAAATCAGCTATTAACAGTTGAACCTCACCTTTGCCATTATCAACTTTAATATCATAAATTGTAAGAAATTCAAACAAATCGTCCTCATTTAATGGGCAAGAGAGAATCCCCAATTTTTTTTTAATATTCGTACTAAAACAAAAAAATTCATGTAAAAAAAATTGTTAAATTCGTGTACCGTGTTATTTCAAAATCGTGTAAAAAAAAGAGTTGGGTGTACTTAGAAGCATTTCGTCATATCTTTGTTGATTGAATAGATTTAATTTTTTGACCATTTCATATAAATGACTGAATTCTAAATATGCATATTCTCTCAAAATTTTGTATGGTATCTGCCTTAGTATAGAAGTAAGTTGCATAAAAAGTCACGTGATTAACTTTTACTACGTTTTCTTTATGTTTAAGTTTCTTTTTTATTTTATTAAAATAATACTTAGCATCATATTTGAAAATGCCCACTTTTTAATGTAGCCCTTCTTGGTTCTATTCTTTACATATTTATTTTCCTTCGAGTTATTTGCCTTTTTCCCTACGGAGTTAGTAAAGGAAAAGACTGCTTTTTTAGAGAAGATTGTAAAAATTACAATATTGTTTGAATGTATACCGACCTCGAACAATACCCAATTCAATAAAAACTTTTATTGTAACGGAAAAAATATTAAACAATACTGCAGTTATGGTAGCTCCTAAATGTTTCTTTTTTTAAATTTCTAATGGGGATGCGGATTGGTGTTTTACCAATGCACAGACCTAGTACATCCCCTTGGAGCTGGTATTTATTTTTAGTGCAACACTATATAGGTGGAATAACAATCGCCGCAAGTAATATGGACGCGAAGTTTCCTCCCCAGAGGGAGACACCTGAGCTCTGACGATGTGAAATCGCTCCAGCAATTTAAGTTTGCCCAAAGCACCTTAGCCCAACAGGAACTCTAGGGATATTTTCATGCGGCATAATCGCAGGACATGGACGCTGTCGATTTTCTGTGTCATGAAAATCCACTGACTTGATCTGCGATCGAACCTGCAACCTTAAGCGTACAAGGTCAGAGACACACAAGCTACGCTACTTCTGCAATTAGTTTACATTTAAATCAACTTTCATTACAAATCGTTCAAAACTAGACCAAATCAAAGGGACTTGCTTATAGAGCATTTTATTAATCTTTAATTCTATCCGCATTTTTGTATTGGATAAAATAACGAAAAACTACAAGCTTCCGGTCATTTATACAACACTTTCAGCTTCAATTTCATCTGTTCTGTTTTATGAAAATCTCTATAACTTCGTTTCTATTAATCAGAGAAATAAAAAAAATGTATTTAGAAATACTGGTAAGAGTTGACTTAACAATTAAAAAAATTAATTGAAACCGTATCAGAAGCCT
Organism: Trichonephila clavipes; assembly: GCA_019973935.1. Taxonomy (NCBI): domain Eukaryota; kingdom Metazoa; phylum Arthropoda; class Arachnida; order Araneae; family Nephilidae; genus Trichonephila; species Trichonephila clavipes. The sequence goes on along the minus strand of BMAU01001360.1, from coordinate 398,369 downwards.
GGACAGGTATATTAAATTAAAATAATGATATATTACATCCACGTTAAAGGAGAATTATTAAGGGTACCTTATAGCCCCATTTACATGGACAAAAATTGCCAGCAAAATACCGACATTGATCCACTATAGATAATTTTACACGACGAGAAGGTATTATGCCAGTTTGAAAAGCGGGTTTGATTTTTGTACCCGCTTTGGAGAAGGGTTAATGCGGAGAAAAGCTAGTTCATTTTTAGATTTTCCCATGATGCATTGCGACCGAGATTCGTTTATTCAAAGATGGCTGCTGTTATTGATTGTGCACGTTGATGCACTGAAGAAATAAGAGCTTTAATTAACAAATGAAGAAATCAAGAAATACAGCAAAAATGTGTTGGAACTGTCCGAGATTTATGAATTATGACGAAATTTATGACACAGACTTTAAAAAATTTGAATATGCTCGGACAGTTCCACAAATTCGTAGCAAAATTGAAACGGGAGGTGCTAATTTGATATGCGAGTGTTACGCGCCAAGTTGTTGTTTATGTTCACCAAGATGGGTGGTAACATTACAATATGGTTACCTTGGTATTTACATCGTTAGATGATATGGTTGCCATGGAAATGACGTTTATTGTAGTTATCTTTATTGTTTTTTTCGATGTAACCATTGTATAGTCACGTGAGACTGTCAACCAATCATCAGATTCTTTTGTAAACGGGTTGAAAAAAAATACCGGTAAAAAGGTGGCTTTTTCCCCCAACGCCAATTCGCCGCAACTTGTGGGTTTGCATGTAAATGGGGCTAAGATTCGCTGATAAATATTTTGTTACAATTATTTATTAAAACGACAACAGCTAATATTTACAAAATTTTACAGATAGAAAGGCAGGTTTTTGGACCAGAGGTAAACAACAAGCGAGCGACTGCCCTCTTTTACGTTTAAACGGAGTCCCCTTGAAGATTTCGATTTTCCGGCAGTTTATTTATTTATTATTATTATTTTATTTATCCCTAAAAATCCCCATGACAATCGAATTTTACGCTAGCCAGCAGGATTAAAGTTTATGACTATGGGACTGTCAAAATAGTACGAGAGATGAAGAAAATCTTGCTAAAGTATTTGGCAATTTATGAATTCGATAACATTCAAATGAAGTGTTTCTCTAATCTTTTTACAATACTGGTTGATCATTTGCAAAGACTTTTGAGATATGCATTACAAAAAAAGACATTCTAGAATGAAAAAGTGAATCAGAAGTGTTTCACAACATCTAGATTTTACATCCAAATAAAGGTAAACAACTAGAATTACAGTTTTCTCAAAAGGCTATCTGAAATTCTTTCTACTAAATAATAATGAAAAGTTACGAAGTCACATTATAAAAAACAGTTTTATCAAATTAATTTCAAGCAAGTGTTCATAGATTAACATGTTTAACGAAACAAATAATAATCTTTCATTTAAAAAAAAAGAATCACAATTTCTTACGACTTGCTTAATATGCTCCCCTTCGTAAAATATGTATATTAACACTCATGTCCAAAATTATTGACGCAAACATAAAATCTCTGAAAACTGATGAACTGTGTTGCCATGAAATCTGGTACAGAGACATATTACTACATGAAAAAGAATATAACTACAAAAAAATATGGAAAAAGATTTTAATTGCGAATTTAGAATGAAAAAGTGTGAAATCATGAATGAAATAAAGCATTTACCAAGAGGAAAATCTCTCTCTCTGCCTGTATGGAGTGTGACCACCGTTCACTGCTATACAAGCCTCAAAACTAGGAGTGCCGTACTGTTTACGAGGGTGTCAATAAATTTTTGAGGCAACAAAACTCATTCTTCCAAAAACGTGACTTTAATCACCTGGGTGGAGAGTCCTGGGACGTAGAGTAAAATGGCTCCTCCAAGACCTTTCCACACATGTTCAACAGGATTGAAATCCGGAGACCTGTCACAAGTCTGAGATTGCAAGAGTAGTTTGAGACGCCGAAGAAGCAGATATTGCTTTAAAAAAATATTTTTTGTTTCTTATTGATCCCCTTAGAATTAATTCAAATTAAATAACCATGGCAATTTTAATTAGTTTCCTAATCTAAACTTATAAGATTATAAAATGGACATTTATCTCCTGATCCTATTGCAGATCACTTGTCGGATCTTTCCTGAACTGCTACAGTCCTGTTAAAAATATTTTTTCTCTTATTTCCACTATTCCAAACGGTAGTTTTTGCTTGCATGACAACTTAAGGACGAACGACTCACTACTGACGATTAACGACTAACGACTTACGATTAACTCTGACACACCCATTGCCAAGGTTTAAACAGCACTCACATTAGCAGAAAATGAAGTCATGTCTATGGAAGGCAGTTTTAAACTCAAACCACATTTAAAAAATAATTTCCCTAAGAAGATTAGTTGAAGGACCACGGATAGAACCCGTCACAGACCTTGAGGTGCAATTCTCACGGCGATTATCCTGTTCTTCAAGAAATTCATCCACATTATGAGCTCTGTGTGATCGCGCTTTATTGTCCATAAGTATATAGTACAGTCCCATAGCACCCCGGATCCACCTCACATAGACTTCAATGACCTCATCATTACAGCGTTGTGCGTTGACAGAACCCACATCAAGGACGTACAGTAGTGAACATTATTCCTCCCCAGAGAAGGATTCCTTGTCCACCAAATCTGTCAATTTCTGTTACGAAGGAGGGATGGAAGTGAACTCCATTTTCTCTACAGAGAGACTCGACGAGAATCACTTGTCTGACGAATCTCAACTCATCACTGAAAAGAAAACGCCTCCATTCTTCTGGTGTACACGACTGAAGTTTTTGACTCCACAATAACTGGTCTTTACTATTGAATGCAGTCATAGGGACGCATACGACTGGACGTCTGTAGACTGTTTGACTGGAAATTCTTCTTTCAGACATAGCAGCTAAGTCACGAGCAAGCTGAGGAGTCGCTAACCGCCTGTATCGTCGTGCACCTAACGCCAAGTAACGGTCTTGTGCATCGTCATTACTATCTGATGGCCTTTGCCGCCCTTCCTGGTGACGTTACCACTTGTTTGGATTTGATTCAACAACCAGGAGGCCACTTTTGGTGGCATTTGTAAACATAGAGCCACCTCTGTTTGACAATGGCCAGCTTCAAGCCTTCCAAACGCTATCCGTCTCAAGGAATCCTCTAAACTATTATGAGTACTCATTCGCATTTCAAACAGGCTTGTTTGTTTTAATAAAGTGTAGGCGAAATTCCCAGATGCTTAAATGGCCTCATTTCAGCAGTTATGTAAAAACTAATGCTAAACAACTTCTTTTCCGAAGCCTAAGGTTGATATTAAACTATCCGTTTTTCAAATACATAGAATAAAAATTCCAGCAATTTTATTGGTAGCAATTTAAAATTATGTCGAAAATCCTGTTTGTGATCTGAATTTTGGATATGAGTGCATATACGAGGGTATATCGTAAAACTTTAATTATGACTGAAAATAATCGAGATAAAGTTTAATATTTACTTGTTATCTGAAGACTTGCTCAGCATAGTCACCATCATGAGTTTTATACATATATGAGTTATATATATGTATATCTCCCTGCGTTTCTTATTTTTTCGGACTCTGGCATCGTAAAACTGGGCAGACCAAATAGAAAACCATTGTTCTACCTTTCGAATGACGTCATTTGTGATGTCAGATCTCCATCTGTCATTGGTTTTTTTTTTTTTTTTTTTTTTTTTGAGTTTTGTTACTATGAAAAAGTCCATTGGGGTAATAATGGAAGAATAGAGCCAATGCGAAAAAATTTCAGAGCCCTATCGCTTTGATTCTCCAACTGCAACACAAGATAAGTGAGAGGGGAATTTTTCGGAAAATGAAGATGAATACCTTTCGTGATCATACCACACCATTTCTTGATCAGAACAGCACACGGTGTTGTTGTTTCCAATCCCCTTGGAGCATGAAAGCCTACACCAAAAAAAAAAGTTCATGTGATCTTTCCATGTAATAGTGTCACACACCAGGCCTTGCTCTTCATACAACTGTCGCAGGGAAATGCCCCAAGTAGTCCAAAAGATGAGAAGGAGAAGCAGGGACAGGTAAAGAAAGACTTTACCCTCTGCACAAAAGTCATACTACGCAGGTGACCGCTTCTAAAGCGCGCCAAGGCCGTCTGATGAGCCCTGGAGCTCCTGCTCTGTAGAGATAAGCAAGGACTCTTAGCTGCGTACCAGTGATGAGCAGGAGGGTTTCGCCAAGTCACATTCATTTTAGTAATTTGGAGGGAATGAATTTTCGCCTGGTTTAAGACAGTGGAACTGGGGTTAGAGAGATCACAACCCCTACCAGCCAGCTCATCAGCTGCTTCGTTCCTAGGTACACCCACATGTGATGGTATCCACTGGAGACATACTTGTTTCCTCTGGCCAAGCCTAGCTAATTTGGATAAAATGTCTAGACCAGTACTGTCCATAATTTTTGACCAATTCTTCAGATATTAAATGGAGGTTCTGTCATTTGTCAGGATCCAGAATTTTCCTTATAAGAGTTGAGAGCATGATCGAGAGCACCACTAATAGCAATGAGTTCCGATCTAAAGACGAAACAGTAGTCATGATTCCTGATGCTGATTTTAACATCATTCCGAGGAGTGTTACTAAAAATACCACTCCCTGCTCTACCCGTGTCCGAAAGACTATGTAAATAATCAAGGCTTGATCGGGTATGTTATTTATTACTTCAAGTGCCAGTTGTCTGAGTAATTCCGGATAGCTGCTTTGCTTGGGAGTACTGGTCAATAATTCCTCCCTGAATTCAACATGATTAAGAGAATCGATAGGTGGGATGCAGCTAAAAGGTGTAGATGTGTCCTCATTGAAATCAATAAAACCATGTTTACACATGTAATTACAGCACACAGTTTGTTCAGCATTGAGCATTAACATGCAGTACTGAAGGTCCAAGAATTTTTCAGTAGTCGTAGTATCTTTGCTGACAACACAACTATCACAAAAAACCGGCAACATGACTTTCTCTGCATGCTTAAGCACTTAAGGCATGCCTTCTTTGGGGGGAGCTATGCTTCAGTCCTTGCTGATGTCTTTGGTCTGTGGATAATATTAATAATTATTCCATAAAGGTCACCCAAAAAATCATCTCCGTCTTGTTCTATGAGATTTAATATTTCCTCTAACAGTTCACGCTGGGTTTGCTTCTAAAACAAGTTAGTAATAGTTGAGTCCAGCATATTGACTCCTTTGTCGAGCATTTGTACTTTCTCGGGAATAATTTTCTACACTCCTCCTTAACACAAATCTCATTAATGAGCATTTTGGTTATAACTCTTTTTGGTCTAAAAGGATAAAGTCTTCCATCTTCTACACTGGAGCTTGATTTGATTTGATTTATTATTAACGTCGCACTGTTTAGCTACACGAGGGCTTTTGGCGACGGACCACGTAATTTTGAACCATGGTCAAGTGACGTGGACGACACCTGAGCTGGCACTCCCCTCTCCTAACTACCACACCACACCAACGGGAGGACGTTTCAGCTCTCGACAGATTTAACGTGCATCGCTGCCCTACACGGTGGGTCTTTAGTGGTACTGGGCTCGAACTCGTGACAAGGCAAACCACGGCCCGATACCTATACCACTCGGCCACCGCGGCCTCTATACTGGATCAACAGCGTCCTAGAGTGATTTTTTTTAATTTTTTTAATCGTTTGTAAGTGACATTTGGTCTGTTTGAAAATTCCCTTTCCTTCACATAATACAGTTAAATTACAAGCTATCATTTTTACATAAACAGCCATAATTTCATTGTTGATTTCCCGATCTTTCGAATGAGGAAAATTAGTTGCACTACGAGCCAGCATTTCCTTCATGTTTGAGGGTTTCTTCAATATATGGCTTCCTGAAATCAAACAAATCAATAGAATCAGTAGAATAATTTTTTATATACATCTTTGTTATTTCCTAGTAGTGATGCCTTTCTTTTAGTTTAGCAGGAAGGCAAAAAAAATCAGATTAAAAACATATTTTGTTCACTCATTGCACATAGTTAAATTTTGAAAAAACGAGAAATATTGCTTTACACTATTGACCTAAATGTGAAATTTGGTACAGTACTCTTAGACGGTGACTCTTAGAAAAATGTTGTAATTTGATAAGATTCTAAAAGTAATGCTACTAATAAGAACCATTTAAATGTGTAGTATATACAAATCAGACCCAGATGCTGCTTCAGAAATAAAATTTGAATGAATTAAAAACTTCATGTGTGTCTTAATCCGTACATAAGAAATCGCATTTGGCAGCCGCGGCAACGAACGGGTCAAGGTAGCGGACTCGTGGCAGGCAGGTCATGAGTTCTAGCCGGTACCGTTGAAGACCAGCCGTGCAGAGGGGACAAACGCATGTTAAATATGTCAAGGCTCAAACGTCCTCCAGTTGGTGTGGTATGGAAGTTAGGAGAGAGGATGCCAGCACAGACCCCCGAGACCTATTAATAGACTCGCCGAAATTTAGTTAGTCTGGTTTTGACTAGCGATTAGTAGACTTGCCCTGACTGTGATTACCGATTAGCTCGGCTGTTGAATACGAAGAGCGGTGCTTGTGAATAATCTTTTACATACGTGGGAATTTTAGACCCTGTTAATTTTGTCTGAGTGTTTTTTAAGGTGTGAAGACCTTCTGATATTTATTCTGCGAGTTTTGTTGCTGAATCCTGTATTTCAAGGATTGGTTTTCTCGCCAATAAATTCTCATCGCTCTTAAAGAATTGTCTTGTTCTTTGCGACTGATCTGCATAAAATCGTTGAACCCCGATCAGTGTGTAACAATATGTTTCATTTATGAAGCTTGTGTATCCTAAAATTATTCTGAAGAGTTGTTTGGGGAAATGGAGAATAGATGATTCATATGAACTTTACTATCACATTAACGCGCGTTTAAACCTCGACAAGTATTTGCAGCTGTCTCTGAATATTAGCTGATGTCATATTGCATGAAAGTTTATGACTTTTTGAAATCTGAATCAGACCGAAATCCAACACAGCCGAACTTTCGTAAGCCACCACAGTGAAGTACTTACATGGTAATTGAAAATAACGTGTCAGCTTGTTCAGTTGAATATCATTTCAAACTACTGCTGTGTCTAAGTTGTTTTTAATTTTTAATTTTGGAAGCATGTAATGACATTTACCAGCATGAATTATAATCATTTTAGACTGCAAATTAAGGAATAAATCCGTATACTACAGAAAGTTATATAACTCACAAATCATAAACTGCAGCATTGAAAACGAAAGCAGTCTTGTGATGAAATATCCATTCTTTGAAGGTCATGTAGGCTATAATTTATTGAGATAAAGAAGAGGAGGGGAAAATATAGCTCAAAGGGTAGAGCAGGATATGATTGGACCATGCCACTTGTCTTTGAGGCAGTGTTTCGCTAACTGTGGGGTGCGAGCATATTGAAAAGTCGAAAACAAAAGATTATTTTTAAAAAATAATAAAACGCACATTTATACTGATACAATATGATGCTCAGATTCATGTCAAAATGAAAGTCACACATTACACCCAAGTTTTGCGATATGAAAGTAGAGCAATGCAGTACTAGGTTCACATTAAAAATTTTATTTGTCTTTTTATTTAAGTGTAATGAAGGGAAATACTTATATTTTACGCGTTGTATATTTCTTATTTTAATAAATATTTTCAAAAAACATATATAAATATATACAGTTTATAGCTTTTGTTAAAATTTTTGTTGAAGAAATAGTTATATTTTATGCTGTTTATTTTTAAGTTGAGAAATATTTTTAATTGATGCAAAATTAATGAATAATAAAACTGTATATAAAGGGTGTTTTTTTAGAGGTATAGAACTTTAAATTGCAATAAAACAACGATGTATTATTCGATTGACATGAATTTTTTTTATTCGAAAGATAATGTTGTGGCATTACATTTTAAATATGATTTCTGGCATAGGACTGCCACGGCTGGCTCGGATGTAGTCCAATCTGGACGTCCAATTTTCGATGACTTTTTCCAACATTTGTGGCCGTATATCGGCAATAACACGGCGAATGTTGTCTTCCAAATGGTCAAGCGTTTGTGGCTTATCCGCATAGACCAATGACTTTACATAGCCCCACAGAAAATAGTCTAGCGGTGTTAAATCACAAGATCTTGGAGGCCAATTCACAGGTCCAAAACGTGAAATTAGGCGGTCACCAAACGTGTCTTTCAATAAATCGATTGTGGCACGAGCTGTGTGACATGTTGCGCCGTCTTGTTGGAACCACAGCTCCTGGACATCATGATTGTTCAGTTCAGGAATGAAAAAGTTAGTAATCATGGCTCTATACCGATCACCATTGACTGTAACGTTGTGGCCTTCATCGTTTTTGAAGGATTCCACCAGCCCATAAAGCGCACCAAACAGTCAATTTTTCTGAATGTAACGGTGTTTCGACATACACTTGTGGATTAGCTTCACTCCAAATGCGGTAATTTTGTTTGTTGACGTAGCCATTCAACCAGAAGAGCGCTTCATCGCTAAACAAAATTCGCTTATGAAAATCGGGAACAACGGCAATCTCGTTTTGGGCCCATTCGACGAATCTACGCCTTGCTTGATGATCGTTTTGAGGAATTGCCAAACCAAACTGAGAATAAATCACTTGATAGCTGTTAAATAGGTCGCCATCTTGGAAAGTAATGCCAACTTAAGCTTCTATACCTGGAAAAAAACACTCTTTATATATATATATATATATATATATATATATTCTCTAACTCTGCATGCATTATCACGGGAACCGAATTGTTTAAAAAATACCCTGCTGTGTGGCACGCTGAATCATAATTGGTAGATAGGTTTTTGACTCGCCACAGCTAAAAGGTTGCCGAACCCTGGTTTATGGGTATGAAACAACTATTCGACGACGAGCTGCCCAAAATTCAAGTTAATGCTGCAAAAAGAAAAAAATGAAAGAATGAAGAAATTCAGTTAAAAAAAGGTTTTTTTTTTTAACTGAAACTACTTTCTAGAAGTTAATAACCGATGCAAAAAATGCCATAATGACTACTAAAAAGGAACCCAGGGACTATTGGGAATAGCTATGGGGGTGATGTTTGTGGGAAATAAAAGTAAACTCATATAACCCCTGTTAAAGAAGGCGTCAGTACCATACAGCAGTGGTTCCCAACCCCCGGTCCGTAGATCAAATGGTATCGGGTTACTCAAGGAGCATTAAATTATTTCTATTTTATTTACTGGGGTGTATTTCTCTAGTGTTTGTGAGATTTTTCATGGAAATCACTTTATATTTGATGTAAAATTACTTTACATTCCTTTTTTGGAGTAACTGAATTTTATTCTTAAGGTATGTTTAAATACAATTAAATTATTAAATCAAAAAAATGTAAAACATAAACAATGAACTTCCCACCCTCAGCGGGCTGCGGTAAAATTATCAAAAGTTGACCGGTCCGCGGGGATAAAATGGTTGGAAAGCATTGCTTTACGCCACATATTCTGAGTTATTTTGCGTACTTCATGAAGCTCATTTGGCTGCTGGACATGGAGGGACGTGATAGAATTCTGAAAGAACTTGCAACCAAATACAAGAACGTTACACGTCATGATATTGAACTGTACACCCATCTTTGTGAACCTTGCCAGAAAAAACAGAAAATGATATAAAAAAAGGCATTGTTGTGAAATTTGTGATCATTTTCTGAATGCCTGTATATTGACACTTGTACTGAGTGAGAAATAGGAGGGTTTCTATCGACTTTGAACTTCTGAAGGAATTTTAAAACAAGTATATGTGAAATAATAATTTACTTTGTGCCCTAAGAACTTGCTTAGAATTAAAGATGTTCTTAACTACGAATTTTTTTTTCTCTTCTGTCAATTGCAATTGATCATTCCAATGGAAGCGGCCAAGGATTAATAAAATGTATATGTAAAACAAAGTAACTAAATAGGAATTGTTTTTGCGTGAAAAATGTAATGAAATGTAATTCAAAATGACACTCAAGCTTACCATGTTGCAAAAAGGTTAATTTTAAGTTTTTATTTTTTATTTGAAAATTTTGTTTTCCTTAATAAAAAAGACATACATTTTGTTTGGTACGATTTACGTATTTTGAATAATTTTTTAATGGCACTCTCATTATTTTGTTAAAATAGCTTTCGTATTCTTTGGGAATGTACTTCATTGATATAATAGACTTATCTTGACCATTTTTCATACTTTGCCTAAATAGCTTTGGGCATTCTATACAATGCCTAGGCAAAGTATGTAATAATTCTCCTATTTCATACTTTGCCTAAAAACGTCAGGCATTCTATAGAATGCAGGCATTTCATACTTTGCCGGTAACATATCTATCTTTTATTTTTTAAGAAACCCTTTTTGTTTTAGCTACGCAAGGCGCTCGCTTCTAATTTATTCCTGTAATCAGCGTAATCCCTAATTTTTTTTATTTCAGAATAAAGCTAAGTTTTGAAGGGAGAGGTTGTTATAAATCTCTCTTTATTTGAATATTTTTTATGATTTTATTATGCACATTTGGTAGTAAAAAATTGATCTTTTTTCAAAATAAATACTTTTATTGCTTATGGTACTTAAAGTAAATAAACTTTCTCTTTCACACTACATCGTTTGGAAAAATTTTCAAAATTTGTTTGTGGTTAGTAGTTAATTATAACGCTATAATAATAGACAGATATTGCAAATAAGTATAAAAATAATTATAACAACTGTACTGTATTTTTTGGAGTGAGTGAATATTAACGTCGCACTCTTCAGCTACACGAGGGCTTTTGGCGAAGGATCATGTAATTTTGAGCCATGGTCAAGTGACGTGGACGACACCTGAGCTGGCACCCCCTTCTTCTAACTACCACACCACACCAATTTAGCAGGAATATTCTACCAATACTTAGCAGGAATATTCTTTGAAATCCACTCTTCCAAGATATATGGTAGCATGGGTTCTATGATGAGTATTTTAGCGGGGAAGGCGAATAATTTTGTAGCAGATATTACGTTTTCAGGTGACGGCGTTTTCAGCGGATTGCAAAGATTATCATTTTTGTCCCGAAAAAATAGTTATTGTCAAAATTTAAGTGTCTAATGTTTTTCTATGTTAATGAAGACCTTAGAAAACGATTTGACTATTTATTTTAAGTGAACGGTATATATAATTAATTTTACAGTGGAATATATTTAATTAATTTATTAGCTCTAACGGATTAAATTTCCCAAAGTGGAGTATTTTGTTTATGTATATCCCTTAATTTTCAATGTAGTGATCCAAAAAAAATATTGCATGAAAAAAACTGCAGTAAATCATAATGTGGTAGATAAAGCATTAACGGGCATCGCTCCCCAACACGGTGGGTCTTGCAAAGCTCTAATAAAGCTCGAGCTATGAAAGTATCTAGATATTTGCCAACTTGACTCTATCGTCAGCATTTCGCTGTTTTCATTGAATCGCCATTAAAATTTAAGAAACGGCGTTGCTTGCGAATATTACAATTTTAACATAAAATAAATACAACAGAAAGTAATATTGATGTATTACACTTTCAGTTATAAATTATTTACACTATTTTGAGCGTTCATTACACAAAAATTTTAACAATGTGTTACTTTTGCTGAGCAGAGATCAGCTCAGGGAGGTATCTTCAAAAATCGACCCTCAAGAGTGTTACGGGGAATTATAAATAAAAAAATCCTTTTTATCAGCTTTTAGATCTACAGACTTAAAATTTAACAAAGGTGTTTTTTTTTCCTTTCTATTTTTTGTTCAGCTGAGCTATGTAAAAAGCTTTTTTTGTTTAATTTGCAATTCACGTGAAATTAACTCATTAAAAAAACTTCTTTATCTTTCAATCTGTGTTGTTTAATTTTTCTGTTCACCCGTGCGAAGAACGGGTATACCGGCTAGTATATATACGTATATATATATATACAAATCTGTACACCAGTTTTGTAAACCAAACCTCCCTTTTTTCATATACAAATCTCCTGATTATAATATTTTTTGACAATCGTGTGGCCCGAGGATCTCTGTGAGTTTATTGATGTATCCGGCGGATCATTATAAATTTATTAATTTGGCCCTCGAGCGTGGAAGGTTGAAGACTCCTAATTTAAACCAACAAAATGTCTAAAAAATATTTACTAGACCAAAAAAAAATGGGTTATAACGGGACACATTTGCAATTTTACATTAAAACTAGATAAAAATAGAAAAGAGACTTACGCTTTCTTTAATTGAAGAACAAATTACTACTTCAAAGCTTGTCGGCACGAAAGCAACTCGCTGAAAAAAAAAGGAATCCAATTCTAGCTCCAAGTTTCAGTGTCAATTGACGGTCAGACTCTTTTCCTCGTAGTGTTAAAGTTAAAGTCTTAGTGATATTACATAGTGCAATAGATTGAGTTAAAAGAGCTACTCTCAATATGACTACTTTTTTAAGTTATTGGTATCAAAGTTCAAGCATTAAGCTTTCGATTGTATACAAAACATTCTTATAGTCCTCGTCTATTGATTTAAAAAAAAAACAGCACTTGAATCTATAAAGTGTATTTATCTTGTCGCCCGAATAACCCCACCACCACCACCACCAGATTCGCATTCTGTGGAACCAATTTTTAGCGGATCTATTCTAAATAAAAGGAACACGTTTGTCATATTTTAAGTCTGTAAATTTAATAACTTAAAAATGGAATTTTTTCATTTCTAACGCCCCGTAATTCCTACCGCCCTACACACATTGTGATGGGCTCACGCGTCTATTCATTGACATGTCCTCTAGGTTCTTTGGGGTCAGAATTAATGGCAATTATTTTCCAACCAAACTCAAGAAGTGAAGCGTGAAGGAAAGATGCAAATTAGGAAGCTTTTAAATATCAGAAGTTAGAGTAAGCTGGGTGGCAATTCGGGGAATGTTAAGATAATCAATGAGTCAAGCGTAAAGAGGTTTGGGAAAGATTAAGTGATAATTAACAGAAGTTATTCGTGACAGAGAGCCATTAGGTCAAGGAGCATACCATTGCACTTCAGTAAAACCGCAACTTCCATTAGGATCGTATTGATCGATTGACATTAAGGTAGGAGTGACTATTTAATATTAGGATCTGTGATGATAATGGAATTGAGTTTAGGCGAGTTAGATATTGGTCTGAGTTACGTTATTTCGGTATTATATATATTGTGTGTTTAGCTACCGTAGATTATCTCACATATATTATTATTATCTAATCTGTTAGAAGTTTAAGTTTAAAGATCTTAATAAAGTCAAATTAAGATCATGGCAGCTTTTAGTTCTTCCATTATTCCTACACCTCTAGCACATGCTGATAGTCAAGGAGAAGGGCACCCGAGGGGGCGCTCTTACAACATATCCTCTCTTGGGAGTCAATTTTCACAAAATTTTCAGGGCTGCGGTAGCCCAGTGGTCAAGGTATCGGATCACGGCAGGCATAGCAGGAGTTTGAGCCCAGTACCTCTAAAGACCTGCCGTATAGGGGGGGGGGAGATGCACGTTAAATCTGTCGAGAGCTCAAGCGTCCTCCCGTTGGTGTGGTAGTAAGGAGAGAGGGTGACAGCTTAAGTGTTGTTGTCGTCACTTGACCATGGTTCAAAATGACGAGGTCCGTCGCCAAAAGCCCTTGTGTAGCTGAACAGTGCGACGTTAATATTCACTCACTCCACAAAACTTTTTCTTAGTGAATCTCTACTCAACAAAAAAAGCATGTTTTACCAAATTTCAAGTCTGCAGGTCTCTCAATTGCGATGACCAGGTAATGTGTGTGTGTGTGTTTGTGGTGGGTGGGTGTGTTGCTCTTCATATATTAAGAGAAATAAATACTAATTTAGTGTTCCTGTTACAAATATCAACAATAGCTATTTTAAATCTAATATATTAAAAAATGACACTCTAATTTTAATTGATACCGTAAAATACGGCATGAACCGCGCACTTTTAACACAAAAAATAAGGTCGAAATTTGCGCGTGGGCGTTTTTATACGCCGAGTGTAAAAACGAGTACTTTAAAACTAAAATAAGATAAGCATAAAAAAAAAATTAGTCTCCTGCATAGATTGAAATACTGTTTAATGAAAAGAAATGACATTCTTTATGAACTTAAATGTGTTTGTCATTCTAAAAGTATACTATTTTTTTCTAAACTTTGGAATAATACCTCGAATAAATGACTTAAAGGCTACACGGTACCCTTTTTCAAAAAAATTTTTTGGAGACAGTTACAGTAAAAATAATTGATGTTTTATATTTAGATTATATTATTAAGCTGATTCTGCGAGCAAAAAGTCAGTTTGACCAGCCATTATTTTACAATTTTAAAAAATTAGGAATTTTTGAAGTTTTTTCAAATTGTTATAAACTACTCAATTTTTGAAGTTTTTTAGTAATTTTAAGTTATTTATGATTCTTAGATTATTACAAACAATATTTAGTATGGATTTGAAAATCTATTCCCTTGTTGATTTTTAATAATTATTTTTCTAGAAAAACCTGGAAAAAACACGAAAATTTTTAAAATATCAACTTTAGCATTTTTTAGAAAAATAACTAGAGTTCTCTCGGCCCTAATCCATACTAACTTTTATAGAACATACATTTGGGAGTATATACAAAAAAAAATCAAGGCTCTATCTTGAACAGGAAAAAAGCCTTAGGGATTAGAAAACACTTATACCTTCAAAATTAAAAGTCTGAGAAAAAACGCATTTAAAGTTTGTAAAGTCATAAAACAAAAACTTATAATGCCCGTAAAACTCTAATTTTTTAATATGTTATTTTCCAATGTATGTTCTACATTAAAACTCTATTTTTATTAAATATGACTGAAAATTATATTTTTAATTCAAAATATATTTTTGCATAATATTGATAGCATTTGTTAAGACATCAGTTTATTCAGCTTTAATATTTTCACAAAAGTTTTGAAACACGAAGCATTTATGTACAAAATAATAATGATACTAAATTAAGCTAAAAATATTCAGGTTTGCTCATAAAATTTAATTTTTTTTTAGTTTTAAATTGGGGCAGTTTAGGAAGTTTTAGCTCTTGTCGTACGACTTTAAAATACTAAAATATAGTACTACAATATGTTTAATATAATGTAGTTTGGTAACACATCAAGGAAATATTCAGTTATATCTGCATCATTTGAATTCAGAATACTTGTATTCGAAAGTCTAATTGCAGAATCAGCTGAGGACTGATTTTTAGATACATCATTTTCAGTAGTATTCCATCTCTTCGAAATATTGTATCTCACAGAAACCCAGAACGCATTTGCCATGGCATTTTCTCTACAGGAAAAATTAATGATAAAGCTTTTAAGTTGTATAAACTATTTTTTAAAGCAAAAATTGGCCATGAAATTAATCTTTATTAATTAATTATGAGAACTCAAAAAACTCAAAACATAATCAAGCAGAAATGATTTTAGTAATGAAAATTGGAATTAATAACTATTTCAAACTAAAAACTCAAAAATATTTTAATTAATTCATCTTAGAAAATTCATGTAAAAAAATGATTTAAAAGGGAACCGAAACCAAAGCCATAGCCCATAAAACTTCAAATATCTTAAAAACTAATTTGCTAACAGATCTGAAATTTCGTGGCAAGCATCTCAATGATATGGGCCACCAAAACATGCAAAAAAAACTTTTCAGTGAAAATGAAATTTTTAGGGTACTGTGTAGCCTTAAATACGTAAGAACATTGCATACGTACATTTCAAGTTTTTTCGTAAAACAGAGGGTGCGCGTTATACATCGAATATACCGAAAAATTAAAAATTGCAGTTTGAAAATATAGGTGCGCGTTATACGCCGTATTTTACGGTAAATATTGACTGTCATGTTATCCTCAGTTGAAGATAATAACTACTGAATCAATTCAATATCACGACCAACTTAAAACCTGTTAAATACTTTTTCATTGTAAATAGCATTTCTCAACTATAGCGTGAAATTTGGAAAAGTTTCCAAAGTTTGGAAAGTTTAAATAGTATACAAATTAATTGCCAACTTTTTCCTTTAGAAAATCATAAACTTTTAAGCAAGTTCCATATTTTACCCAAACGCAAGGCCAAAGTATCACAGAAGAAGGTTGTAAATATAACCTTCAAATTCGGATTCAACTCCAAAAGCCAACATGTTTGGTTTACGGCCATAAATCCCTACTCCTTTCCTTTCCCCTTGCGCAGATCACACAAACGGTGAGGAACTTAAATAAGAATAAATCCCACCCCGCCACACAATATTTGCTCAGAGAAGTCACAAGTTTTCCGTATTTGTTTTGCAAGCCCAAAGAGCAGAGTTTCCTTTAAGTTTTTTGGAAAATAAAGTCATAAGATGTTCCCGTCAAAAAGTTGCCACTTATTTTGAAATTTCTTGTGTGTATATGCATTTTGTGTCGGAGAGGGGGGAGGGTCAAAGTCAATCAACTGATTGACTTTGAGATTAAAGTTTTAATCTTTCAGATTGTAATTTTATGTAAAAATATTGAACAGATGTGTTGGAAGAAGTTAGTAATGTTTAAAGATTATATATATATAAACATATATGGATACTCTCTTTTGCAGTACTAAATGTTTGAGACTTATAACAAAATAAAACTGCCGGACTCGTATAAAGTTGAAAAACCCTCTTGGTATTTTAAAAGTCACTCTTTTTTTCCACTTTTTTTAAAAGCTGAGAGCAATGCAAAATTTTTGATTTCGTGAGAAGCACAAAAAGAAGAAAATAACTTTACATTATTATAGTTGATGTAAATAATTATTATAAATGAATTATTATAAATAAAAAAAATTATATATAAACTGCGAAAAACCGGTATTCAAAACGGAGTACAAAATACTCACTTTTGAATACGTCATATACTCAAAATAGCTCCGATGCAAACATACTCAAATTTGAGAAAAGCCCATTCTCATCTTTGGCAACGGCTACGTACTCAAAATTGTAAACATCGCATACTCATTTTTTTTAACCTGTTACTGGATCAAATTTGAGAATATAACAGCTAGATGAGTGTGTAATGCACTTATTTATGAGTATTTATGGGTCAAATATGAGTTTGTATGTTATTTATTTTCGATACTGTTGTATCCAATACGAATTTTTAACATAAAAATATACATCAAATCAAATTTAAAGGGATCTAAATATGCGATACTTAAGTTGGTAAATTTAATTTTTTCCATCTTATATATTATTTAATTTACATTTTATGAAGTTTTTACCACTTAACATCGAAATCTAAATTCTTTTTGCATTTATTGTGTTACAAAAAGGTACTTTAGTATCATCGCAAAAATTCCAACGTTCAAGATAATTCGCCATGTCTCGTACGCGTTGAATTAGCAACCATGTACTTAATTTTATATGCTGTCGCCAATACAACAAAAATTTTACATTAAGAAAAAAAATACAACTATTATTTGATCAAAAACTTTGTCTTCGAACTTATATACATCAGATTTAAATCTTTGAAAATAACAAAAATAGATTCGATGAAATAGTTAAACAAATTTGTAAGCATTTGAACTAGTTCCAGAAGCAATTTGGTTTATTACAAGTTATATTTATGCTTCTAAAAGAATTATATTGTTTCTTTTTAAAATCCTATACAAGCAGAAAATTAACTTTTATTTAAATTCAGTCTTTCAATAATAAGTTATTAGAAATATCTTGGAAACGTTAGGATGAATAACAGATTTTATATAGTAAAAATTTCAAAACAAAGTAAGAAAGAAATAGTTCTTTACATATTATGTAATGAAGAAAAAGCCTTTTGACTAAAATAACACTCATTAGGCCCAGGTGTGTAAGTACTTTTTATGAATTGTTTTGTTTAAATAGAAACATTCATCTAGATGGAAATATAGAAAAATCCATTGCAATATATATTACAAATTAAGCTAGTTTTTTATTCATATCAACTGATTTTATACTCTCCTATCACCAAAGAAAACAAATATTATAGTTTTTAAGTAATGTTTTTATAATCAAAAATTAAAATACTTAAAAATTTCAGTCCTTAGAAGAATGTAAAAACAACTAAAACAGAAGAACCATAATCCAATATACAGCATTTTATTTTCAATGCCTCTTTTTTTTCAATGATTCACACTGTAAACAAGAAAAATAAAACAAATCAAAATCATATTTTTGAAATATTTATTCTGGAAATTGGACATATACATATCATACATTCAAAAAATAAACAAAAATATAAGTGAGATTTTTGAAACAACATACCTTCATCTATAAGTTATTTTTTTATAAACACTATACAATCGATAATATAGTCAACTCCATTGTTTTAATGTAATATATATTGAATTATTTGCTTACTAATAGAAATGAAATTAATTCAAATTAAGAATAAAGCATCCATCATCTAAAAACACGATAACAGGTTTAAAAAGTATGATTTTCTAAATATTACACATGAAGGCATGTATTTTTTTGAAGTTCACATGTATAAAAACTACTGTTCAAAAAATACCACACATTGGAACAATATATATATCAGTACACTACACACCGAATATCTTTTAGGCATGGTTTTGAAATTGCTGCAAATAAGATTTTGGTATCCAATAGTTTTCAATCTAAGATGATGGTCTCGCAATAAGAACTCAACATGAAAATAGTTTAAAAGAATGGCTTATTCCTGACAAAAGAGGAATTACATTATGAAGCAAAATGTAAGTACTTTTTGTAGAAAACCAATTAGAAAAATATGGGTGCCAGGATTTAAAAAAAACAGAACACAAGGTATTTAGAAATGCCAGGAAAAACTATGGAAATTGGAATGTGGGGAAAATGGAAAAATAATAACTGCATTTAAAAGCGTGGGGTGCTTGATATCAATTGTTATAATTTCTTAATAGTTCTATTCTGTAATACAAAGTTAGTGTAAAAATGTAGTACAAGGGTCCCCCACCCTTTTACCACAATAACATTAATTTTATCGTTAATCATTTTGTTCTAAGAAAGTAAGTGCTGTTTTTTTTTTCATCTTAAATACGTTTGATTAATTTTTGTATTGTTTACATATATTTTCATTACGATCCACCTTGTCCCGCTATATTCACTTGCCGCCATCTCATTCTGGCTTGGCACTTTTTTGGTTTGTTGCCAAGGGTGTGGGCTCTCCTAGGACTGAACCCCTTCTTATATTAATATTTACTTTTTAGTACGATTAACTATAAAAGCATTTTTTTTAAAACTATGGTGTTTCATGTACGTCAGACTGAACAGATTTCAGTACTTACGTATTATCAAAACAATCGCCAACTCAATGAATAATTCACTGAATTGACAACTTCAATAGGTACTTACGTCTTATTGGCGACATTATATGAAATGAAGCACCTAGTTGCCAATTTTCAGTGTGTCATCGGGGTTGCCAACTTGGTGAGTTATTAATACAGTTGGCAATTGATGCGATATTTCATAAGTACCCTCCAACTTCTTATGTTGTGCATGCTGAATTGGCAACCAGGTGCTTCGTTTCATATAACGTTGCCAATAGGTTGCAATAATATATAAGTAGGGGAAACCTGTGTACCTAGGGCCATATTTTTTCAATGCACAAAAACAGAGCCTCTGGCCTGTTTAAAAATGTGAAACTAATATGCACTCATCATTATACTAACTATCATCCAATTGTAAATATAACAACTTAAAATATTAAATTCTGTGAAATAAAAGGTTTTAAAAAAATTCACAAATGACCCTAGGTACAATATCATTGTACGTAGGGCCTTTCCCTGAAAGTTAGGTTTCACTCTGTAATCAATAGAAAACAAACATACACACATGAATTTAATAAAAGAAACAATATCAGTTAATACATTGATTTATCATGTAACCTTTTAAATGGCAATGCGCCAAGTTATTAATGAATTGCACGCATTTTGATGCAACATTTAATTTTAAAAACTGGTTCCAAAAGTGAGCTGCATACATTGTGACGAATCTATACGGAAATTTATCACTAACCTTCTGAACCGACCTTTTTAGGAAATTTAATTCCCTACCTATTTCAATCAACTCCAAAAAGCGGACAGGATTCCTTGTTATGCAGATTAGATTCAGTATTTAAGTCAAACGAAATAGTAAAGTTAGAGCAGTAGGAGATAGTCATTGAAACATAGAGTTATAATGATTTTGAATTGAAATATTGTTGTTGAAGAAAAATTAACCTCATGAAGAATTAAGATTCCAGTGGTAAATATCTTTTTTGAAGTTAAAAGTCTCACTCAAGTTTTAAGAGTCAGATTAAAGTTAAATGTTCAATAAGAACATTATTAAATATAACTCTGGGATCTCTTATCGTGGTAATTTCTGCGTGATCATTATTTAATTAATTAATTAGATCATTAATTAAATGAGTTAATTTAAAGGATATTACCTTTAAAACCTCATAGTATTAAAATTACTGTAATTAAGTTTATTTTGATTCTATTTGGGAAAATTAACCAAATAAAGTTATTTATAAAAATGGCTACTGGTTCATTTATGTCTCATAATTATTCTAGTTCTCAAAGTGAGGTCCCCAGGGACCATTACAATGGCGCCCAACGTATAAATCCCGAGAATAGTCGGATCCAGTTTTAGAATCATTCCGGAACAATATTTTCGGGGATTGAGAACATAGATGATTTTTGGAGAATTTAATCTCGCGTATTATGAGATACCTGCACAACTGGCATGTGCTTACCCTTGAAAGGTCATCTCAAAGGTCAGGCACTCGACTGGTTCAAGTTCTAGGTTATAGAGTCATTGAAGATAAGACAACAGACTACGCGCACTGGCATTGTCGGAACAATTTCCCGTGGTCAGAAACAGGTCAGAACTAGAAACGCGATTTTATTCCTCATCACAAAGAAAATCTTCAATATTTGGCATGAATTGTTGAAAATTCATGAAATACTAAACTATTAATCTCGGAGGAAAAATTAATAGTCGTTAGTCGATTAGAACCTCAAATTTTGGATTATGTCGAGTTAGACATCCACGAAATACTGCCAATCTCCTACAAATCGTTGATAAATACGAAGAACGTTTTATACATAGACAAATCAGAGGTTCAGTGAGGGATTTAGAAGTTCAGGCCCTCATGAAAACAATCGTTTTAATACCCGGCATAGACAGGAAAATTGGAGGGGAAAACAGAAAATAATGAGAGATACGCCAATAATAGCCGACCACAAAGGGAATTTAATCGGTTCGAAAACCAAGGTTTCAAATAATCGCAGATTCGAAGACGCCAAGGTGGACAATCGGATCAACCATTCCACAGTCAAGGCGATCGACAAAGTGGGTCGAGAAATAATTCATTTCGAGGTCAAAATGAACAGTAAAATTTAAACTTTTAAGCGATCGATGTGAATATGGGGGTAATCGATCGCGGAGTACGGAAAATCCTCCAGTTTGGGATCATCGACCTATCAGAGTATCCTCTATAAGAATGACCCCAGTCAATTACCGTATGTACCTATTCTATTAAATGAAACCTTTATTACAGCACTATGGGACACGGGAGCAGAGAAATCTTTTATTTCGGAGGAGGTATACGGCAATTATTTTCATACCGACCTCGTCAAAAGACGAAAGACAGAGTCGTGACAGCACAAAGGAGCCCCGTGCAATCATTTGGGTAGAGTCGAATTACAAATTAGAATCAGGGAATTTCAAAACCCTAATATACTTGATAACATGCAGTATCAGTGCATTTTGGGGATTGATTTTATGAAGGCGTCGCGATTAACATTAGATTTTGATCAGAAATCCTTAATCATTCCCGATCATCTGATCAAACAAACGCCTAAAGAGGAGAAAACGTTGATATTGATCTCACAGAATCGAAACTTGATGACGAGCAACAGAAGCAATTAAAAGCCTTATTTAATAATTTTTAAAGGGTTATTTTCCGATCAACCGGGATTAACGCATGTTGTATATCATGAGATAGATACTGGAGATAAAGGACCGGTAGTGTCGAGACCATACAAGTACGACCGGGTCAAACAAGGCATTGATTATCACATAGATAAAATGTTACGGGATGGTACAATTTGTCCTATTAATTCGCCCTATGCATCTCCAGTTGTATTAACTCGAAAAAGAACAATGACCTTCCTCAGATTCTCCCGAGGCGTATCGTTTCGCGATCGATTATCGGAAACTAAATGCAATTACCAAATATCCTCGATATCCATTACCGGTTATTGATGACTTACTCACCAATATACCTCACACCAACGTTATGTCCACTCTAGATCTCAGAAGTGGCTATTTTCAGTTGGCGATTAGTCAAAGGACATAGAAAAAACCGCGTTTATCACTCGCAATGGCACTTTTGCATTCCTACGCATGCCTTTTGGTCTTTCTGGGGCGGCGCCTGTTTCCAAGGGCTATCGATATAATCCTCCAACCTGTTATTGGGCGTTTCGTGTCCGTTTATATGGATGATGTTATTATTACATCTCCATCGTTCAAGACCATCTAGATCATTTAACTCGGGTTTTTACCTTATTACGAGACGCAGGGCTAACATTAAATAAAGAAAAATGTCACTTCGCTCGTGACAAACTCAAATATTTAGGCCTGATTATTAGTAAAGAAGGAATCGAAACTGACAATAAGAAAATTCGGGCAATTACGGAAATGAAACCTCCCAAAAATAATGAGAAGTGTCAAAATTTTTAGGGATGACGGGTTGGTACCAAAAATTTATTCCGCGATACGCAGATATATGCGAACCATTGTACCAATTAAAGAAAATCTGGTCGGGAGAAGCACAGGATTCTTTTGATCAGATCAAACGCACACTAACGGATTTTTTGCAATTAAAATTTTTCTGAACAGTTCAATTTATTCACTGATGCAAGTGGGATCGGAATTGGTGCTGTGCTTCAGCAAAATCAAAAAACCTATTGCTTTCGCGTCTCGAACCCTTAATAAAGCAGAACGTAATTATACGGTTACCGAAGAGAATGTTTGGCGGTAATTTGGGCTCTAAATAAGTTTAAAAACTTGACCCCTACCTGTGAATGATTACAGACCACGCAGCATTAACGAAGTTAACCAATGGTAAAATTTATCAAGTAGGATGATCCGATGGGCATTGAAATTGTCAGAGTTTAACATAGAATGGGAACACAGACCTGGTGTTCAAAACGTGGTCGCAGATCTTTTATCAAGAAATCCAGTAGACAGTGTCGACGCAAATTTCGTGCGCAGCTCTTAGAGCCCTCGCAATAAATTCCCGTGAACAATTCATTAAGGAACAGAGGGAAGGGAAGATCCTGAATTAGGACATATTTATCGATACTTAGAAAACCCTGATGACGGTTCTGTTAATGCGACGGTATGCGAGTTGGTCCCAGGACTTCAAGTTAATAAATGGTCTCACGCGAAGTATTTTCTAATCTGGGAGAACTAAGAGTTTATATTCCTGGTTCTCTTCGAAAGATATAATGAAAGAATTTCATGATCTGCCATTGAAAGGACATCTCGGAAGGAAGACATATCTTAAACTTCGTGACACGTGCTATTTTCCATTTATGAGAAAATATATATTTGAATATGTTTCAACCTGTGACCGGTGTCAAAAGTTTAATTATAAAAACACCAGCTGGTCGTTTAATGCCTATAGTTTCGAAATATCCAAATGAAATTGTAACGCTAGACTTAGTAGGCCCCTACCCCGCATCCCGACCCGAAAGATATAAATTCATATTAGTTATAACTGACCACTTCACTAAGTGGTGTGAGCTGATTCCTCTTCGTAAAGCTTCAGCCCAGACAATAGCTAATGCCTTTTTTAATAACTATATGGCGCGTTACGGAGCTCGATTTCTTTGATAAGTGATAACGGCCCCCAATTTATTTCTGACGTGTTTGAACATCTCAGTCACAGGTTGGACATCAAACATATGAAAACGGTAACGTACAGACCACAGTCTAATCTCACGGAGAGAATGAATGAAATTTAGTTCAAATGATAGCTTCTTTTGTTGAAGAAAATCATGAAAACTGGGACCAATTTCTACACGAGTTCGCTTTCGCATTGCGCACGGCGGTAAATGAGACGACAAATAAAACTCCGGCTGAGTTGTTTTTGGGAAGGAAAATCATAACTCCGTTTAGCAAGCTCATAAATGTTACGGAGGATGCGAAATATGTTGGTAATAACATCGAAAGATTATTCGATGAAGCAAGACGAAATATGCAAAAAAAAAGCATAAGTCTTGGGAAAAACATTACAATCTCAGAAGGAGGGATGTTCACATCAAAGTGAACGATTTGGTTTTACTTCAAACACATTTCTTAAGTGCAGCGGGTAGGAAACAGGTGGGAAAATTTATGCCTAAATTTGAAGGTCCCTATAAAGTTTTGGAAATAAAAGGAAATAATTTAGTTATTTGGAAAAACGGAAGAAATATAACTGTTAATATTGATCGGGTTCCATGTGTCCGACCTCGTCAGTCAGACACGATTAGTTCGGATAGTCCAATCATATGACGAACATTAGTCATAATCAAATAGATCACATCAAGGACAGTTTAAAGAGCATTGGGAAAACCTCTAGTCAGGAAAATGAGGGGTGTAGATCACGGCAGAGTAACACCACACGGGAGATCCCTAAAAATAAACGTAAAATTAATAGTACTGCGTCGAAAGACCAAGCTTTAAAACGGTCCAAGATATGTAAGAGAGATCCCGACAAGGATCTGATCATCAGGACCGGAAAGACACGCTCCTGAACAAAGACAGGGAGTCAAGAGGTCGATCCTTCCTCGTTCTCGTCCAAAAACTATAAGTTTCAAAAACATAATACCTCTTCACCAGGGTAAAGTCCATTGCAGGTCCATCAAAGTTGCCTGATCGCAGAACTGCTACGACTACAAGTGGATCCCGAATGGAAGTTAGTGGACGTGATAACCAGACCCGTCAGACCAGAGCGACAACGAGAAGACGCAACGAACAAGCGAAAAAACCAGTCCGGTCGAATCAAACCAATACAAGGAGACCTTGCCCATACTATCTACGGAGCCGTATACAAGAAAAGACAGAATCCATGAGGACCTCAACAACATCGAAATCAACGGCATACCTGGCAGCACATTCCGCAGAAGAAGCCTCAGTATGGAAGCGTTGAATGGAATCCAGTGCATAGGATTTAACAGTCAAAATCAGGTTGTATTGTTTCTTTATCTTCGCGGTACGAACAAATGAAGAATTTTTGCAATTAAAGCAAGTCACGGGCGGACTCTAAAATTAAGAAGACAGACAAAAGTGGACACTACATTGTGTGTGTTTTTCTATAACAGAAAAAAAACGACTTTGTGTTACTTTTGTATTTTGGAGAAAACATCTGTAAATTTTGCATTTGTTTACTTCGATGTATGACTTCGCTAAGATGCGACAATTCATTTGGTTGTTTGTGTTATTACAAAATGATTATTATTATATGCTATGTGTGTGTTTTTCTATGTATGTTTTTGTTTCACATCTGGTGCGCTTGGGCGCGGCGAAGTTAGATAGGATTAACCATTAACACTAACTAGCGCATCAAGTTTTTCGAATGAGAAGGCAAAGGAACCAGATATTTATTGTATTTAACATTCATGTAACAAATGTATAACTTCATGTCTGCTTTTACCTACTTCTCAAATGGATATCAATCTTTCAGGGTAGCTGACCCTGAAGTCTTCGATGTTCAGTGCCACAGAAGATTGTATTGTAATTTTTTGTATAATGTATAAGTCATACTCTATGGGGCTGGTTTTTGCCACCACTAGGGTGGTTTTCCCACGCCCCCTTGCCGAATGGATAGAATGCAGGGGATTAATTTAAACTTGTAAAATATTATGAGGTTTGTCAATTAATTCTAAATCTTAATTTTTGTCATTTTTTCATTACGGAAGATGTTTCAGTAATATACAATTAGAAATTAATATCGTCGGTACTGTAAGACAAAGATAGGATTTACGTAATTTATTTTCAGGACATTTTGAGTCTTCGAATAAATCCCGTTTTCTTTTTTGGAGGTTGTGACGAATCTATGCGAAATTTATCACTAACCTTCTGAACCGACCTTTTTAGGGAAATTTAATTCCCTACCTATTTCCAATCAACTCAAAAAGCGGACAGGATTCCTTGTTATGCAGATTAGATTCATATTTAAGTCAAACGAAATAGTAAAGTTAGAGCAGTAGGAGATAGTCATTGAAACATAGAGTTATAATGATTTTGAATTGAAATATTGTTGTTGAAGAAAAATTAACCTCATGAAGAATTAAGATTCCGAGTGGTAAATATCTTTTGAAGTTAAAGTCTCACTCAAGTTTTAAGAGTCAGATTAAAGTTAAATGTTCAATAAGAACATTATTAAATATAACTCTGGGATCTCTTATCGTGGTAATTTCTGCGTGATCATTATTTAATTAATTAATTAGATCATTAATTAAATGAGTTAATTTAAGGATATTACCTTTAAAACCTCATAGTATTAAAATTACTGTAATTAAGTTTATTTGATTCTATTTGGGAAAATTAACCAAATAAAGAAAGTTATTTATAAAAATGGCTACTGGTTCATTTATGTCTCATAATTATTCTAGTTCTCAAAGTGAGGTCCCCAGGGACCATTACACACACATCGTTCTGAAGCATCAACAGATTAGGGTTTAGACAGTTTGAACAGAATATTTCTGTTGCCAGTTTTTATAAGTTTCTTCTTTATCATAAAAAACTTATTTGAACGTGCAATATTCTTCAGAAACTTAACACTCTTGTGTTCTTTTTTAACATCCATTACTTCTGCCATATAAAAATGTTTAGTTTTTTTGCCTTGTATTTTTGTTAAACAAAAGTCCCCCTTTTCAATACTATCAGTTACTGTAGAATTTGCATCATCAGTGGAATGTGAGAATCTTCAATATCTGATAATTCTTATATTATCTGCATTAGGTTTTGACCATTTTATTCAGTCAGGATTTCTAGGTATCTAAAAAGTTAGGAATTTATATTTGCCCATTAAGAGAAAATTTAATTGAAATATCATAAAAATCTGATTTAGAATTATATTATTTTTGTAACTATAAAAAATTGGGGTTTTTGTTAATTAAATTCATTCTTATGTTTGTATAAATAAAATAATCTGAAAAATAACAATAATGGTAGCTAAGATATTTTTATAAATCAAGCATGTTGAAAGTTTCAGAACAAAATATACACTCCTCTCATTTTAATAACATTCAATAATAATAAAAAACTTGACTAAATCAAAATGGTTCAGATAATTAAGACCATTTTTTTCCTCTTTTTATCATGAAAACTTTTTCAATAAAATAATAACATAAAGAATATTAATTGCAATTGTACCTAGGTACAAGGCAACTATGTGGCCCCAGGTACAAGACTAGGGAATTTAATACAAAATGTCTTCTGCAGAAAATCCACATGGAGAGAGGATTTATTTAAAATCTTATTTAGTACTTAATGCTACAAACAAAATTATGTACAAGAAAAAAATTCAAAGAAAATTTTTGACTTACTTTGTATAACAATAAAAAGAGATGAGCTACAGAACTTTACTTCGGACTATGTAAACATGTTTTACATTTATAACTAACCACAACTTTCTTTTGAAAAATTTCAGTTTTAATAAGATAAAGATTTTTAAAAAATTAAGATCCCGTGAAAACATCGCACTCACTCACGACTAGATTAAAGGAGTGTATAAACAATGTGCTGAATGCCCTTATAAAAGAATAGAAAAACTAAATTTAAGAGTGAAAAATGTAATAAACATAATGTATTTCCTACTTTTCTTTCTTTTTTATACAAATTTTATGGTATAATCAGAACGTAAACATCCTTGGGGGTGTGAGATACCCTGCGCAAGAACTTTAGGCCATTTTTTTCGCATGAGTGATGCAGGGTTATAAGATAAATTAGTACTTACATACATGGCAATAATTGTTGGAAATACCAATTTCGCATGTGTCATATGCGCTGAATTGCCAATCATATGCTTCATTTCATATAATGTCGCCAAAAGGTTGTGATAATATGTAAGTACTGATAAATCCAATTTAAACAATGTCGATCAATTATTAATAAAACAAAATAGTCGTTAAATATTATTAATCAAGAACATTTAATATTTATATGTAATGTCTAAAAATAAAAAGCATTCTTGAAATATATATTACATTCAATTTTACTAACTAATTTTGCTCATTCTGTAATTTCTGTTCAGTAAATTTTGATTCTTTCAATATTCGAAAATGAGAGTCAAAGGAATCATAAAGTATATTGAAATTGTTGAAGCTCTTTAAATAATTTTTTACGAGAACTTTTAACGCACGAACTTTTTATGCCTTCTTCAAAGGCAATTTAAAATCGAAAAGAATAAGAAGTTCTTTCGAATGAATTTCGTAATTAAAATTTTATAAAAGCGAAGAAAATTGCGTATTCTTTCCTCCTTTTCCATTTCAGAAATCCTCTGAGTAAATATTTCAGGTGGAAAGAAGAAAGAATTTTTTAATGTAGAGAAGTCTGTTAAAACACGCTTCTTAAGTTTTAGAGTAAATGTTTGTTTTATATTCGCAGAATCCCATGGTTTAAATTTATACGTTATCTTTCTCTGTGATTACATCTTATTTTTCCATTCGAAATTTTGAATATTTTAAGATCCTTCATACTCTTACTTGTATTTTTCCTTTTATTGTTACTAAATCAGCCACCGAATGTTCTATTGTCTTAAATGCCACTAAATTTTACCTGACCACTTTTAAAATCCCAAACGTCGCCAATAATGAACACAACTATCAAAATTATATTACAATCGTTATTCTTTTAAATAGCGTTCTATTACTCAAGAATCATATACAAAAATTAAACAAAATTTTATTAATTGGTTGATAGTAATTTATGCATGCATAGGACTTCAAGAGAAATAATTGTTTGCAATAGTCTAGATGTTAAGTAACTAACTCGTAGTCAGAGTTTCATGAGTTTGAGCCTAGTACCGCTGAAGACCTGCCGTGTAGGGGGAGATGCACGCAACTCTGCCGAGGTTCAAACGTCCTCCCTTTGGTTTGGTGTGGAAGATGTCATCAGATGTCAGCTCAGATGTCATCCTCGTCACTCGATTATGGTTCAGAATTACGAGGTCCGTCGCCAAAAGCTCTCAAGTAGCTGAATAGTATGACGTTAATATCCACTCACTCATTTAAGAAATAATTGAAGTGTGATCAACTGAAGAATGTGTTACGACAGTTATGAGGTTACCATGTTTGTCTCAAGAACTGTTTCATCGTCATTTGGCTTTCTTCTTGGCATGTTTTTAAGTAAAAAGATTTATTCACACTTAAATTTTAAAAAATGAGAGGATTCGGCGGAAATTATGTATTTAGGTCCCAATATAGTAATCTTATAATGACAAGATAATCGTACAAGGTTGCTATGTTATCAGAATTAGCCTTTTGACACAGGAAAGATATTGCTTCAATTTTTATTAAAATTTGAATTTAATTAAAAAAATTTTATCTAAAAAATTTTGGTTCTTATTGGCAGTAGTTACATGAAGCCTGGGACGGCGACATGTGAAAAACACGCCAATTTATAGCTTGTACCGGTTGCCAATAATACAAATATATAAATAGGTGGCACTGTTTTTAAATATCTACAATTTTGGTTGTATTTTTTGTAACGGTGCCCTTCTCTTAGATTATCAGCGTCAGCTAGAGGTGTAGGATTAAATGAATAACCAGAAGCTGCCATAATCTTAATATCACTTTATTAAGATCTTAACTTAAACCAGTGCTTCTCAAACTTTTTTTTTCAATACTGGCGCCCCCCTTTTCAATCACAATTTTTATCGCGCCCCCCTTATACATTAATAATGTACTGAATGCAATCATAGTGCACTTTGATGCTAAAGCAACAATCTTTATTATAAACCGTACAAATTCATGACATAAGTATTAAATTTTGTATATATTACTTTTAAGCAAAAAAAAAATAATAATAATAAGTAATAGGTTAATTATTATGTTATTTTTCCTTTCTCTAATTTTTAAATTGGAACATATTGCAAAATGCGGTGGTTGCTTAGAAGACAAAATATACATATCAGCTAAATGTAGAAAATATTCAGAGGGTCAATTTCTATTCATAAGCATTCCTTTGAAAAACTTTGCTCTGTATGGACGTCATTAATACTTATTAAACTTGTTCTTAATTTAGTATTAATTAATTAGTTATAAAATACTCTGTGCAGCACTGATACATTAAAAGTATACCAGCTGTAGTGCCCTGCTCTTTGCAAAGTTCATTTATAAGAAAATAAAACATTATTGATATAATCGCTTAATTGTAAGGAGAGTAAAGCCAAGTGTGCGACAATGTTTACAAAAATGTAAAATGATTTTTTTTAAATGATTGCTCAAATTATAATTAGTTTTAAGCGAACTGTAATTTTAAGCCACAAAGAATTATCATTTAGAATTGATGTTGAATAATGAACAATAAAAAAAATTCTGATGAAGAATAATTGTATTATTTATAATATTTAAAACGAGAAAAGAATTTAACATGTTTTAACCCTAGAGCAGACGCGCACTCGATACTAATGGTCGAGCGGGGTTATTGAGTCACCCCAATCCTTTTTTTATATTTATTTTTATAGTACACAATAAAAATCGTAATTCCAGTGAATAATTTAATTAAGAGAAAATATACTTACCCCTACTTTCAAAGACACAGAAAAAATTTCGGAAAAAAAGTTATCACACCGGGAACTCAGACAAAACAAGTACCTTATGATCGTAAGAAAAAACGTCTGTCACTCCCAAAATAGAGGGAGATATGTGACGAATATATTTTAGTTCACGTTAAGATTGTCAAACCGGAGGATAGAGAGAGTGTCAGGGCCATTGGTAACAATTAAACAGTTTTGCAGAATTACCGATTTCATGCACTCTGTGCTCGGCGTGACCGCTCCCTGATTAAAAGTGTATTTATTACAATATGGATGTTCTAAAAAAATATGTAAAACGTTTTTCATTATGCTTGACTTAGTAATGCTTCAAACTTCCCTAAATGAAAAAACAAATACATAAGAGCAGGGACGTAACTAACCGTACAAGTAAGCTCGAAGGTCAAACCGCAGCAAATACATTCTGCTGCCTACAGCTGATGGCAATAATATATAACAGTGATGAATTTTCTATATTCTAAACTCTTTTTTTTTGATTATGGGTCTGGGTTTAGTCTTTCCTCTGAAAGAGTAGCATTTGCGCTTTGAAAAGAAACGTAATAAAAGTATCTCATCATGGGATTACATCAAATCGAATAAAACGTTTTTTATTTGGTTATAGTATCAAAGATAGCTAAAAAATGAGGTTTTGAAGTAGAAGATTTTATTTTTGATCATGTAAAATCGCAGATAATATTATATATATATATATATATATATATATATATCCGTGTAAACGTGTATATTTTTTATTATGTCAGAAAGTATTTTGTTTTACTTCATTCTAGTAAATAAATTTTTTTAAATCTTTTATTTTCGATATGCTCGCGCCCCCCTTGTAGGTATATCGCGCCCCCCAGTTTGAGAAACACTGACTTAAACCAATAACGTATTAGCTAATAATATGATATGTGAGAGAATCTACGGTGGTGAAACACATAATATATAATACCGAAATAACTAACTAATATATAATATATAATATCAATAGCTAACTCACCTAAGCTCACTTTCAATGTAAACACAGATCCGAATATTAAAATGATAACTCCTACCTTAATGACCAACGAAACAGCAACCTATCTGATCCCAGCTGAAGTTGCGGTTCACTGGTGTAGAATAGTATCTATACCTTGACTAAAGGGTCTCTGTCACGGGAAACCTATCTTGACTGTCACTTAACTTCTCAGAATACTCTTCACGTTTGCAACACGGACTATCAGAACACTCCCCAAATGCCACCTCGCTTACTCTAAACTTCTGTTATTTAAAAGCTTCCTAATATGCATCTTTCATTCACGTTTTACTTCTCGGGTTAGTTGGAAAAGAATTGCCATTTATTTTGGCCCCAAAGAACCCAAAAGGACATGTTAATGAAAAAACGCGTGAGCCCGTCACATTTTTTCTTCTTCTGTTATTCTGTTGCTAAGATTTTTGTATCATTTTAGCAACAATGATGAAAATCTGAAATTAGTCAATGATCAAAAACTCTAAGCTTTTCTTTCGACAGAAGTAAATTTTACGGCAATGACACTCTTGACCAAATTGTCGTACCGTGTAGATCAGGAGTGGGCGCACTTTTCAGGGTACGGGCAATTTCTTATTTTTTCAAGGTGTGGCTGTCCAACCAGTGAGATAAGAAAAAAATTTACAATATTTATTATAACTTAATAAGTAATATGGAATATGTATTTACCTACATAACTAAAAAAACTTATACCTTTAAGAACGTCTAAAGCAAAACGAAAGATACAAATATATCATAATAGGCACGAATATAATAATATCAAATGATGCATATGTTACGAAACAGTTTACAATACGTACATTAAAAAAATAAAACATTCTCATCTAGAGTTAATGCTCATAGTTATAATCAGAAGAAGTATTTAGTATATATGTGCTATTTGCTAATCCTCAGGCAGTCACCCCATAATGGCGGTCCACGGGTCGATCGCGGTCGACTTAATGCCTACCCCGGGTGTAGATGGAAGCAAGCATAAGTGCTGCTGCAGATGTATTTCGTTGGTGGCTGGCCTACTGTTGCTCCTTGTTTGATGAATTGGTTATCGAGGTCTAATTATCTGTTTATAGAAGCCTTACAATTTATTAACTGTTAGACCGAAGAACTTTACTCGGTGTTTTCATGTTTACAGCAGTTGAATTTTAGAATAGAATCAAATGTGTAAATTAGCAATATCATGACAAGTGTTTGTGTTGGTGACAAGACAGAAAAGCAGTCGACAACCTATAATTATTTACAACCAATAAATGCCAAACTTCGATACTTAAAAACATAGAGACATACATATATCCTTAATCACCAAAATTGTTGTTTGTAAAATCTTGCAAAGAATTTTTTATACTTGTGCTAAGCTTTTATCAATGAAAATAATTGTTTTTATAAAATATGTAAAAAGTGTTTTCAAAGTTATTTCTTGCTATACAGAAGACTCATATTTGTTACAATCATTTGCATACTTATATATTTATATATTGCATACAGTATGAATTTCATTAACTTTTATTTATTTCGGTTCTAACTCATCTGAGTTATTGAAAGTCCGAATTAATCAAAAACAACCTATAAAATAAGCCACTGTATGTGATTAAACACTCTGCAGGGAAAACGAACATTATTTTAAAATGAGACAAAATGCAAAGCGGTAAATATTTGCACAAGAGAGAATTTATATAAATACTTTACGTACATAATATGTCGGAAAGAAATATTTAGAGCATGACAGTCCATGATTTATTTGGTCTTACTAATTTTGATTTCTTTAATTTCTATCCTATTTAAGGTATCCGACTATATACCCTAAAATCATTTCTTTTTTTTTAAAAAAAATTGACATTTAAAAAAAATGGTTTTATTTTATAAGTCATCTTATTAGCTTTATAAAAATACTATATAAGTTTTAATTTTTCTTTCACTACAACAAAAACTACAAGTGTTTTAGTAAAAGCAGAGAGAGATGCCATGACTTTTTACATAAGATGTCAAACTAAAATGCATTTTATACTCAAAAAGATTTTTTTTTTCAAAAAGCTCAAACAGGGACAGCGATTGCTCAAAAAGCTTTGAAAATAATTTGTTAAAATTTTTTGTGTATGTTCTGTATAACTGTAAAAGTGTTTTAACCTTCATATTTATCAATCAATGTTTTATTACAAAATTTACAGTTCTTTATGTAAATATAATCACTGTTTTTTTGAAGTTAT
This sequence comes from Trichonephila clavipes, assembly GCA_019973935.1. NCBI lineage: Eukaryota > Metazoa > Arthropoda > Arachnida > Araneae > Nephilidae > Trichonephila > Trichonephila clavipes. The sequence goes on along the minus strand of BMAU01001360.1, from coordinate 364,258 downwards.
ACTTTTTATTGCGCGTGTGGGAAAAAGCACGAGGAAAAATTTTTACGATGCGCGCACACACCGTCACGGATGTGACGCATACCGTCACGTATGCGCACGCACACCGTTGTCTGATATTTTAACATGCCACTTTTTTGGAGCTGATATTTGGGGGATCAGAATAACTATTGTTTTACCATATTTGTTGGGACGCATCCCTCCCGATGCATCCCCCCCCCGTCTACAGCTTATTGGCCAATATCTCGGCACCCGAGCCCGACAGTCCATTCGGACTTGGCTCATTCTATCCTTCTCTATTTGCTTTTCCAGTTATTTTAATTTCATGCTTATAAAGTTATATCTTCCATAGTTTTTAATTGTTTTAACCAACTGTTCCACTTGTCGAGACACATCCAGTCATCTACTTCATTCCCACATTGTGTAGGTATGGGGAGGGCTTAAGCACTAAAATATCATGCTCCCATGTTAATTCTATAGGGACTAGAAAAAATTTCACCTCTAAGAAATTGTGCTTTGGACTTGATTTTTGGAGGTCCGTCCTATTTGCGTATTGGAGCGAGTTTTACGTAGAATTGGTCCCCTCCGGTGCTCCCCTCATACAGGGCTTCCTCAGTAATAATTCGTATCCTATGCTACCTTGGTCGACCGCACTGGCTGGATTCAATTGTTCTCCCTATGAGCATCCTAGATATATTTTTTTCAGGACAATAGACCCATTCCTTCACCTATATTTATTATTTTAAAATTATTTTAAAGCTTTAGATTTTTTTAAATCCCGCATAAATCCGAGGATTTTTGAGCTTCATTAATGAAACTCGGACCATAGGTTCTCCTCGTTAAGCTCTTTCATCTGTTATAGTCTGTGTGTAGATAGTGGGACTAGGGGAGCGTTATCACCAAAATTAGAATCCCCATGTTATTCCTATGGGGCTCGATCTTTTGAGGACGTCACAATATTACAGAGATAGAAGGATGAAACTTTGGGATCACTTACTACTTTGTGAATCGTTGGGATGTACGTGACCATTTACGTTACTGTTGTCCCCCCGGGGGGAAGTTAGTTTCGTTTTCCTTTTCCGAGCTAGCGCCACCGCATTTGCAACTACAGACTCCGGACCCGTTCGAATGGATTCCTCGTGTTTCATCACAACCAGGCCGAGTTTTGAGTTCCTGGGTGCCCTGCTTATATTTTATTTAATTGTTTTAATTATTTTAAAATGACCATAACTTAGGGGCTCTACAGGCGGATGTCTTAATTTTCTCAGGAGCGATTCTTCCCGCCGAGGCATTCAATATGAGGTCTCAGGTGTCACATTCGGCTCACTTCATCTCCAGATACAGTCTGCCGAATCCCCACCCCATATTATTGGTCCTATTGTCCATGTGCGGGGGTGTTTAAATTTATTTAAATCGTGATTATCTCGGGTTTGGCTGGTTCGATTAACTTAGGGTTAGTATCGTTCAACTCTGCTCGTGAGCGCCTTTCGTTCTTGGCCCAGCTTGCTCTGCTCAAGAATTTTAGAACGATTTCAATCTTGTTACTCCAAAAAAGTATAACTTCTTACGTTCGTACATAAGTACACACACACACACTTTTTTAAAGCAATTTCATATGACTGAGATACAGTGCTCTAGTTTTTGTAAAAGTTAAAATATCTCTTATCATGAAGGTCCTTTCAAAAAGGAACAGCAAAATAAAACATCAAAATTGAAAAAATGAAAATTTTTTCGTTTACTATTTGTACAGAACAGGCACCGTTTATGTAATTTTTTGTCAATTTTTACCTATTTTTTCCCATTTTAGTAGTAATAATTTATTATTCTCTTCTTAATTTTAGCCTTTTTTCTTAAAATGTACTAAATAAATCTAAAAACCACAAAATAATCTCCATATCTCCATTTTTTTTAAAGTAGTCGGATACCTTAATGAGCTGTTTAAAAACAGTTTACTACAATAAAAAAAATGAGAATCAGAAACAACTTCCACACAATGAGTAACGCCGAAAACGCAAACTCAACTGTTCTTTTTGTTCTCAAGATCTTTTTTTCACAGTTTTAGTGTGGGGGGGAGGGAATATGTTTCCAGAAAGTCTCTTTTCTTTTTTTTCACGCCTGATTTATTTTAACACGATTCAGGATCGATTCTTATGATTACTGGTGTTCAGCTTGCTGCAGACTTTTTTTTTAAGGAAGCAGTAATCCTGAAGAGAATCCTATTTTATCTTTTAAGAACGTCTTTACTGGACGAAACTGTGCATAGTAATTGTGTTCGATTTTTTTAACGAGAGGGCAGTGATTTTGATTCAAAAATCTGATGCATTTTCAACAAATAGCGATAAAGAATTGATGTTATTCATTTTTTAAAAATATATTTGAATTTAATATTAATGCTAAATAATGAGAAAACATTAAGTATGTAAATACTTAACGCAAAAATGTTACACATGTAATTGTAAATATATGAATCTAAAAATTATACAGTTGTTTATAACACTTTTTTTCGATTTATGTATATATAACCCCTTCCCAGCTTTTCCCGAGTGAACTCCAGCTGGTGAAAATAACCATCCTCACTCTTCCCGAGTGTAGCTCGAGCACTGTAAAAATTTATGGCGTGCAATCGGTCTTTCCGAAATTATTTCACATGAGCTTTGTAGTGCCTGAGACTACTGTTGAAGGGGGGGTATGGAATGTTGGCGCGAATCGGCGTGGTTTCGGAAGGGTTATTGTGTTTTGAAAGGAGAAGGGTTTAAGACCGCAAGCGAGGTGGTCAGAGAAAAGAGAGTCCCTTGTTTTGTAAGCACGAAGCGCTGAACTGTTTTGGGATGAAGAAAATTGAATTCCTTCGGTGAGATCGACGCATAGGCGTGATCTGGTGTAATAAAGAAGAGAGAGTTTCTTGGGAGTGTTTTAACACGATGGACAGTAGTTATTTGATTGTAGTGATAATCTAGAGAACTGTGTTTAGTCAAAATAATTGTATTTAATCAAGATACTTGTGTTTAATCAAGATAATTTTATTTGAATTGATTAATCTGAGTATTAGTTTAGAAAATAAATGAGGTTATTACGTGTTTTTCATGATTTCGAATAATTGAAAAGCACTACTCGGTTTAATTTTTTGTAAAATGAGGATGAGTCCTTCTGCTAAGCAACTCCACTCCCCTTTACGGTTGTTTAAAGGCACTTTGTTGACTACATTCCTCCAACACAGAAGAAAATTAATCTACCCCGACAGTGTATTATTTGCTGTTCACAGAGAAACTGTAAAGGTAAGAAGAAAACCAAGATTCTACTGTCCAGATTGCGATATTGGATTATGTGCAGTTCCGTGTTTTAGAATTTATCATACACGATCAAATTTTGATTAATAATTTCATATGTATGCAAATGCAAAAGATGTAAACAAAATTTGTAATTCAAGATAAAAGATAGGTAATCTAAGCTTTATACTTATAGTTAGGGTGAATTGACTCCATTGTCTGATGATTTCTGCCATACAGAAAGCCAACTTTACAGATAAATTACTCATTTATTTAAATAGGTTTTTTTTTTTACATTTATATTTAGGAAATTTTGCATGGCGATATTGTATTTAAAAATGTATGTATGTTGGAAAAAAAAGCATAAGCAAATTGACATTTTTTGGTCCATAATCCAGAAACAAAATGAACCTGGAAGTGGGTAAGTAAATTCTTAATTTCATTTTACATAGTTTTGTTGGATAACACGACAAGCATCTTATTTTACTACTCAAAAAGTACCTTTTTTACTACTCAAAAAATTACATGTTTTTCATAGAACGTATCTACATGTAAAAAAAGGTGATTATCTATACATAGGTCTGGACACTTTCATCAATGTTATTCAATGTATTACGTGGAATGTTTGCAAGCATTGTAAACAATGAAAGCAGACGAAACAAGCTATTGCTAAAGCTTACAAAGAAATTAATCTAATATCACTGCTTTTGAAACAGAAATTCGAACTTCAAAATAAAAGATGTGAACATGCCAAATAAAAACTATTGTAGTTGCCCTTATTATAAAGCAATAGCTTTAATAAATGCTTGGGGTTATCTTCCGGTCTTATCAATTTACGAATCCTAATGATGCATATAATTAAATGTGCTCTCTTGACTGGAGCAGTATTTACTTACTTGTGCCCCCTTTGCTTAAGATTCGGTTCTGTGCCCATTAAAAGAACTGCATTATAAAATTAAGAAAATAAAATGGATTAACTATCTAAAATTAAAAAACATTATAACTGTAAGTTGTAGCGACCCTGAGGTCACTGGTGAAATTTGAGACACCGAATGATCAGCCATTATTATAAAATCACAATCGCCGTATTTTATCAATCAATTACTATAAAGAAATGTCATAATCTGAAGGAGCAGTCAATTTAGTCGCTATCCTAAATTCATAAGACAAATAATTGTCATATATCTGTTTCATTGACAGGTACATATTAACAGTATTGAATAACAACCATGTCTTGAACAGATGAGAACATGATAAGTATCTACGAAAGGAAGATTTTAAGATTTATTTTTGGAGCAATTCAAGAAAAGGAAACGTGGCTAAGGAGATCAAATTTTGAGCTCTATCACTGATATAAAGAGTCTGACATCGTCATATCGTTGACTGACGTTATATCTGACATATATATACCGTTGACTTATATATTTCATCAACATAAAGTGAGTTAAATGAGCAGGTCACGTTGTCAAAATGGACGAAAACCGCATCACTAAAAAAGTCTTCTATGTCCAACCAATTGGCACACAGAGAACAGGCAGGCAAAATTTTGATGTATTGATGGCCTAGAAAAATATCTCTTAGTTTTGAGAACTAAGAATTGGAGAACACTAGCAGGTAGAAGGCTGGCCTGGAAAAGGCTTCTTGAGAAGGCCAAGGCCCACCCTGGGCTGTCGAGCCACTGAGGGAGGGATTGAATAACAAAAATTAATACGCATTTATACACAATCTAAGTAATTATTTGATCCGCAGGCGCGATATGTTTTTTTTTTCGATATAATAACAACTTAATAAAGTTTTCGAAAGCAAGGCAATTTTGGTTGAATCGAAACATAGTTATTGAAGTAACTACGCACAGATAAATAATATGAAAAGATTGCAATACAAACATATTTTTCCCTAATGCAAGTAAAGTAAGGCAGTGGTCTCTAACCCCCGGTCTGCGGACCAGTACCGGTCCATGGATCAAATACTGCTGGTCCGCACTAGAGTAAAAGAAACATTAAATTATTTCCATTTATTTACTGCGGCATATTTTTCTTGGGTTTGGGCTACTTTTTATGAAAATCACTTTATATTCATTTTTGGTGTAGCTATATTTTATTCTGAAGGCACACTTAAATACAACTAAAATAAAATTATTAAAACAAAAAAAAATCTAAAATACACACAATCAACGTCCTCCCCCTGAGTGGGCCGTGGTAAAATTATCCAATGTTGACCGATCTCTGAGCCATTAAAAACCTGTCACGTAGAAAGAATGATGCATATGAAATCTATTGAAACTCAAGGTCATCACGTAGGTGTGATGTAGAAATTTGGAGAGTGCAATCTGAAAGTTCAGGTGGCACCTTCGTAACGTGGTTCCAAATTACAAAGTCCGTCGTTATTAGCCCTTGTGTAGCTTAGAAATACAACATTAGTAATTAATCTAACGTGTTTTGTCACACCGAAATATAAGCTATGTAAATTTTTTTAGATGTATACTTATAAAAATTCCAAAAATACAGTCCGAAAAAAAATTTCTTGCAAGAAGGAAATGTTCTCATTGGATGTATAATTTATCATTTCTATTATGCCCGAGGAAGTGGTAGACTAGTGGTCAATCTAATGGACTCGCGGCCGGTGAGTCAGAAGTTCGAGCCTATATAACACCGCTGTAGACCCACCGTGTAGAGGGCGAAGCACGTTAAATCTGTGAAGACTCAAACGTTCTCTATTGGTATAGTGTGGAAGGTAGGAGAGGGGGTGTCATCCTCGTCACTTGACCATCATTCAAAATGACGAGGTCCGTCACCAAAAGTCCTCGAAGAGCTGAATAGTTCAACGCTAATATTCATTATAAATATTATACGAAGCAATCCAGTCGGTATAATGGTTAGTGCTGTGATGTAGGGCCCGGGTTCAAATCCCGGAGAAGGCAGTGTTTGTAAATGCATTGTGCCCGTGGGGCATGGGGGCACTCCGAGCCTCAAATCCTCTCGTGAGGTTGGTAGAAGGAGAAGAATGGTGGGTATGCCCCTAACCACAATCCAGGGTGTTCTCCTTCGAAATTAGAGTTCGCCGCACGGTGCACAAAGCTACGGAAAAAGACAGGCGTACAACTAGACGATGCCACGATGAATTTTGTGAGCCTCGAACTGATGACACTGTCAATCGAATGGGATAATTAACAACATTTGTCATTTCTTTTTCTTTGAACTTAAGTTTGTTGGATTACTAAATATAGCTTGGTGATGCACGTAAAGGTAAGTAGTACGTCAACAAATCTTATATAAAAGTTAAAAAACTAATATTTTCTTTGCATAGTTGAAATTTATTTTTATAGCAAATGCATGTTTAAGCAACTTTTAAGGCAAATCAACAAAAATAGTAGTTCGTTATCAAAAACATTATTATTAAGCAACTGTTTCACAAAAGCATTATTTAAACTTTCTTTTATCAATGAATTAATCAACGTGACTTGCATACCATGATTTCGATAATTAAAACTTTTGTTTTTCTCTTCACGAATTTTGCTTTGTCACTAACTTTTTATTGTTTTCTCGATTATTTTAAATTAGCCGTATGAAGTATCCACTTAAATTAAAAGCAGAACACTCTTAGCTAAATTGTATTGATCTTGATTGGTGATTAATCTTGGACAAACAAACATCTTATTTTTAAAACACGGTTAATCAAAGAGAACGACTCCTTAGCCTCTATCCCACTCTCTTCAAATTTCCGCATCGTGCCATCTTAAGACTAAACAGATTTAAAGTGTATCTACACAACTAGGCTTTAATGACGTCAAGGCACGAACGCAAGACTCGACAAATACAGTCATGAGTAAGCAGCCAAGACCGTATTGACCCTCAATCTCAATACACAAGCACATTATATGTATATAGCTTCAAGTAATTCCTTTAGTTGTTTTTTTAGAACATTATTACAAGAAAAAATTATTTAAGTGTAATTTTATTTGCCAAAAAATGAAGAAAGAATGGCATATTTTCATAGCTTTCTTCTTTTATGAAAAATGCTTCGATAATAAAAATATTTTGCGTATATATAGCCAAGAGAGAGAGATTTCTATAAAAAACCTGAACTAAATATTTTGAAAAATTCGCATTATTTTTTAGAGTTGCAATCAATTGAAATAATAACCGGTGTTTTTTGTTAAATTTCTTTTCTTTGGTATATTAGAATATGAATAAATCTATTCCTAAACTATGTATTTAAAAATTCCTCGCTCAAGCTATCAACAGATACCTCAGCTATATATTGGCAAAAAATATTATTATTATAGAAACATATTTCTTCAAAGATATATGTCATTTTTTGCCAAAAAAATGCATTTAAATAATTTACGAAAAGTAACACAATTCTCTATTGGCTTGAGAAACCTGTAAGTAGAGCTGTTACTCGTTGTAGAAGAAAAGTATTGTAGCAAAGTCGCTACTGGGTCGCCTTCCGGATGAACAAAGTCGAAAGGGGTTGCATGATTGGCTGGTCCGTGACATGCAGTGCGTAGCCTCCTACACGTATCCATCCATGGCTGCGGCAAATATGTTTGGAAACAGATAGGATACTATGTTTAGAGGGTTCCAGCGCTCTGAGAAAAACGTCATTACGCGTAGACCGATGCATTTGTCAGAAAGAGTTTAAGGTACCGTAGTCCATTTTCGACAAAATGTTACAGCATGTGCAGAACGTTTTGGATACTTCTTACCGTCTAAAACCACTGATTACCAATTCAACCCTGTAGTGTTCACTCTTTACAATGAAGAATGCCAAAAACAGTTAAAATTATCTCTATGGACCCAGCTACACCGACACTATTGTTTGTAATGGTGTCAAGAGATATTATAAGATAGAATAGCCCATATCCCTGTTATACGATGGGATACGTTTTCGTTTCGACACTGATAATTGATTCATAAGTTCCCGGTTACGGTGAGGTAACAGGAAACCGATTGTAACTGGGGCACGCTGCGCTACATACTTTGGGGGTTTCATCCTATATTGTAGTCAGTCACCACTAGTCCGTATTGGTGACATAATGGTCACACAAAGGTATAATGGCCACTAACACTACCCTTTTTTCCGGGCGTACCCACTGCTATGTATCTCCCAGGTCAGGGGTGTCCAACACGTGGCCCCGCCAGTACTTAAGTTGCAGCCCACCGACTCTTTTTAAAAGTTTTTTAAATATCAGATTTTTAAAGTTTTTTCATTTTGAAATTTGAGGGAAATTTATATATATATATATATATATATATATATATATATATATATATATATATATATATATATATATATATATATATATATATATATACGAGGTGTGGCTATTAAATAACGAGACTGTCGTTGTAAAAAGTTTTATTCTTATTTTATACATAATTATTTATTATCGCCTTCAATGTACACCCCTTCTCTATCCCTGCAACGCTCCATGCGAATTTTCCATTGTTGGAAACAGTGCTGGAAGTCATCTTTTGTCAACTCCTTCAGTACTCTTGCCGCTTTCTCTTTAACAGCTTCCACGGACTCAAATCTTGTTCCTTTTAATGCAGATTTTACCTTAGGGAACAGATAGAAGTCACATGGTGCCAGGTCTGGCGAGTAAGGTGGATGCTCTAATACTGGGATGCTGTGTTTGGCCAGGAATCTTTTGACAGATAACACGGAATGAGCTGGCGCACTGTCTTGGTGGAAAATCCATGATTTTTCCTTCCACATTTCGGGTCGTTTTTTTTCTTATTCTTTCTCGCAGATTGCCAAGTACCTCAAGGTAGTAATGTTGATTGATTGTTTGACCTTCAGGAACCCAGTGAAGGTACACAATTCCATGAATATTGAAAAAAACAATCATCATTGCTTTAAATTTTGACTTGCTCATTCTTGCTTTTTTTTGCTCTTGGTGAAGTTGGCGTCTTCCAATGCATGGATTGGCGCTTTGTTTCCGGATCATACGTAAAAAACCAGGATTCATCACATGTTATTACCTTTTCCAATAAATTTGGGTCATTTTTAATGGCATCCAAAATGTCAGTACAAACATTTTTGCGAGTTGCTTGTTGTTCAAACGTGAGAATTTTTGGCACCATTTTGGCGCACACTTTTTACATGTTCAAATTGTCAAGTAAAATTTGCCGTACACATTCTTTATCAATGTTTACAGTTTCAGCTATTGCACAAATACTCAATCGACGATCAGACCGAATCAAACTAGCAACTTTTTCGACATTTTCATCCGTTTTTGACGTTGAAGGGCGACCTGGCCGCGAATCATCTTCAACGTCTTGTCGGCCATCTTTAAAACGTTTGAACCATTCAAAAACTCGTGCACGGGATAAACATTCACTGCCGTACACTTATTTCAGTAAATTATAAGTTTCAGTAGTGGTTTTTCCAAGTTTGAAGTGAAATTTAACAACAATTCGTTGCTCTATTATTACACTAACCATTTTTTCGCCAAAATAAAATAACGATGTTAACGGAAATGAAGGTTATGACTAAACCGTGTTACTTACGCAAATGAGGCTTAGGGCATTTTGAAGAGAAAGCTTCACACTAAACAGCTGACAGTCAATGGCGGACTATGCATGCGCACTTTTGCCCCCGCAGCGTCAGTCTCGTTATTTAATAGCCACACCTCGTATATATACAATGTATTTGCCTGTTACCTGTCCTGTTCTTGTTTTAAAATAAATCCTTTTTGATATTAGAAATATCCTTTAGATTAAAATAGATCAATATTTTATCAAACAGTTACATTTGATTTTACTATAATAAATTACTTTTTTAATAAATTTCGAATTGCATTATGCATATTTTTTACTGTGGTTGGTTCATGATTCTCTGTGTGCGATTTTCGTTTCGCCTCCTCCTTTTCTATTTGGAGTGCCAAAAATGCAAGAGGCAATCATACACACACACACACACACACAGATGTTTTTTAAAGTTTTTAAAAAATGTTCAGGACGGTTAAGACAAAGAACACTGCATACTTAATCGTTTGCGAATAACAGCACTATCAAATTTCAACAATGAGTAACGAAAGATCAATTCAATAGGAACACAGTAATTTTCAAGAAAATGGCAACTGCAATATTTCAAGCATTGTTTGATCATTGCATTATTACATTATATAAACGCTATTATATTATCTATATCTGTATACATGAAAAATAATGAAAACAATAATAATTCATTCTGTTTTAAATTTACACTCCAATAAATGTAATTTGCTTCCAAATCTGATGTAAAAATACATATTTTTATGTGCGGCCCGCGAGGTTTTAATGTTTTTCCAAAGTGGCCCGCAAGGTCATTTGGGTTGGATACCCCTGTCCCAGGTAAAATCCTTCCGCATATGGCAGGCATCAATGAGAAAGCCCTTTTAAACACCCAGCTCTCTTTTCAAATTTCTGTTCAGCGGTATCCCCGAATTTTTTACCCACCGCTGTGCTTGGAGAACAAACTATGGCAAATGATTGATATCAAACAGTAGTTAATTTTTCAGGCCACTATTCATTATTTTATTGATTCATTTCTGCGATGCGTAGCTGCCTGTCTCAGAAGGATTTACTTTCTACTGAGATCTCCCGATGTTGTCGCTCACTCTATATTGTATCGTTTAGAAATAAACACCATCCATTGTTCGTTTTTTATATATTTTTCTCACTTTGTACTCGCCCGTTTTATGTACTGTATTTTCACTGTTACGCAGTGTATGAATGTATTTCTATTTAAAAACCAAGTGTATCAAAGAAGAACTTGCGTTTATTTTGAACTCTTAAATAAAGTACTCGTGATAGTAAAACTTAATATCATTAACCGTAAAAAAAAAATTGCATTTAATATTAAAATATTCCAAATCATTCCTTTTAATTGGGTGAAGTGATCTGAGATTTTGTTAAGGAAGCTGTATCACTAAAAATAATTATAGAAATGCAAAAAAATTCTAGCAACTAACTTTATCATGCTTCAGTACCTCAAGAAATCTTGTTAAAACGAGCAAGAGCATGATTTTGAGATTGTAGAATTTAAGAAGAGAAATTACTTATCTTGAAAAGTTGTTTTAACATAGCTAAGTATAAAATTACTTAGGGACGTTTAAGTACAAAATGATTTTTAGCAATAGGTTTCCCAGTTTATGGACATATTTTAAATAAACTTTCAAAAACATTTTTGCTAAAATTTCAAAAAAGTAAAAATTTAATATCTGGTCAGTATAATGCACAAAAAGAGATAGAAAGACAAACTGCTTCTTTTAAAAAATATTTAAAGTTATGTGCGCGCGTTTAAATCATTGTTACTTAATATTTTTCTTATAAAACGTACATTTTACACTTAAATAATTTATGTGTTCATATCATCTATAAATATTTTTGCAATTTGTTATATTTAGAGTAAAAAGAAAAAAAAATACCGATACAGGAATAGAAAAGCTGTAAATTGGTACTTAATTGAATGATCGTTGAACGATTTTTATATCGATTGTGGTTTAATTTTTATTTATGCTTTATTTTTCGATTCCTCATTTTTTTTAATAAATGGAAATAGTATTACAATAAGCAGTAATTATTTATCATCTAAAAGCTACACTTCCCACCGGATGACTGTAGCTAAAAAATACTGTATCAATTTTATAAATTTAAAAAAAAATTCCATGTCAAGCACAACATTAAGATTTCCGCGTCTACTGCTCATTTTAAAATCGTCTACGTAATAGACAAATGGAAATTCTGCTTACTTCCTCAAAATAAGATTATTACAAAGATTTGATTGCCATAAAGTGCATTCCAAAAGGAGAAAAAGAGTTAAAGATTTTTCAGGAATTATTCAGTGGGATTCGCGCTACCAGACCAACAAATTGGTAGGGTGTGTAGGAGGTACTGAAGCGACTTGGAATATAGGGTCGCAAATGCCGTAATTGCGAGCTATGCTATAAAGAAGCAGTGCAAAAGAAAAACATTAAGGTATCCGACTACGTTCGGAACCGTGATTTTAAAAAAGTGCATAAATGGAAACTTTTCATGATATTTAGTGTCATTCAGATTAGAATATATGCATAAAATTGTTTTAAGGACATTTTGACAAAAAAAATTATTTAAATATAATATTTCGGCAAGAAATTAACTTAGAATAATCTTTTTTCCAAATGTTCTCCTTTTGTGAAAAAGAGTTCTATTATAATAATATTTTGCCTGTATATAGCTGAGACCTCTCTACAGAGGCTCAACTAGAATTTTTGAAAAATTCACATTATTTTCAGAGTTACCACCAATTGAAATAATTATTCGCGTTTTTTTTCTTAAAATTGCTCTCCTCTGTTGTCATAAAATATGAATATGAAATATGAATCCCACTTCTAAGTTATATATTTCAAAAGTTCTAGTTGAGCCTCTGTAGAGAGGTTTCAGCTATACACAGGCAAAATAAAGGGTGTTTTTTTGAGAGGTATAGAACTTTAAATTGCAATAAAACAACGATGTATTATTCGATTGACATGAATTTTTTTATTCGAAAGATAATCTTGTGGCATTACATTTTAAATAGGATTTCTGGCATAGGACTGCCACGGCTGGCTCGGATGTAGTCCAATCTGGACGTCCAATTTTCGATGACTTTTTCCAACATTTGTGGCCGTATATCGGCAATAGCACGGCGAATGTTGTCTTCCAAATGGTCAAGCGTTTGTGGCTTATCCGCATAGACCAATGACTTTACATAGCCCCACAGAAAATAGTCTAGTGGTGTTAAATTACAAGATCTTGGAGGCCACAGGTCCAAAACGTGAAATTAGGCGGTCACCAAACGTGTCTTTCAATAAATCGATTGTGGCACGAGCTGTGTGACATGTTGCGCCGTCTTGTTGGAACCACAGCTCCTGGACATCATGATTGTTCAATTCAGGAATGAAAAAGTTAGTAATCATGGCTCTATACCGATCACCATTGACTGTAACGTTGTGGCCTTCATCGTTTTTGAAGAAGGATTCCACCAGCCCATAAAGCGCACCAAACAGTCAGTTTTTCTGGGTTTAACGGTGTTTCGACATACACTTGTGGATTAGCTTCACTCAAAATGCGGCAGTTTTGTTTGTTGACGTAGCCATTCAACCAAAAGTGCGCTTCATCGCTAAACAAAATTCGCTTATAAAAATCGACCATTATTTTCGAAATAAAATTGCACAATTTGAAAGCGTTGTTCAGGCGTGAGTCTATTCATGAAGAATTGCCAAACCAAACTGAGAATAAATCACTTGACAGCTGTTAAATCGGTCGCCATCTTGGAAAGTAATGCCAACTTAAACTTCTATACTTGAAAAAAAAACACTCTGTATTATTATAATAGAAGCATTTTTCACAAAAGGATAACATTAGGAAAAAAAATTATTCTAAGTTAATTTTTTGCCAAAATTTTGTATTTCAATAATTTTTTTTTGTCAAAATGTTCTTAAAACAATTTTATGCATATATTCTAATCTAAGTGACACTAAATATCATGAAAATTATTCATTTATGCGCTTCTGAAAATCACGGTTCCGAACGTAGTCGGATACCTTAATGCTACAGTGAGACAGAAAACATTTTATTGAGAGGTTGTACTACAACCGGTGTTCGGAAGTGCATGAACTTCTGCGGTCACATAAAGAGTTTGGTACACACAAATGATGCCCTTTCCTGCAGTTTAAGACCTTGTCACTCGAACATCTGTAGCTGCCGAGAGGATAAGTGGAATGCCAGGAATCTTCCAGAACGTAAGGAATTCTATGCAGCATCTCTGTAACGCTTACCAGACGACTTCTGGTAGTAATTTCGAGCACCTGCTGTAATACAACCTTTAAATAAAAATTCTTCTGTCCCATTATTTCATTGTTATTTCTGTCCTTTTTTCTGCTTCTTTGCATTATAGCTCTGCGGTATTTGAGATCCTGCATTCCTGTGTGGTTCTTAGTCGTCTATGTACCCCCACATACCTTTCCAGTTTGTAGATCTGGTAGCGAATCACCCTGTATATGCCTTCTGATTTCGCAGATATTTTTATGTGTATTTAACCCGTAAGTGGTTAATGGCTAATAGGTCTAGCCACATATTAAAATTTTTTTCTCCTAGCGGATGGTGGATATTTTGTCTATCCACATGCGTTAATTGAAACTAAAACGTATAAAAGTCAATACAAATGGTAGCACGATAACTTTTTTTGCATGTCCTCTGATGAGTAGTTAAAAACAGTTTTTGTCGGTGTAAATCTACAAATTGTATTTTTATTGCTATAAATAAAATTTCTGATCTTTGAAATAAATTTCGACATGTCTTAAGTATACTTTACTCTCATCTGAATGAATTAAGCAAATGTGCAATTAAAAAAAAGATTTTATTTAGGTTTTTGGAAAGCTTTTATATATGGATAGAGGCTCTATCCACTGCCCACAAAAGACAGAAAAATGACCTTAAAATTTTCGCTCTTCCTCCACTTGAGAGAGTCAAAACAGAAGGTGATTTGTGTACAGGAGATGCTCTCTTTGCAATACCAGAAAAATCGTTCATCGCTTTTAATGGCTGTGTCGGTCTTGTAAAGTACCACAGTACCTTCAAGTAAATGGTCCTAATTGGTTTGAAAAGTTCCACAGTAAATAGCTCATCAAATTTGTGAAATAACTAATTTAAATCCTCAAAAATATTACTTTATTTCTACGTTTCTATACTAATGTTAAATAAAATATATTGGAAGTCTAGTGGCTGAGTGGCTTGTGCATCGCGCTTCCATATCACAGGTTCGAGGTTCAGACCTCGGACTGTTCAAGGTTGACTCCGTCTTTCATCCCTTCAATGGGTCGATAAAATGAGTACCAAGCTTACTTGGGAACTTAACACTGGGGGTTTTCACGTCAGACTGACCACCTGACCGGAGCACCAGCTCATGCATCTCAGGATCCAAGGTCGCGTATACTGAATTGGGCACAGTAGGCCTTGTCTCTCATGGCTTGTCGCGCCACTGAGTTAAGTTAAGTTTTAAGTTAATTGCTTCGTAAATTATTACAATCATATAAATATAAAATGTGTAAAATACACATAAAATATAAAATGTGTGGATATATACCATTTTCAATGTATATTTACTAAGAATTCTATACAAGTACTATGTAAGTACAATTATTCTATTATTATTTAATTACACTTATACTTTGTATTTAATTGTTATTGAAATAGTTATTAGCATAAATTTTAATTTTTTATAAAAAGTTTATTATAATATGTGATCCATTATTTCTGTTCTGAAAAGTAAGTTAAATGTCTTAAGTGCACAGTGGCTATAACGTCTAGCCACCACCCAGGAAAAAAATTCCTCGATCAGATATTTTTTTTGTGTGAATAGAAGATGAGAACATTACATTTAACAGGTACTTTATCACAGAAAAGTATATTTTAGATTTGTGCACGTTAAAGGGTTAAATATTTCCCTAGCGGAATTCCATATCTTTAAAAAAAATTAGTAAATATGGGATAGGTTATTTCAGAGAAACCTGCGTCATTTTGTACTCTTTTGGATGCACTTTGATCCAGCAAAGAAAGTGTTTATTGACGTCTCCCTTAAAGCAACGCGGGGACTATTGGCAACTAACCTCTAATTTTGAGCCACGTTCAAGGTCGCAACATTCTGCAATTACTACTACACCACGCTAATGCAATGAATTTGAGCCTCGAAAGATTGAGCGTGTGTATTAGCCCCTCTACACGGCAAGTGTTCAATGGCAATAGAGCTCTAACGCATGACACGCCGTCCACGAGTTCATGACCATAACTACTAGACTCTATCACGGCCACTTTTACTGCAATAATATCGATGTACAGATCTAGATTTGAGGAAGAAAGAGTTTCCATGGGTCTAACATTACTTCAAATTCAAAATTGGTGAGTATTAGAAACAGAGAGATCCATAATTCATAACTATTCATATCAGTTACAATAATGTAAGTTATTAATAAGTAAAGCTAATTATACTGATTCTTATTAATGATTTTTTATGTTGCCTATTATGATATTTTATGCTATATAACTTAGATAAACAGGAAGCATTATTGTACATTAAGTAAAGTATTTTACCTTTCATATATACCATGATAAAAATATTGCAATTCACCTCTTTTCTAGAAAATACAGATTTCGTCAGCAGTTTTTGGTGTAGTTTTACTACTATCTGAATTTCTATCAAAACATACCGAAACCAAGGGTCTAAAATAGATGAGTAATTGTTGACGCAAAATAATAAAAATATTTTTTTTTTCTTGAAAGCTAACTTACCAGACACAAAGTAACTGCACACATAAAGAAAAGACTATTGAAATATTTGTTCTATTCGGGTAGTTGTGTTAAATGAAAGTGTATTAGAAATTGATGTGTTGAGCTTTTGGTGTTAGTTGCAATCATTAATTAAATGTCCTTGGACAATTGCAATAATACTCATAGTCTGAACATGACCATTCACTTGAACGTCCAAAATGTGCTCTATGTCTATCACTCTGAAGTTTCAGCTTGGAAAGGATTTATTCCTGTTCCTGGAAAAAACACGGGACACAATTTTCTTCTTGGATTAGTTGTAATTGAAATCATAACTTCAATTACTGGTCTCTGTGTACCCCAGATTTGAACAAAAACTGCTTCTAGAGCAGGGATGAACAAGTATGGCCCTTCAAGACAGTCCGAAAACCAAATAAACAGAAAATGTTCTGTATATTTGGGTCAACATATATTTGAAAGCAAGTTTTTCAACGAAGATCAACAAGAAGAAATAAAGATGCAAGGTGGCTGACATTACATTGTACCAGTAGCGCACACAGGAATTTTTCAAGGGGGGAGCGGAGTAGAAAGTTCATCCTTTTTGTACTATGCTCCTTTTGATTCTGTCGATTTTCGGGAACAAAACACAGTAAAAAGCTAATTATTGAATAAATAATTAGCATTAATTAATAAAATTAATCATTAATAACAAATAATTAATTAAATTTTACGTACTATATACTTAGAATTATAATCATTCAGAAAAAAAAATCAAGGGCTTTGGGGGGTCCTGACTCACAGGATCTCCCCCCCCCCTTGTCTGCGCTATTGCATTGTACTGTACCATGAGAATTTCAACAAGCAATCTCACTCTTGATTTCAAAAACAGAACAAAACACACACACACACACAAGTAATATAAAAAAAAATTTAAGTCAATTCCTACTTAGATCAGAAAAGAAAAATTTTATTTTAGCTACTTTTTATTTAATAGTTACAACTAATATAAATGTGTATATACATATGACAGAATCACAACATTAAGTGGTAATTAATTTTTAGTTATTATCATTAAAGTATCGTATTGTCATCCAAAACAATCGTGTATATAAAATTTCAGTTCAATTGTACGCTTTCAAACGTGAGAAAAAAAACATTTTCAAGTTTTGACACAAATCGCCAAAGGGGTCGCTAAGTCGCCAAAAATGATGCCAACGTGGCTGTATTTGTAATTCTTTGAATAATTAGTTTTAATCAATTAATTTTTATTAATTATAATTAAAAATTATTGTATTACCATCCAAGATAATCTTGAATTTGTTTGCAGCTATAGATGATGTGAGAATAGTACAATAAATAAATTGAATAAACTGCCACTATTTTATTTAATTGATATTTATTGGTTTTTATGGTATAATTTGTACCTTTTCTGAGATGCAATCATTTTAATCATTCCTGTATCCACCGTTTCCACAATGAAGATCTGATCCGAATGAATTTCCCAACCCTGATCTAGAGTCACAAGAAATCTAGCGTGATTCTTTTTTAGGTTTATGGAATTCCCCCCCCCCAACCTCCATTATGTTAGTTCCTGACCTTACCCTCAAAAATTATGTATTAGATAGTATGTTACTTTGGCCTGCCTCTTACAGATTAGCTGCACGTTAACCAGCCCTTTTCGCGAAATGTGAAAAGCACCACATTGGAAATCCGTTTCTTTGGAGGGATTCGCTGCAGAAAAATGGTGGTGTAGATATTATTTATCGTTAAAATAAGTTAAAGGCTCTCTCAGGACTCTTAAGTTGCAGATTTTTCAATATTTTGAAAAAATATATGTTAAAGCCGCAACATATTTCTAAGCACTCTAATATCAAAATTTTGTTCATACTGTGAAAACTTCCTAAGTTATATTGATAAATAACTAGTGAAACTTAAACAAAACCCCTATCTCTTTCTATCTTTTCCTTATTCTCAAAACAAAACAAAAATTAAGCTTTGGTGGAGGATTTCTCACAAACTAACAAACTATTTATGATATTATTTTGAAATTTCATACGTGTGTTTAAAATAATGCTCTTTATAGCTTACATAACAATTTTCAAAAAACATTTTAACAGATTTTTTGTATTTGAATTTTAATTAATTTTTCTCTCTTGAAATTTTAAAATGTTCGTTATAATTGTACTTTAAAAATATTTTTTTCTCTGAATTTCTTAGAAATTAGTATAACTTTAAAAGTGAACATTTTTATACCAAGTAAAACTAATTTTGATCAATTTTGTACTTCAGAATTCTGCACGGAATGAAATACTGATTTTCATATTTTTGAAAAATCGTCCAACTTATATTTCTTTATATAACTTTTAAAAAATTTTTCTCAAATTCTCTGAAAACTTGAGAAGTAATGTAAATATATATGATTATCATCCAGTAAAAATCTCAAACTATTGATTTGTTTTATTTCTAAGTTACATTGATTTAAAGAAGGGTGTTTTTTTCCGAGTGCACTAATATGGATTAAAGGTCCTGAGACCTCTTAAAATAATCGTTGCTGTTAAGTTGGTTTGGCTACGAGTTTGGCATAGATGATGAG
This sequence comes from Trichonephila clavipes, assembly GCA_019973935.1. NCBI lineage: Eukaryota > Metazoa > Arthropoda > Arachnida > Araneae > Nephilidae > Trichonephila > Trichonephila clavipes. Next base: position 345,131 of record BMAU01001360.1, on the reverse strand, counting down.
AAGCGGTTTGACTGATTGTGAGGGAGTTTGATTTTATGGCACGCGAGCCAATTTTGGTAAAGTTGCACAAAAATAAAACAGTTTGAATTACCATTACTGTAGAGGAAATTAGACGTGATTTAGAATATTTGGAGTAATTTAGAATTTCAATAAGATGATTTGTCCTCCGAGATTTAACACTACTCCGCATTGCTTCCGAACAGAACAAATGTAATGCATTTTCGGTTTCGGAAGCTTTCGCACTAAATGCAATCATACATATCAGCGTTACTCAAAGTGTGGGGCGTGCCCCCTGGGGGGCGCGATAACCCTACAAAGGGGGGCACGAGCATGTCGAAAATTTAAAGATTTTTTTAAAAAAATAACTGGAAAGAAGTAAAACAAAATACTTTCTTCCATAACAAAAAAATTACACAACAACACTGATATAATTTGTTTATCATCTTGCGTTTTTCCGTCATCAAACAGCTATTTTTGATCCCATAAGCAAATTAAAGAAAAGAAAACATTTTGTTTAATTTGCTGTAATTCCTCGATGATAGATTTTTATTACGTTTTCTTTTTAAACCTAAAATATTACTCGTTAAAAGAAAAAAATGAAATCCCAGACCCTGAGAAAAATTCTAAGAAGATACAAAATTCATCACTGTAATTATTATTGAAATATTGTACATTAGTTGTAGAAAGAAAAGGAAGACATGATTTACTATTCAGCCAGGCAGCATAATACATTTGTTGATCATTTGATTGACCTTCCAACTTACTGGTATGGTTAGTTCTATATTAGTTCCGTCCCATCTTTTATGTGTTCGTTTTTCGCTTAGGGAAATTGTAAATAATAGAGTTTTATGATATTTGGGAAAAGATTGATTGTGATTTGAAGGATTATTAAGCCAAGATTTATTTTTATGAATATTCTCAAACATATAAAACATAGTGAAAAATGCCATAATTTTTTAGAACATCCATATTTTTAGTCTGAATATACTTTTAACCATGGAGTGGTGACGCGGGGCATCTGTGATTTCTATTGAAGGAAGTTGAAACTGATCAAGTAAAGGAAGAACCTGCTGAAAGAATGCATATTATTCATGATTGAGAAACGTGATGAACATGAAATGAAAGGAAAATTTTTCAAATGCTTCCTAAAGAACTCCATCAACTAAAATATGAAGCCATAAGTATACCACAAGGTTCAGTTCGCCTTGTCAAAAAGACACAAGAAAGAAAAAGTTCAACTTGCCATTTGTTGATCACCAAAGGTGTCACGAGTTCGAGCCCAGTACCACTAAAGACCCGCTGTGTAGGGGAGAGATGTTGTGGAGTGGTGTGGTAGTTAAAAGAAGCAAGCTCAAGTGTCGTCCTTGTCACTTGACCATGGTTCAAAATCCGAGGTCCGTCTCCAAAAGCCCTCGAGTAGCTGAACAGTGTGACGTTAATATTCATTCACTCGATCATGAAAACTCATTAAAACTACAGTAACTTGAACAAAATATGACAGCTTTGCCAGCAAAAAACATTCCTGTAATATTAGTGAAAAGTGTCTCTGATTTGCGTCCTTTATTAAGGTCTTGCACTTTTGAATCATTTTAGTTCAGTTTTATTGGATTTTTTCTCAAGTTATCAAAAAAAATTGAAAAGTCCTTGAAAGCCGGTAAGTATACTTTCTCTTAATTAAATTATTCACTGGAATTTTTTTTCCGATTTTTATCGTGTGCAGTAAAAATAATTATAAACAAATGATTGGGGTGACTGAATCCCAAGCGCTAGTATCGAGTGTGCGCCTGCTCCTGGGTTAAAACATTTTGAAGTCTTTTTCGCTTTAAATATTAAAAAGTAACGTAACACTATGCTTCATTGGAATTTTATATTCTTTTTCATTATTTATCATTAATTCTAAATGCTAATTCTGTGAGGTTTTTAAAATTACAGTTCTTTTAAACAGTTATTTAAAATTATAGCATTTATCTAAAAAAATCATTTTACATTTTTGTATACAATGTCGTGCACGCCGTTTTACTCTCCTTACAGTTCAGCTATTGTATCACGAATAATGTTTTATTTTTTTAATAAATGAACTCGTGAGAAGAGCCGATGTTTCTGCCAGTATACGTTTAAAGTATCAGTACTGAAGAAGGTATTTTATAAATAATTTCTTAACACGAAATTATGAACAAGTTTAATAATTGTTAGTGATTTCCATGGGCTTGTCTTGTAGAGCAAAGTTTTTCAAAGGAAGGTTTAATATCAGAAATTGACACTTTGAGTTATTTTTCTATATTTATCTGAGATCTATATTTTGTCTTCAAAGCAGCCACCGCAAAAAATCCTGTTTAACAAAGGTAGAATGTTGAAAATGGTAATAGTATACGAAGTGCTTTTGTTTTCAGTGCAGAAAATTCATCATCCACCTCTACCCAAAATTCAAAGAGCGATTTATTACAAAATTACCCCTTTTAGCTTTTCACTGGATGTGAAATCTATCAAGATTTCTTCTTCGGAAGTTGAGAGTCTTTCTGGAGTATTTTAAAATAGATCCCTAATCCACACTCGTTACTTGCCACTAAATTGTCCTCATCAAGAAAATACTTTTTAAAATTCTTTGCCAACATGGCTAAATGATTTTACATGGTTTTAAAAACAACTTTCACATGTTGTTCTTCAGATTTGTAAGTTTTAGCACATAACGAGCTGGGGCTTTTTTCCCATCATTTGCTTCAGTAGTGGTAAATCCAAAATTGAAGTATTTTTGAGAATATTTCCTTGATTTAATTTTCGGAACCATGCTCGTCTGTGTACTTGTTGATCCTTTATTATCGTCAAATGTTCGCTTACGACTTAAAAATGTATGTATGATTTTGTTTTAATCTACTGCCGTAAATACTTAATTACCGTGAATTACAATTAATGTGCAAATTAAAAAATGTACATTGAAGCTAGATTCGGTAGCTATAGAAGTATCGAATCGACCAAACATGACTCGAATTGTACGAGGAAAAGCATTTTTACATGTTTTTCGCAGACGTCCGATAGGTTGCCCAGACTCACGCAAACGTACCCTATAATGTCAGATGTGATGGATATTATAGAGAGCAATATAGACTCGACTATTTTTCCAATGACATTTGCATTTTTAGAAATGGATGCTGAAGGAAATAAATCTTTAATTAAATATATCATTTTGTGATCTGTTCCAATTTAAAAATTAGAGAAAGAAAAATAACGTAATAATAAGTAAGTAATATATATTTTAAGTAATTTTCTTAGAATATATATTACTTAAAAGTAACAAACACAAAATTTAATATACAGTCTGTAATTGAGATCGCATTCTAGCTTTAACGTGAAAGTGCATTTTTATTGCAGTAAATACATAATTGTTGTACAGGGGGGCGACAAAATTCATGATTGAAAATTGGGTCGCCAGTATTGAAAGTTTGAGAAACACTGATATATATAGGTCATACAAACAGTTTTAATGAGGATTAGCATTGAAACATAATTGTGTTAATTTTTAAATTTGGTCACGTGATTAAAAACCACTTTTAGCTTATTTTTAACATTATTTAGCCTTGTATTTGTTTTTCGTACATATAACAAATATTTTTCGAGTACTAATATTTCTTATATAAAGTGTGTGACAAAAATTTACGTCTTTAAATATTTTATTACCATCTTAAAATATTGTTACGTAGAACGGTGTTCGAGGATTTTATGCTATCAGTCTCAAACAGCAAGACAGCTCTTCAGGAGTGATGTGGTGGCCGCGGTAGCCGAGTGGTATAGGTATCGGATCGTGGCTTGCCTGGTCACGAGTTCGAGCCCAGTACCACTAAAGACCCGCCGTGTAGGGCAGAGATGCACATTAAATCTGTCGAGAGGTGAAACGTCCTCCCGTTGGTGTGGTGTGGTCGTTAGGAGAGGGGGTGCCAGCTCAGCACTTCAAAAGTACTGTTGTCAGATAACACTAGAGTCAATGGTCATGAATTAAATACTTCTTCAATTTGAATCTTAATGATTGCAAATTTTTCTAACGTTAGTTTCAAATTTCTAATAGAGATTGTTTTAAACGGAACTTATATTATTTTTACTTCTGATTCCCGAAGTCCCCAAAAATCTGTAACTCCAGATTATCCCCCTTTTGCTGCAGAACTTATTGTTTACATTTAGAAACAAACGCAATAGATTGTGTACAGTTCACTGAATATCGCAAACATAACTTGAAAAAATAAACTAGAATATCAGATTATTAGGACAAATACTAGGACACCAAGCAGCATTCTAACAATTCCACAGCTGCTTCTAACCCTCATCAAATTCCAACTTTTGGAACAGAAAGAACCAAAACAAATACAATAATCGAAACCAAGCGAAAACGAGAGTTAAAAACAATAAAGTGGTATCAATTTCAACAAATACTGCTGCTTTTTGTCTGCTTCATACGCAAATAATTATTCTTATGAAAAAAGATTTTCGACAAAAGTATCATATCCATTTTAAAATAAATTGAATATTTTAGCAGTAATCTAACCTCAAAAGACTCTTAAAGAACTATGAGTATAATCATCTTTGAGTGCTCTTTTAATACACAACTGGGTTTCATGTAAAACGGGTGTAGAATTTAAGAATGGGTTGAACCCAAGCACCTGTTCTCAAAGCGTTGCTTCTATAATTTGCTATTGATTTATAATATGACTTAATTATCAATTACCTACTCTAGAGCTATGCAAATTCAAAGCAAGCTTTGTTTCGTTGTTTAGTTACCATGGTTGATCTTTTAAATTTCCTTTTTTTTTAGTTAGTTCTTTTTGTTTCAAAAGTCTTCTCAGGAACATTTCCTCTCTCTTATTTTAGTGAGTTTTATAATTTTTCCTTCTGATTGAATCATTTCAATTTTTGTAATAAGTGTAACATAAAAAATAAAGAATGTTATTTTGATTGTCCAAAAATATATAAAAAGAAGTAGTTTTATTTATTTAAACTTTTCTTGTAAACTTTCTTTATAATTAGTCCAAATAATAGTATTTTGTCTCTTATTTTAAAATTAAGGCCTTCATAAAAGATTATTACGATACTTTGGCTTAAGATATCTGCCTACGTTTCTGAATCACAGTTTGACTGAAATTAAATACTTTTTGCCATTTTGTGCTGGATAAAAAAATTTAGTAACCAGAAAGAAAAAAATTAATAAGAGAGAAAACGAAGAATGTCTGGCTATAAAAGTGATAAATTTTAAGTATAAGATATCAAGCATTATTTTAATAAAATAAGAATCAAAACTGAATAAAGATTGCTTTTTTTTTGTCGAAAGTATGTTACTTAAAACCTGTATTTCAAAAATTTATGGCTTTACTTCTTTTATATTCTTTATATATGTTACCTAAAATATGATAAAGACAATGAACTAAGGATATAGCTTCAACATCAGTAGTTTTTTATTATTATTATCATTTCTAACAGCGTATTGTTACAAACACCGTGCATTTTTATAAAATTTTCTGTAAGAAAATGGGAAATGAACCATAACTTTTTGGTGATTGCAAATGCATTTTAGATTTTAGTTTATTGCCTTTATAACTGTGCTAAATATGTTGTGTAAAAAGTTATTTAAATATATGACTTTGAATTCTATGTAGAGTGTTTTGATATTCGCTATAATTTTCATCAAATTTTACCTAAAATACCTCATTTTAATGAATTGTTTAAATTTATTAAAATGATGTGTTTTAAGTAAATTATCAAACATTGACCAGTCCGCGATGGTGAAAAGGTTGGAGAACAATTCCTTAAAGTATTCAAATACTATTCGATGATTCTACAATATGCAAGAACGAAAATCTATACAAATGTATTAAAATTTTAGATGAAGTTTTAAATTTAGAAATAAAACATGTATGATGCTTTTAAGGAAAATTATATACTCTTATATAGATCTTATTTTTCAATATCGCATGTATCTTTCTTCTTTAGGCAACCCATTAAGGGGTATACGACTATTCTCGGAACGGTGATTTTAAAGAAGTGCATACATGGATAATTTTCATGATATTTAGTGTCACTTCGATTAGAATACATGTACAAAATTGTTTTAAGGACGTTATGTCAAAAAAAATTATTTAAATGCATTATTTGGACTATAAATTAACTTAGAATAACCTATTTTCAAAACATCCTCCTTTTATAAAAAATACTTCTGCCTATATAAAGTAAAAGTAATAATATTCTGCTTATATAAAGTAAAAACTTCTCCAGAAGGCCTGTATTAGGATTTTTAAAAAATTCACATTATTTTCAGAGTTACTACCCATTGAAATAATTATCGGCGTTTTTTTCTTACAATTTCTCCACTCTGATGTATTAAAATATGGATAAATCCACTTCTAAATTATATATTTCAAAAATTCTAGTTCTGGCTCTGTACAGAGGTCTGAGCTATATACAGGCAAAATATTATTATAATAGAAGCATTTTTCCCAAAAGAAGGAATGCTTTGAAAATAGGTCATTCTATGTTCATTTTTTGTCAAAATATTGTATTTAACTAATTTTTTATCGTTTTTATATCCTTAAAACAATTTTATACACTTATTCTAATCTAAAAAACACTAAATATCGTAAATATTATTCATTTATACGCTTTTAAAAAATCATGGTTCCGAACGTAGTCAGATACCTTACATTTGCTCACTGTATTTTTCCCTTTTTTTAATTTATTTTTGAATTGAGAGATGTAATTGTTAATTAATCATATACATCGAAAGAACATCAAGGCTTCTAGTAATAGTCATCATAATTTTGAATACAGAACAAATGGTGGGGACAACACCTGAGTTGGCTACTCACTCTCCAAACTGCCACACTGCACCAATGTCAGGACTGGGAAATTCGACAGATTCAATGTGCATCATCCTCTCTTCACCGCGGCTAAATGTGAGTGAGTATTTGAAAAGATCGCACAAAAAAGCAACACGAGGGCTGTTGGCGACGGATCTCGTAATTTTGAACCATGATCGAGTGACAAGGACGACACCTCCCTCTCTGAACTTCCCCACCACGCCAGCGGAAAAACTTTGAAGTTCGCCCGATTTGAGCATCAGCCCGTCTATGCAATGTCTTCAGTGGCACTAGGGTTCAAACTCACACACACACACATGACACTCAGACAACGAGTCCATGACCATGACCATTAGGCTTTAATGGCTTCATGGTTCAAACTCATGACACGCCAGCCACAAGTCCGTGACCATGGCTCCTATGCTACCACGGCAACTCTTCACGTAGGGTCTTTAGTGACATGTCAAATGCAGGTCTCAATACTGGCAACAAGTTCGTAACCAATTCGCCTCGGCTATTTTGGCCAGTATTTATTTCATATCATTGAACAAGTAAGAGACTAGGGTAACAGCTCGGGTGTCGTGCTAGTCTCATGAACATGGTTCGAAATTATGGAGACTGCTTTTAAGAGCAACCTTAAAAAAACATTCATTCTATTCGATTCTTTCTCCAGATCTCCTCAAAAGAAAATTACATTTTCCTTTCTCTCATTGCATCTCAATTCCAAATTTTTTATTCAACTCGATGGATTTTTAGAGTTACCATTCAAGTCAGTTGCGACTCTAAAACAAAATTCAAAACAAAAATCATTTAAATCCCACTTTACATACAAATTCCAGGCATAATAGAAAAGTTGTTATCGGTCACAAATATGGCGGAATGGAGAATTTATGCGTATGAACAATTCTGCAGACAAATAACAAACCAGATCTGAAATTTAATTGTTTTTATATAAAAAAAATAATAACGCAATAAACTTTTTCCCAAATAAAACTGAAACGTAAACGAATTCTTTTTTTCAAGAAATAATTTCCCACAATCGAATATTTCACCTAAAGCAAATAATTGATTCAAAAAAGATACCTCGCACTTCCGACGCAACTTTCTGTGACGTAACCACCGTCTCGTCCAATGAGAGCAGGCGAGAGTATTTGGGGCTTCGAAGTAAATAGCAAGCTGTGAGTATAAAGTTGTAGAATTCATCGCGACCGGTTAAAGAGCAGAGCTCTAAGAATTCTTCCGATTTCCGCCCTCTTTTTTGGATATTTCTTCGTTTGTTTTTTACTTTTTATGTGAAACTGACCTACTGGTTGTCCCAGCTCATATTCTGGGCCTGACTTTCATTTTTTTTTTTAATTGAAAGCAACGTTGCTTGTGCTCCTTGCAGAAGTTTCATCTCGGAAAGTAAGTTTTAATTTTCTCCTCTTCATCTAAATATAATATTGTGTATTTATATTGATTGATATTTAAAAGATAATGCCGTACAAATAATGAAGATCTTGATACTACTTGTGTTCAAACTGAATTGTATATTAAACTGTACGTTTATCTTTTATTGTATTAATATAAAAATTTGAAATTTAATTTTTAAACACTTGACTGCCGAATTTAAAACTTCAGCGATGAACTAATTTTAAACTTCATAAAGCTTAATTTTAAACTTATTTAGAATCTGTACCACTTGGTATCCTTGTTAGTAAAATGCTTAGTGTGATTAGTTTGTATTTGCTCTGAAGCTAGCTTTGAAAATGAAATTCCTCTGTAGTAACTAAATATAAGAATGCTGAATATGCGTAATGGGAAACGTGGCGGATGTTGAAATGTAAAGAATTGCAGTGCAATAAAGTGACTAATCGTTTAATTTACGAATTCAAACTATATCTTGTCCGGTGACTTACTAGTCTTAAGCTAATTAAATACTCGCGTTTTGAAGCTTCCTTGGCATGTGTGTGTGAATCTTGTGAATCAGCAAAGTTTTTGATCTTATTTAAAAAAGTAAAAGCCGTAGATCATGTAATGGGGAAATCTTTGTGCAAGGAATTATAAAGTGTATGTGAAACATAATTTTAATTTTTATCTTGAGACATTAGAGTCGTGTAACTTAATGTAAATATTAAGATTGTAACATCTTTATAAGCATTAAATGGACAATGGAGCTCCATTGTCAATTGGATCTTTATTTAATTCTTGCCTAAATTCCGATATGCCTCTGCATATGAAAATATCGCTGCTTTATTTCTAGCCTTCATGTTGCTCTGAACTCGTTGTGAATGCTACGGGTAGCGTAATGGAATCTTCTGGAGGCCTCTGTATTTAATTGTAGGTTTCAATGAATAACTCTTGGTGTTGTATGGAAATGTAAATTCTGTAATGGGTATCTTGCATCGCTGTATTTTAAATTCTTCTCCACGGACTTAAAATTGTCTTGAGCCTTTTAATTGTTGCATGGGAATTTGATCGATCAGGCTGGGCAATTTTCCCGATAAGCTTCTGGTTATTTAACTTACCATTCTGAATTTATTTTCTTTGAAGGAAGAAAGTATATTGAATATAATTATCGCAAACTCTATCTCCTGGCTACCAAGAAACCGGCCACGGGGCTAGATAGGAGTTCCCCTCTTGTGAATCATTGTGATTATGGAACTGAAACTCTTGTGCTCTTCGAATCGAAACATTAAATATTTAGGTGGTAAGAGTTTTTATGATGGGACTGCATTTTAGCAACTTAGCCTTTGCTGACCCGGCAAGTCTCCAAATGAGAGAGCAAATTCATGGTGGCATATTTAGTGACGGCCTCGCTACCAGATTTCGACTCCCGAATTTTAAAACAAGATCTCGTCGAATGCTGAATTTGAAAATCTAATGCATATTGTCTCCTTCAATTACTAGAAAATCTATCGTTCAGCTTGGGGGAGTGATATTAAATCTCTAATGTACGGCTTGAACATTTCGGAGAAAGTTTAAAGAACTACTGAAGTACTCGCATTTGTTTGTCTAGATTTGTTGTGAAGAACGCCGCTAGAATCGGGCCTCTATTCTTGTAGTGACTCTGGTAGCCTAGTGGTTATGATCATTAGCTCGAGCCCTAAAATCGCTCGAGACCCGTGTACGGTGGCTTCACGTTAAATCTATCGTGGCTCGAAGTCCTGCGTTGGTGTGGTAGTTTGGAGAGGGGATGCCAGCTCGGGTGTTGTCCTCGACCCCTCCGTGATTCAAAATTAAAGGCCTTCGCCAATGACTCTTGTGTTGCTTAAAAGTGCGATTACTCTTAAACAAACCCTTAACAGATGAACTTTGGAAATCTGCTCCGGTACCTTGTAACTGTAAAGTTGCGTGTTTCTGACAGACCGATTACGATTTGGCTACAAAGTCGACACTTGAACTCGCATCTTCCACGTGATCTTGACTAAAGAACAAAAACCATCCGTATTGCCTTTAACATTAAGTCATTAAAATCCACTTATTTTAATAAGTTCACGTATTAAAATGAATTTCTTGGCTGTCTTAAAAATCAAAGGCTTGGAGCTAATTTCAAATCTCAACAAAACATGCCCAAAAGAATTCTTGTAAAACTTGACTTAGAGTGATGAGATGAATGCTTTTTATTAAATGTGTTGATTCTATAAACGTGTTGTAGTTGCAATACAATAGTTGAACTTCGGAGTTTCGCCGCCAGAGATGCGTAACCTCTTTCTGCCCACAAAGTATGGTTTTGTCTATTTGCATGTTTTGAATCTTTTTCTGGTTTTCTTTTTAATCTTTAAAGGTCGCGATGATAGAGTAGGTTAAAACGAACTCGCGTCGTTTATTTACCCTATTTTATGGAGCAGGATGGAGAAGCAAAATATTCAATTGCAACTCATTTCGTCGGTCGATCACCACTTAAAGCCTGGCGTTTCTAAGGAAAGGTCTCGTAACCCTCGTGGCGGAGAAATAAGTTATTGAAAGCTTTTTATGATGGCCTTGTCGCATTTATTCACGTAGTCTTGGATTTTTATGGAAACGTTAAATGTGAAGGCAATATGTCTGACAACGTGTTGTAGCATGGAACTCCAAGAATTTCTCTTGGATTACTTGATGTGCTAAGTGTTAACGGACTTTAATTGGAAATTGCAAACTCTTGACGATATTGGTTTTTATACGTAGTCGGCAAGTTTGAAGATGGCAATTTCAAAACTTGACTATATTCAATTGGCAAATGAACTTCGAAAGTGCGTTATTTCCAGCGAAGCTGTCTCGGCTGTATGTGGGGGAAAATAAACGATTAAAATCGTCAATGGCAACATCCATTGGAACGTTTATCTTGATTTCCGTAGGTTTCGTCACATCTCGTATGACACGGCATAAGTTGGGATATTTCGGTTGGTAAATATTTAAACATCACGGTGAGTTGACTTATTTTGAATGTCTGTAAAATGGATGGAGCGATTCAAATATATGAATAAACTAAAAGTTGCTTCTATAGGTTAGTACAATGCATAATCGCTCTGCATTTGCTACCCAGTTTTCAATCGTAATTTTCATCGCCCCTTCGTACAATAACAATACTGAATTCAAATAGTGTATTACGATGCTAAAGCTACAATACGACTTTAATTATAAACCGTACAAATTATCAATGAGTTTTAAATTTTGTATTTAACTTCATATATGACAAACCTATGGGAGTCGCTAGTAATGAACTTGCTCTTAACTTAGTATTGATGCATAATTTATGCAATACTGATTTGTATGTAAATTATATTGGAAATGTGTTTATGTCGGAATGTACTTTGTTTAATTTACTTTTTCTAAGTCTTCAACTTTTTGATATGCTCGGGCTCCAACATACGGTTTATCACGCTCCGCAAAGGGGTAGCGCCGCACAGTTTGAGGCACTGGGTTAGTAAAGGGTGTTTTTTTTTTTTTAGAGGTATAGAACTTTAAATTGCAATAAAACAACGATGTATTATTCGATTGACATGAATTTTTTTTTATTCGAAAGATAATCTTGTGGCATTACATTTTAAATATGATCAAGCAAGGCGTAGACTCGTCGAATGGGCCCAAAACGAGATTGCCGTTCCCGATTTTCATAAGCGAATTTTGTTTAGCGATGAAGCGCACTTCTGTTTGAATGGCTACGTCAACAAACAAAACTGCCGCATTTGGAGTGAAGCTAATCCACAAGTGCATGTCGAAACACAGTTACATCCAGAAAAACTGACTGTTTGGTGCGCTTTATGGGCTGGTGGAATCATTCTTCAAAAAACGATGAAGGCCACAACGTTACAGTCAATGGTGATCGGTATAGAACCATGATTACTAACTTTTCATTCCTGAATCGAACAATCCTGATGTCCAGGAGCTGTGGTTCCAACAAGAGGGCGCGACATGTCGCACAGCTCGTGCCACAATCGATTTATTGAAAGACGCGTTTGGTAACCGCCTAATTTCACGTTTTGGACCTGTGAATTGGCCTCCAAGATCTTGTGATTTAACACCGCTAGACTATTTTCTGTGGGCTATGTAAAGTCATTTGTGTATGCGGATAAGCCACAAACGCTTGACCATTTGGAAGACAACATTCGCCGGGTTATTGCCGATGTACGGCCACAAATGTTGGAAAAAGTCATCGAAAATTGGACGTCCAGATTGGACTCCAGCCGTGGCAGTCCTATGCCAGAAATCATATTTAAAATGTAATGCCACAAGATCATCTTTCGTATAAAAACAATGTCAATCTAATAATACATAGTTGTTTTATTGCAATTTAAAGTTCTATACCTCTAAAAAACGCCCTTTACTTGCAAGATACGGGAAATCTAGTGGCTGAATGACCATAATTTCAATAAAGAGTTTAATTTCTGTACTCGTTGACTTGATCTTTAATTTCTAGTTGCAAAATGTGTTCGAAGCCCCTGTAACTGTCGAGCTCAAGTCGCTCAGTGTTGCAATAGTCTCTTCAAATGACCTTGAATTCCTAAAACTAATATCTGAATAAACTTGGAATTTTGTAACATATTACTAGGGTAGCACTATCCATAAAAATTTCTCGTCTTGTGTTGAATGGAATAAATCAAATTCAACTTTAAAATTTGGAAGACAGAGTAGATAATCAAATTCTCCAGGTAAAATTTGACAAAGTCTCTTGCTAAACTCGACTGAAACTTCAAATGACTACAATCCAATGGCATTTAAATTTTTTGATTAAAATCATTAATCTCGATCCTTTACTTGCCATTTTGGTGTTCGGCTGCAATCTCTGATAACTGGGTAAAAGACTTAATCTGTGAATCCTTCTCTATATTGCAGGCTGTATATTTCTAAGCGTTCCTGTTTTTATTGTGCCAGAAGGCTGAAAGGGGAAGATTAGTTTTTGCATTTTTCTGCTGCATTCTTAATTCGGCGTTGACTCTTAAAACCAATATCCAATCGGTTTTAAAGATGTTAACTTTGAATGTTGTCTGCATCAAAACTGATCTTTATGAATTTTAAATGCTCTTCATACGACAGCTGACATGTACTGAAGTCTTGGCTGCTAAAGAAAACCAAAGTTAATATCTAGAGATCTTCAGGGGGGAGGGTTGTGAAATCTTCCTTGCTGTAAGTTTGAACAAAAATGGTATATCGGCCTCGTCATTTGACCAAGGATCAAAATTAGGATCGGTTGCCAGAGTAGCCCTCGCATAGCTTGGAGATGCGACATAAATCTAATCTGAAATGTAATTTTTTTTCTTATGATTAAGAGTTTTAAAAGTGAACTTTAGACCAAGTTTCAAAATGAATTCCCAGACTCTCCTCTAAATCGATAAGCCTAAAGATGGTTCTCGACTTCACTAACTCAAAGCTTCTGAAACCAGTACTGTGTAGCCTTGAATGCTTATAAATTATCATAGAAATTGGATAACGTTCATTTGAATAAACGGTACTCGGTATAAACTTGTGGGTTCGATTATAATCCTCCATGAATGAAACGAGATCGATTTGTACTCATTCCATCTATTAAGAATGATTGCTTAGTTCGGAGAATCTGCTATTTTTCTTGGCTTTTAACACTTGTTTTTCTTCGCGCATATTTATCCACCTGGCACGTTAAAAGGCTTGTAGAGTGATGTGGATGTCAGCGGCGCATAATTGCTTCCTCGTCCTCTTCGCGAAGGCGTGAAAGTCGTCCCGAGGGGGGCCTTGAACTTGTTAACAAGTGTTTGTTCACTGCCACTTAAGAATTGGTCTTGCGTAGCGTAACGGAACGCGCTTCACTTTGATACAAAATGCTACCTGCCGAAAAATTGGTCTCGGTAAAAGTTCGGAAGGAGAGACATCGGGGATAAACCTGTTTCTCATGCACCCCAGGAATTTATAGTTCAATTTCTATTCATGAAGCTTCTGCATAATGTTCCAAATGGAACACGGTGAATTTAATTATCTCTAAAATATAAGCATTGGACAAACTGGGTGTTTTGCTTGTAACGCAACAAATCTTATTCAGTATTAAAGCTTGTTTCGCAGATTTTTTACCCCTTCAACACTGTTCTCCGAATAGAATCGTCTTAGTTTACCAAGATGACTACTGAAAGATAAGGAATTGATCTTATGTGTATATAACAATTTAACTAGCGCGTTTTGAACCAACATAGTTCAAGCAGTGATAGCACTCGTAATCTGAATTGATGCGATGACAAACTATTCAAACCAACGAATGGAGTAGAGCTGTTGTGAACAAATAATGGCAGCAGTAGAACGGCGATACCAAAATTAGTAAACGGTTTTAGACTTGATTATTTTAAAGACTTATTCTACATATCTCTACAATTATATGAAACTATTGCTCAATATTCTAGTTTCGTGGAGTGTCTCTAATTTCGATATCCATTCAGTCGTTCATTTTTTAGTTTGTTTAGATAAAAGATGCAGACTTTTCGTAAACAAGCAAGTGGTCTGGCACATCTTGATCACATTCAAACATTTAGCCAATTCGATATCTCGCCTTGAATGAAATTTATGTAACTAAAGTTGTTCCATAAAGCACCATTCGGACTGTCTAGTTCATAGATGACGCCAGAAAATCTAATTTGGTGAATCTTTGATTTTTCAATGCCTTTAAACCATGGGTACAAAGTAAAACGAGTTGCTCCCTGACCTCAAAGTAGATTTAGTCACCTTGGCACAATGCGTGCATAAAAGTGTATCGTAATTTCCTGGAAGTGTCTACGCGCTTAGTGGGAATGCAGAGGGGACTATGTACCTATTTGAAACTATTGTATTGAATTTCCTCAAGGGCGATTTACTTGTGCTGACTAGTTCCAATCAAATTTATCGTAATTTGAAATGGCTAGACACGGGAGTGTAAAAAAAAAAAAAAGAATTTCTTGAGTGTTCACCAAATTTAACACGGAAGTCGTATACAATTTATCATGGATGTGGAAATCTTAAATTTTGCTCTTGACTTGTGTTTAGAAGTCGCTAGTCGGACACGTGGTATTTGAATATTTACCAGTGGGATGTTAGAGTCTACAGCAGTGATTCTCAACCTTTTTTGTTGCGGCACATATTTAACGATTTCAAAATTTGGCGGCACACAAAGAAAAAGATAAAAATTATTTACTTGCTACAACACACTGCATAAATAGTTTATGACAAAAATTTTAAATATACGAAATAAACTAATATATACTATAATAACTAAACGTTTATTAAGGGATTAATTACAAGCTAATAATAAAAATATTTTTAATGCGAAATTTGAGCTTGATGTTTTTTGATAATTTCATTTATATTTGGTCGTAAAAATGACAATGCTACTCTCATATCGTCTTCTACATTTAACAATCTTGATCTTTTTTAGTTTTAATGTTGGCTAATGCTGAAAATCCGAATTCACACAAATAAGATGTGGAAAATTGTAATAATATGTTTAAAGCTTTTTTGGCTATCATTGGATAATCGCATCTGATGTTAATCCAAAATGAATTAATTGATTCTTCTGAATGTTTTAAAATTCTCGATTATTGGAAAGCAAAATGAGTTCTTCCTCTTCATTCAAAGTTAAGTCAAATACAGAAGTATACGTTATGAGAAATGGATTACGAACCCAATCAATTTTCTTAATATCTAATTTTGGGAAATGAATAATTCTCTCCTCTAATGTTGTCAAATGATCAACAACAATTTAATAGTTCTATAACTGTCTTTAGGGACTGACTCAAACTTTTCTAAATTGCCTTCCTGAGCTTTATTTTTCCATAAAGTTATTTGTTTTTTGAATCCCACCAGCTTATCGGTTGAGTTTAAGATATTTTCATTAGGCCCTTGCATACTTGAATTGATGTTAAAAATATAACAAATGTCTGATAAGTAAGCCAGTTTAGTACACCATATTTTATCTTATGAATTTGTTCATTTGTTGGAATTTTTATTTTGTTCAAAAAATATTTTCATTTCGTCTTTTAATTTCAGCACACGAGATAACTTTTCCTCTGGACAACCATCTTACTTCTGTATGGAGTAACAAGGATTCGTACTTGGCTTCCATAGCTTGGCATAATTTACTAAATCTACTTTTTAATGGTCTTGATTTGATATAATTGACGATTTTAACACATTGTTCCAGAACTATTTTCAAAACTGATGGCAAAAATTTTGTAACAAGTGCTTCTCGATGCAAAAAACAATGGGTAACTAATATATCCTCATTCAGTTCTTTAACATGTGCTACAAATCCTTTTAGATGTCCAGTCATATATATATATATAGCTGGAGCACCATCTGTGCAAATGCCAATACATGACTTCCAAGAAACTTTAATTTCTTCTAAATATGAACTATAATTACTTGAAAAAAAATATGCTTACCAGTTGTAAAATCAGGTAACTCCCGACAACATAAAAATTGATTAATTATATCATTTTCGTGAATAAATCTAACAAATGCAATTAATTGAGCATTTCCTGTAATATCTGTTTCGTCGACTTGTAGAGCAAAATTCGAATTTGCAAGAGTTTTTGTAGTATTTTGCTCAATATTTTCTGACATATCTTTAATTCTGCGATGGATTGTATCATTTGAAAGTGGTATTTTGCAAATATCAATATCAGATGATCCACCAATCATTGTTTTTACAATTTTGCGACAAGCAGGTAATATAATTTCTTCAGACAAATTGTGAGGTTTTAAGTTAACAGCAATCAATTCAGCTATTTCGTAAGAAGCTACTTGAGCCTTTTCAGACACACATACTTGTTTTTCAAAAACTTTTACTTAATTTTTGATAAAAACATTTTCAAAGTAGCTTTTATCTTTTGTTGAATGCGAAGGATGATTAGTCACCAAGTGACGTTGGAGTTTGCTAGGAACCATAGCACTATTTGATAATTTAAAACCACATAATCACACACTCGGGAACAACTATGTCATTTTCCATTGTAGAGGTAAATCCAAATTTCAAAAAATCATTATATTTCCGATGGACAACGTATTTTTTTTTTTGAGCAAGAAGTATTTTTGCTTGTGCCGGGTGTTGGCTCATTAACTTGGTCCCTAACGTTATCATTATCACTATTACCATCATTAAACTTCTTTTTAACCATTTATCCATTTTCAGAAGGATCTGCAAATTAATGCAAAATATTACTACATGCAAATTAATATTAAACCGAATCGCATACATTTGCCAATTTTAACGAAAGAAAAGGTGCAGTAACTACTATGCAACACCTTGTGAATCCCAACTATCACTAAAACAACACGTTTTGTACGCAGAAGTGGTAAGTGTGCGCCGACTTGAGACATATTCCTATTGCTATGCACGCCGCTTCATCATAATTTGGCACAAAGAAAAAAACGCGTTTCAAAGCAAATAATAAAATTTATTTTTTTGTGGATTTAAATATATATTCATGTTAAAAATTTTCTTTTTAAATGATATAATTTAATATTAACATTAATATATATTTGCAAAATTTGGCGGCACACTTTTGAAATTTGGCGGCACACAAAAGTGCCGCGGCACAGTGGTTGAGAATCGCTGGTCTACAGTAACGTCTTTCTATCAATGTAAAGGTTAGACTCGAATTCTAAATACTTTTCGGGTGTGTCTCGCCCCTAATATTCTATGACTTCTCTAACATGGTATTTTATGTTAATTCTGTTGGAGTATAAACATTTTGATCTTGTATAAAATGTGTTCCGTACTTTTCTCAACATCGAAGTACTAAATTGACAATCCTTTTTACGTGTTGAAACGAAAGTATTCTTCAGGATGGTCTCTAATTTAAAAACTCGATATAATGGATTCGTGAACAGTGCAAATATAGAGTTGCGAGGTTCTCTTCTATAATGCCAGTATTGCTTCGAAGAGGCTATCTTTTTGCTCGGTGTTAAAGAATAGGACTCTAATTTGGAATAAATTTTCAAACTTAAAAAAAAAATTAATATATTCTACCATCACTATCTTGCAAACAGCCTATTTTATCATTCTACTTATCTGAATTTTATGATTTTAAAATGTATTGAAATTTTCTTGTACACCGTAATGTTAAATCGGCTATCCCCTTGCTTGTGGGGGGAGTACCTATGGAATGTTTTAAAAACATTCCATCAAAATTTAATTTTGATAATCTTGATAAAAAAAAATTCTTCTGTATGAAAATGTGCTCCGTATTTCGGGTTCTGGAACATTTGTCGAAGACAACGGAAGTTATACAACATTTTCTAGAGGATAGTTTCGGTAAATGGTGAAGAACTTACTCCTAGCGCCCTTGAAGCCCTACCGTGTAGAGGGACTGATCCCCGTTAAGTGTGTCGATGCTCAAAGTACTCCTACAGATGTAGTGGTTTGGGGAGGTGCCAGGTCGCGCGACGTCCTCGTTACTCGATCGTGGTCAAAATTGAAGTCCATCGCCAATAACCCTCGTGTCGCTTTATAGTTGGACGTTAAACACTCTCTGAAATAGATACAAACTTCGCTTCATAACACTGCACTATTTAATTGCCCATTTTATCGCACTGGCTTAATAAAATGGTGAGCCTAAACTTGCATATCATAAGCTTAATCCTTGTAGCGGGATTTCGCGGGAAATAAGTTACTTAAAAGGGAAAATTAAACGGGTTTGGCGTAACACTATAATTTTATCAGAAATTGATCGCCAGTATACACTTCGTGTCTGATACAGAAGTGTGTATAAATTTAAGTTAGTCTTGGGTTAGCTAACGTAGCAATTTCTGTCCAGACTTCTTCAGAATACGCTGCTCTTTGAATAACTTAACCTATATCAGTCTTCTGTGGCTATATTGTGAAAGGTAATGCAAGAAAAAAAATCAAGTAAATTCCTACTAGAGTCGACAAAGAAATTTTCATTTTAGTTTATTAAATTTAGCTAATGAATTAATATTTGAAACTGTATTAGCATAATGTGTGATCCACTTCAACTTTAAAAAAAATGAACTTGAGTGTATGAATAAAGTATTAATGATTGAAAATTTGAACAAGATAAATATATAGGAGTATGAACTAGGTAGGAAATAGATGCTCACGATTATGATCTTCATCAGTTTCGGTTGAATAATGGAAGTAACGCAAGAGCGTTAATGTTGGGTAATGTAATTTTTTCGAATGCTCTTCTCAAAAGCGTTAATGCAAACCCGGTTGATTGGTATGCTAATGTTATCAATTGACCGATATTTAAAACAACGTAATAAATGGTTCTCGCATAACTTCTAATTGCGTCACTAATCAATCGGATCGAATTTATCGTGAATCTACATTACTCTGTAAACAACACTGAAAGGTATCGATAAAAAGGGAGGGGATTTTCGTAGAAACATTCACACGCTGCAACATGAAACGGAAACGTCTATCAACTGAGCATTTCACCACAATTAGACAGAAACGTTTATTCAAAACTTTACGAAACCTATTAATGCTCTGGAATTGGAAATTATTTAAAATAAACGGAGCCTAATCATGAGATTAATTTATCAGTTTGCTCTTAAAAACGCGAAATGAATTTTTTGCTTGAATGACCAAAACTTCAAACTTCAAATTTTAACATTTCCGGCACCAGAGTTTTTTTTATTCAATTTCTAAATCAACGACCGAATCAAACTTGATTTATCTTCAATCGAAATGTACACCAGCGTTTCTCATTGTAGGGCGCGCCAGCATATCGAAAACAAAAGATTAAAAAATTAATTTAATGGAATGAATTATAAAACAAACATGTATACTCTTTTCAGACGCAATAAAAATGCACTTTTACTCTGATATACAATCTGGTGTCATCAAAAATAAACTTCAATACCTAATTAGAGCCATCTTTGATCATATAACCACATAAAAAAAACTTTCATTTGATTTGTTGGAATTCTAAGATTTTCTATTACGTTTTCTTAAACCTAAAATACTATCATAGAAAAAAAAACAACACCCAGAATCGAAAGAGTTTAGGAAGATAAAAAAAAAAAAATTCATCACTGGTAGTATTTTCGAAATACTAGACGTAGGCAGCAGAATGTTCGTTTAACATCTGTTTAGCCTTCTAAGTTATTGGTACAGTTATTACCCCTCTTATGTGTTTGTTTCTCATTTAAGGAAGTTGTAAGTAATGTATTTCTGTGGGGGGTGAGTCAATTAAGAGTTTTATATTTGGAAAACCACAGAGAGCACTTTGAAGGATTACATGGCCAAGACTTTGATTACTCTCAAACGTATATTAGTGGTATAGTAACGTAGCAGAGTGGTATAGGTATCGGATCGTGGCTTGCCTTGTCACGAGTTCGAGACCAGTAACACTAAAGACCTGTCGTGTAGAGCAGCGATGCACGTTAAATCTGTCGAGAGCTGAAACGTCCTCCCGTTGGTGTGGTAGTTAGGAGAAGGGGTGCAGGGTCGGGTGTCGTCCACATCACTTGACCATGGTTAAAAATTACGTAGTCCGTCACCACACACACAAAAGCCCTCGTGTAGCTGAAAAGTGCGGCGTTAATATTCAATCAATCTCGAACATATAAAGCATAATTAAAAACGCTTTACACAAATTATATTGAATACACATAATGCGGGGCACACAGATCACGAAATTGTTAATTCTGGCGAAACTGTTTGTTACCTACTTTCAAGAACTTCAATTTTTCTTTGGTAAGTTTACTTTCTCAATTAAATTCACTGAGATCACTTTGTATCGTGTACAGTAAAAATTTTATGAAAAGGATTGGGGTGCGACTCAACCACCCCGCGAGACCATTAACGTTAGGATCGAGTGTGTACCTGATCTTCCGGGATAAAATATTTTGAAGTCTTCTCGCTTTAAATATTAAAAATAACACTATTCTTCATTGAAATTTTATATTCATTATTTAACATTTCTAAATGCTAATTCTGTGAGGCTTAAAATTCTAGTTAGCTCAAAACTAGATATTTTAAAATGAATGTTCATATTGTATAATTTTACATTTTCGTAAACATTGTCGCGCATTTGGATTTACTCTTCTGACAGTTCAGCTATTATATAAAAAAATGGTTCAGGTTTTTTTTTTTTTTAAAAAAATAGACTCGTGCGAAGAGCGGGTACTTCAGACAGTATACTTTTAATGTATTAATGCTACACAAGGTATTCTATAACTAATTTATTAATACTAAACTGAGATCAAATTTAATAAATATTGGCGACTTCCATCCGCTTGTCTTGCAGAGGAAAGTTTTTCAAAGGAAGATTTACGATTAGAAATTGACAGTACTTTTTCTATACTTGGCTGAGATCTATATTGTCTTCAAAGCAGCCACCGCATTTTGCAATTGTTCAATTTAAAAAAAATTCGAGAAAGAGAAATAAAATGTGTATTAAAAGTTAAGTATATTAAACTTTATATATATCTTGTATTAATTTGTACGGTTTATAATAAAGATCATATGGTAGCTTTAGCGTCAAAGTACATTATTGTATGGGGGGCACGATAAAAATTGATTGAAAAGTGGGTCGCCAGTTTTGAAAGTTTGAGAAGCACTGGTGTACAAAGAACATGGGGAAACTTTTTATTTAAACGGAATACGAAATACCCTCGTATATATATTTCCTTGAGAGAATCTTCAGAGGTTGTGACTCTTGTTAATCTATCGCTAATTTCGTGCAAGTTCACGTCTAATTAGTACAAACTGGATTTCTCTACTTTTCAGAATGCCTCCAAATTCAGCTGTCGTGGAAGAGAGAACCGTCGGACATGAAGAGAAGAAACCAGAATATAAAACTCAAATAGTCTGGTTCAATGTATTGCTCTTTATTTACCTCCATCTGAGCTTTCTTTATGGTGTCTATTTGGGACTTGTATCAGCTTTCTGGAAGACTTCAATATTCGGTACGTAGAGACTACAATCTTAAGATATCATCCACTTCAGTTCGAAAGTCTCGAAATTTAACTTTCGGGTGGTTTGACTTCACAAGACCTACCTAATCCTGACTTTAGGCTATTTATATGGGAAGCCAGATTGAATGTTTTCATTCTAATATACTAATTTCTTTTCAGCTTACATCTATGGAAACTTGGGTGGCCTTGGCATCACAGCTGGGTCGCACAGATTGTGGTCCCATCGCTCCTATAAAGCAAAGTGGCCCCTTCGAGCTTTCCTCTGCATTCTTACTAGCATTGCAGCGCAGGTAGGAATTTTGAGATAATTGCTTAATTTTCACTTATTTTACTTAAGCTATTTTACGGTGTAAGTTATAAATATTCCCTCTAGAATGACATCTACGAATGGTGCAGAGATCACAGGGTCCATCATAAATTCACCGAAACTTCTGCCGATCCCCATAACATCAAGCGAGGCTTCTTCTTCGCTCACATGGGCTGGTTGATGTGCAAGAAACACCCCGATGTCGCTACTAAAGGAAAGACCGTTTATTTGGATGATCTATGGGCGGATCCTATCGTCAGATTCCACAGGAGGTAATGCCATTTTCTTTAACACACTGGAGGAAAGGTAAATTTTTATTAAACAGATTAAGTACGAGCAAGACTCCTGTGGGCCATAAGTCCTATATCGTGAGGTCTCTGGTTAAATACTTTGGGGCTTTCTGCAGTGCCCCATCACTATCTTTACTTCCAACTGTTCTCGAATCTCCATCCTCTTTGCAACCAGAATTATCTTAAAATATTGTCTTTACTAGTAAACACTTATACAGAGTTTGAGCAGATTTGGCCTTTGCGCCGAAGACTAATGCATTTATAATTGAATTGGAAGGAGGAATCGAGCATACACACAGTAACTTTTCTACATACGTAAACTTGAATCATTGGCTCTCCAAGAAATTCGTCACTTCCACAACGTAATCTGTAATCGTACTAAAGTATTACTCTTAAACCATTTGCAAGTTCTTAATTTTACCATTTCCTTTCTTGGGATCTAATTGTATCTAGTACTCGGAACAAAAGGTAGTCCGTTTTATTGAATACTCTGACAGGTGCACTTGAATCTACTTGTAGGTCTAGCAAATATATGCACAGTTGACCATTGGATGAACATTTCGTGGCGAAGCTCTTTTACAGCAGTGACCTGCAAACTTGATCGCGTACACCGAAAATGAATTTTAAGTACCCTTTTAATATGAGCTTTCTTTCGCGTACCTCCCAAGAATCACTATGTACCCCCTGAACTAGTACTGTCGCATATTTTCCCCTTTCTCGCTAACATTTCCAAGCAAACGTCTGAACTTTCGACTTCTCGACTAGTTATTCTCGTTCTACTATAAAATATTCGTTGGGGGGGAATACGACTGACTTGAATAAGAATAAGTAACCTTATAAAGGCGAAAAATTTAAAATAGTCGAGTACTTTGGTTAAAGTTTATCACTGATATCTATATATATATATAGTTAAAAACTGAACTCTAGTAATCTTACTTTTCAGATTCTACATCCCAATGGTTCTTTTCTTTTGCTTCTACCTACCAACCATGATACCAGTCTGGTGTTGGGGCGAAACCCTCTGGAATTCCTTTTTCATCGCTGGAATGGCCAGATATTGCTTCAGTCTCAACCTTACATGGCTCGTTAACAGTGCAGCCCATAAGTACGGTGATCAGCCCTACGACAAGTACATAGAGGCCAGAGAAAATGCTTTTGTTGCCTTCTTTGGCCACGGTGAAGGGTGGCACAATTACCATCATGTATTCCCATGGGATTACTCCACCAGTGAGCTGGGCTACACGCTAAACCTCAGTAAGATCTTCATTGACTCCATGTCGCTGATTGGACAAGCTTATGATTTAAAGTCCGCCCACCCCGAAATGATAAAGAGCAGAAAGTTGAAAACCGGTGATGGAACCAGGATGAAGTGTATCGAAGGATCGGAAAAGGAATTCTGTATACCTTCCTGAATTCAGTGTGGTTAATTTTCGAACATTCGCCATTTTGCTTCAGTTCCTAGGTTTTTCCACAGTTCGTATGAATTTTGGACCAGTATTCATTTCTAATGAGATTTTTCATTTCATCGTTTTAGAGTCCAACTTTAAGTGGAAGTTTTATCACTGAATGCTTTTAAAGCAATCGGTTTTTTGTATTCGAGAACTCCTCTTTGCCTTGTTCACTATGATTGCAGGCGAAATTTTGTAAATTGTATTGAATGGAAGTGTTTGTATCGCATCACCGATATAATTTATGTGTTAATCACTGCTCATGAGTGTACTATATTGTATGTTTTGATACTTGTAATAAAGAGTTTTAGACCTCGTTAATTTTAGCGTGCCTAGATTTCATAGCGTACGAACTTGAACAACGTTTAACTCCAACATTGTAGCTTACAAAATTGTATTTCTTGCGAAGCATCCATCGAACATGTTTATTGAAAGCAGATACCTTAATCGCCAATGGATCGAATTAATAAGCTTTTGTACATAATCGTTTCTAACGGGAAACTAAACGAGTGAAGCTAAATAAAGTTAAAAAGCGGTTAACACTCAATTTTAATAAGTTGGAATGCAAAACGGAAGCTTCCAAGTTTGTTAAATATTTCACAAAGGGCCTTTAAACTTTAAGACTAAACTTTTATTACGCTAATTTCGATCCGTTAATTCCATGAAGAGATGCAAGGAACTCTTCCAAATACTTAACCTTATCGCACATTTCTTCTAACCTTTAAAGAAAAGTGGTTCAAGATTTTTAAGATTGAAATATTAAAGTTAAAAGGGTGGAAATAACGGGACAAAACAAATGGGAACTGCAGGAATAACTCGCAAATCTATTAAGTAATGCAGTTTAACTTTCTCGAACGACGGGTTGTTTTAATTGTGGCCGAGATTGTCTATTGGCGGAACTAAGCACATTTTCCGACGGATGTCTCTTTTCAGCAAGACTTGAAAGAACGCTATTATAAAAGTTGGTTTCAAAATGTTCCATAAATAAGTAATATTTTAAGTGTTAAGGGAACAAAGACGTTCTCAACCTTCAGGAAATCAATTTCAATTTTCATCTTGAAGTAAATTTAATGTTTTTTTTAAAAAAAACGTATAACGTGTGTTTAGATTTGACTCGGATGAAATAGAATCTGACAAAATAAGCTGCTCACTTTTGGCTAGTGAAGACGTAACACATTAGACGCTGGAGTACTCTCGCTTCTGAAGAAATATTCCAAATTCGGATCCTATTCTTTAACGATACGCGAATACTGCCTCATAGTAGGCGTTGGTACATAGTCTATAGTAGAATCCACACAATAATATACAGCCATCGTACTCGACATTTTAAGGCCAGATTTTCCAGAATCGTGGTATGGAAATTGATGACCTACCGTAAATCTGTACATGAAACAGATATGGGTTTCGTGTAATGCACAAGTTGACAATTTACCAGTGTTCAAGTATTATCTTCGTTCCTTGCTCTTAGTCTGGAATTAAGGTTCATCGTTTGATCGTTTTCGTAGCTTTGAATTAAATAAATTTTAATCTTGCATGAGAATATTGGATAACGACCAGATGAAATTGAGTTACCTCAAAGTTCAGCGGTTCAATGCTATTCGCTTTATATTTAAAAAAAAACAATTTGCATTAAAAATGGTAGTCGTGATAAAAATTAGTCTACGCTAAATCTATCAATCGGATAAGATTTCCGATGGGATCCATTGATTATTACTAGATCTGAAATTTGTATCCAACCGATAAAATTCTGAAGGAGCTTACCGGAAGGTCTCCTGGTCATAATTTTGGTTCGTTTTTCTATTCTGATATGTTGGGTAATAGAAATAAACCAGTCTCGGAAAACCTAAACCTGTAAGAAAATGACTTGTGTAAACTTTAGAATCTGAAGTTACCCGATATTTAAACTAAGTTCTATGCACTTTTGAATACTCAACGTTTTTTTTTTTTTTTTTTTTTTTTAACCCGCTGTTATAAGTTTCATTTGTACGTGATGGAATCTTTGGACTCTATTTTTACCCACTTGAAAAAGGTAAATTCAAAATTTTGTACACTTGTCAAGGACAGATGACGACACAATTACAAAATTTTGTTTCATTATCCTGATCAGTTATTTTTGACTATTTCGAAACTTGGTGACTAATTCATTATATCGTTTCCAGACTTAGTGACTTAATTGCATATACCATTTCCAAATTTGGCTTCTAATTTCAGACATGGCGACTAAAAGACACTGCCCCTTAAGGTGCAACCCTAAAAAGGAATGAAAAGTGTTAATGTGAGAAAGATGAAAGACTCCTGCATGTGAATAAAAAAAATAATTTGTTCTAACTGCTAAATATTTATTTTTATAAAGCAATACGTTTAGAAGTGGTGATACTATTGATATCTAATATTTCTTAACACTTTTATTAGTTAGACCTGTATCTATAGAGACGGAATCTTCGAAATATAACTATGAGACTTATCCAATGCCCGTTAACGGAGAGAGTGAGTGAGTTAATATTAACGTCGCACTGTTCAGCTACACGAGGGCTTTTGGCGACGGACCACGTAATTTTGAACCATGGTCAAGTGACGTGGACGACACCTGAGCTGGCACCTCCCTCTCCTAACTACCACACCACACCAACGGGAGGACGTTTCAGCTCTCGACAGATTTAACGTGCATCGCTGCCCTACACGGCGGGTCTTTAGTGGTACTGGGATCGAACTCATGACATGCCTGCCATGGTTGGATACCTTAACCACTGGGCTCGTTAACGGAGAGAATAAACACCCTTCAGATTCATTAATTAATATCCATTAAAGAGCAAGACTAATTCAAGCAGCCACATAATTCTGGCTCCGAATATCAAACTTGAGGATAAATTCAACAAAGAATAAATGATAGTTTTAGAAACTGAAACAGGCTTTTATTGTATTGTAGATCGAACTAAAAATAAAAAAATATATAGTTAAACTATAATTTCATTTATTTTTTTAAAGAAACTAAACACGCTTTTATAGTGAATCAAACTAAAAAGTAAAAAAATATTTCTTAATATAAGAAAGGATTAACGAGAAAACTAATGTCATTGGGGTAAAAGCGCGGAGTGTGCTTTGTACTACATTTTTACACTCTCGGCATTTCGCAATAGAACTAGTAAGAAATTGTAACAATTAATATAGAGTACCCCACGATTTTACCCCAATGACATTAATTTTCTTGTTAATCATTTTGTTCTTATACCAAGAATTACTTTTTTACTTTTTAGTTCGAATCACTATAAAAGCGCGTTTTTCAGTTTGTTTTTTAAAACTATAATTTATTCTAATCTTTTGCAATTGTTGTATTGATGGACCTTTCTAACGCGCTACACTTAAGGAGAGAAGCAATGTTGCGGATATTTCAAATGCTGCTTCGTGTACTTTTTTTGACATTTTCCTTTTTTATTCGACATTGAAATGTACATTTAGAACGTCTAAAGGCGGTATCATTAATCATTTTAGAAAAACTCTTAAAAAAATAGGGGTTTTTTTCCACCAGAGAAGCCACCGATGAAGACCAATGAAGCAGAACTACAGAAACAAGTGTTAAAGAAAATTGGATTTTTAAGTTTAACGGAAAAATTAATTTCCCCATTCACCACAAAGTGATTTCATAAGTAGGATCTAGCCCAATGTTAAATAATTCGAAACTAGGAATGTATGTGGGTTCTTATAAAATGATGCTGGATATCAACGAATTGTTCTCAAATATAGGTTATATACTAGCAAATTTTCGTTTATTACAGATAAGCTCTTAGCTCGCTCGGGTGAAGTTTAAAAACCATTTTCGATGTAACTTTCCAAACATCGATGTAGCTCTTAAATTGTAAAAAATAGACTTGCATTCTTGAGATAAACTGATTATGTATAGGAACTGTATCGTAAGACCTATCAGTTTGTTTTTGTAGCTTTGGGATGGAACAAACTCTCCAAATATCGTCAATTCAGGATTTTTTCAAATTATCTTTAGTTTTGCGCCTTGTCATTTTTGAAGAACTCTAAAAGAAAAATGAGAAATCCCCCCCTGAAATTTTTTTTCTTCTACATTATAGATATTAAAGAGACGGCACTTTTGTGATTTCAGTAGTCTGATAACCAATTTGTAATACTTTGACGCCAACAGTGCCTGAAAAATTGCGACTAAACAAAGTCTTTATTTTTAATGTGTCCTTATAAGTAACATTTTCTTTACTGAATAAATTAACTATCACGAGTTCCATGAATTTAACTCTTATTTCATTGTCACCTTACACTACAATCCAACAACATGCCGCATTGTCATTCCTGAAAAGCTTTAATTAAAACTCACTAAAGAAAAACAACGGGAAGAAGAGTGCGCTGATGGTAGTTGATCTCTAAATGATTTAAATAACCTTGATTCTAATGTTTGAATCATTTTGAAGTCAATTCATCTCGTCAATCACAGCAGGAAATATTTTAAGAACATTGTTTAAAGCAAGCACACATGCTTTAAATTCTCCCAATTTTGTCCAAGTGTGCGTTACAGATTAACAATTTTTTTCGAAGATTTAAAAAAAAAAATTTTTTCTTTCTTTGTAGAATTTACTCTTTTTAGCTATTCACTTGTCCATCAGGTATGGATCTACTTTTTTTAAACAGATGGTGCTAAGACTTCCTGCTTACAAGAACGAAAGCTCGATCGTCAGAGGTTAAAGGTTTTTTCTCCCCTTTGATAATTGACGCATAGTAATTCGAAGAAACGTTGTAACGCGCAAAAAGTTAAATCTTCGTTCTGTAAACATGCTTGTTTTTTTTCTCCTTCTCCTAAATTTTTCTCCTCATTCGAAACTCCCCAGGAAACTCACCGAGCAAGAATTTAGAGCTATAAAGCGGACCTCCCTGAAAGTTTTATCCGGATTTGCAATGCATAGCTTCCTTGAAACAGATTAATTTGGGAAGAGGAATTTCCTTGCGATTGTAGGCCGAGTGAGCACGTTTGGTAGTTTAACAAATTGATATATTAAATAGCGATAAACATGAGTAAATAAAAGACGATAAAGGTGGAATAAACTACCATATATTGCAGTATATAACAGGCACTTGTGCTTTCAAACTACATTTTTCAAAAATAAATATTAGGTGTATTTACCATATAACGCGCCCTCTTTTTTTTGTGAAGAAACCTGAAATATACAGGTGCACAATGCTTTTATCTTTTGAAAAAAAAACGGTTCGCATAAAAACAGGTCACAAAACATCTGGTTCCCCGTAGTTTAGATTACAACATTAAAACGCAGGGTTATTTTTTTAAAAAAATAAACATACCCCGAAATTTAATTTCCTGAAAGATGTTTTTATTCCTATGCGTGAGAAAGATGGATGGTCAAAAGCGGTGTGAAATTGTGGATACGAAATGTTTGGAGAAATCGTTCAGGTGTTTTAATAATCCAGAACGTCTTTTAATTTTGGACATGTTTAGAGGTCCCATCTAATGTGGATAATACGAACAAATTGCTGTCACAAACATGACCTTTATTACAGACAGACGAACTCCATAAGTTCATCCTCTAGACGTGTGTATATCATTCAAGCAAATATGAAACAGTGGAATGTGTGGATGTTAGAAGGAGAACAAAAAATTCACAACAGGAGGTAAAATGCATACGTAGAAATCTAATTTTTACATGCTTTTTTTATTATTTTTAAAGCTATCGTTTTTGTACCCAGCGTTTGTTGGGTTCCCGTGTAAATTCAGATCTTACTTTTTGTGTTATTAAGGTGCATTGTACGGTGGAATATACGGTACATAGGAGTGGTTCCTAAACTTTCGAACGCCGCGGTCCCAATTTGCATATCAGCTTGACGTAGCGGATCCTCAAGATTTTGAGCACCCCTCCCTAACCCCCAACATATAGCTGAGTAAAGGCTATATAGTTCAAACAATTACATGTTCTAGTAGTTTTTTCATTCAGGGCAATTTAGTGATCTAGTGGCTCCTCTTTCAAATTTTCCATGCGACTTTTGAGAGTCTGTAAAAGACGGAAATCTTGACATTAAGTGAGAGGCCTTTGCAGCCCCCTAGAAGAGCGCTTGAGACCCCCGGGGGTCCACGGACCACAGTTTAAGAACCGCTGGTATATAGAATGCGATAAGAGAATATTGTGAGTGAGGGAGTAAGTGAATATTAACGGACGTTTTTAGCAGTTAGTAAATATATAAGAAAATATTCAAGATTAGTTGAGTGAGTGAGTGAATATTAACGTCGTACTGTTCAGCTACACGAGGGCTTATGATGATGGACCACGTAATTTGAAACCATGGTGAAGTGACGTGGACGACACCTGAGCTGTCCCCCACTCCTAACTACCTCGCCAACTTGAGGACGTTTCAGCTCTCGACAGATTTAGCGTGCCTCGCTGCCCTAAACGGCGGGTCTTTAGTGGTACTGGGCTCGAACTCTTGACAAAGCCAGCCACGATCCGATACCTATACCACTCGGCTACCACGGCCACGAGAATATTGTACAGCAAACAAAGAAAGTAAGGAAATGGGAATTGATGTATCTGACAAGACACAATTCGATAAAAAATGCCTTTTATAACGAAAATTAATACAAGGACCTGTGTTATCTGGGAACTATGCGAGGTAAAGCAGGGAAAAAATCTAAAGCTATAAAATATTTTAATTAAACAGTTGTCTGTGAGCTTATAAAGCGCGAAATAAAATCAAAGTTCATTCATGCGTGAACATTTTGAGATCCATTCATGCAATTTACATATTTTTTCCGAAAGCAAACTTGACAATGAAAACTAATTTTAAATACAAATACGTTACTCTGAAGTCATTGATTATATAGTTGACATCGTTTTTATTATTAGCCTTTTTTTTTCTTTGTGAACTGGCTGCTTTTTTTTCTATTTACATTTTTTTTCTTCGTATTTTTAAGTTTAAAATGTTTTTTAAAAATTAGTCAGCATCTCTCTCTCTTCAATACTTAAAAAACCGTTGAAAATGTTTCATTCTTTCCGCTAAGAATTAGTTTTTCGAATAACATTAAGGATATGATCTTTTTAAGTTCTGAGAGTTTAGTTAAGCATCTCGAAATTTCTGCTCATTTGTCCCGCTTTTAAACTAAGAAATTCGGTCACTTAATCATGTCGCTATTAAAAATGATTTTAAAACATGAATTTCTGTAATGTATTGCTCTAACTACAGTGTTTGAAGTGCATTGGTAAAAAATACTAATTTTTTTTTTAAAAAAAAAAAGTTATTGTATATATGTTTGTGAATAGCTTATATATAATGAAAAAAAAAAGAGCTCTTAGTATCCTAATGATAAAGTAACAATCTCAAAAACCGTCGTGATTACGATAGCCTACTTATTATGGTCTCGAACTTGTGGCCGGTGTGTCATGAGTTAGAATCCTAGAGCGGCTTAAGGGAACCAGAGCATGTTCAAAAGAGTAAAATGCCAAAATTAAGACCCTTTGTTTATGAGACATATATCATTTGCAATTTCCAATAGAGCTTAGATTTTTTACGTTCTTAATAAAGATAATTTAATTATTCTGTAGAACTACAAAAATAACTTTTTACTCCAAAAGATGTTTTTTTACTACTTAATTTAAGTAGCACATAATTTTTGAGAACTCGTAATATATACTTGTGTTTAGGTACCATTTTTTAAAAAAGTATCCTTTTTTTTATGCAAAATATTTTTTACACATATATAAAACAATACATAAAATACAGTGAACCCATTGTTTTAGTAAAATTTTAGTATAGTTTCTTTAAAAAAATTATGAAACTTTGAAATTTGAATTTTTTTTATTTTTCTGCTTTTTTTATGCATAAAACTATTTTTAAAAAATTAGACACCATCTTAATAGAAAAAAATAGGTTCACTATATGCATAGGCGTCTTGCATAGAAGTATAAAAAAATCTGGAATCATATAGTGCAATAGTTTTTTTAAAAAATGTACCTAAATGCAAAAAAAATATGCTTTAGAGAAAAAGGGAAAAAACTAAAAAAAAAACAATATTTTCACCTTGATTAGAATTTGCTTGCCTATTTTTATATGACTAATAATAATCCTTAATCATTTTCTAGAGTTACAAAAGTAATTTTAAATTCATGTTTTTTTACCCTTTGTTTTAGTTAACATGAACATAATTTTTGAGATCTTGTAATACATATTTTCATGCATTTCTTACAAAAATGTTCTTTGAATATACAAAAAAATTTACACATATATATACAGCAACATATCAAACATAATGAACCAGTTTTTTTAACGAATTAATTACATAATTTCTTTAAAATAATCATAAAGCCTTAAAATTATGAAAATCTTAATTTTTTTGCACGTATAAATTTATTTTTTAAAAGATTTTAGACAATACATACTAAAAGATATTTTGTTCACTATATAGAACGTTTATATAGATCAAACACAGGGGAAACTACATATTTAAAGTTCCAAAGGGTGTGTCAAAAAGGGCGTAGTCATTTGTTTACATTTTTATTTTTCATATTTTAGGGCTATTTTATCAACAAATATATAAGTATTATACATTTTTAGGTTCAGAAAAATAAGCATTATTTTTTAGAACTAAAATTGAAAAACCGATTTTTTCAAAGTATACGATGTCCCTGTTTTCTTAAGACTTACCGTGTAGAGGCTGCCGATGCACGTTTGGAAAGGGGGATGCCAGCTCAGGTATTGTCCATAGGTGTCAGGAGTTGGAAAACCGCGGTATCCGCATGGTCATGGTATAGTTGTACTATGGATCCGAATCCTAGTGCTGTTAAAGACCCTTCGGTTGAAGGGTTGATGCACGCTAAATCTATTGAGGCTCAAATTCCTGACACTGGCGTGACGTGGAAGATGAAAGAGTGGGATACTAGCTCCGGTGTGTCATCTACGTCACTTGACCGTGCTAAAATTTACGAGGTTTGTTGTTAATGGCCCTCGATTATCTTCGAAATGGGACGTTAATGGATGTTCAATCAATCAATGATTGTCGTATAGAAGGTTTGAAAGGCACATTATATCTGTGAGTGTTCAGAGTCCAGCTTGGTTTGCGTTCGGAGAATTAGGTGCCATCTAAGGTGTTGATCTCGTTTTTCGGCTTCGGCTTACAAATTACAAAACGTTTTAGCACATTTGGAGGACCTTTGAGTCTGTCACAAATGGAAAGTTCAAGCATTCAATAAACAAACAAAACAAAAGATAATGAGAACGGCGCTATAGTTAAACAAAACAAAATCTTTAGATAATAATAATGATGAGTA
This sequence comes from Trichonephila clavipes, assembly GCA_019973935.1. Taxonomy (NCBI): domain Eukaryota; kingdom Metazoa; phylum Arthropoda; class Arachnida; order Araneae; family Nephilidae; genus Trichonephila; species Trichonephila clavipes. The sequence continues at coordinate 311,630 of BMAU01001360.1, read as the reverse complement.
ATTATAAAATGGACTTGCCGACTTCTCATTACCATCACATTAATTAAAAATTAGCATAATCGAGATCTGCGCCCCCATTCATCTATCTATTAAGATTTAAAGCAGAAAATACAGGATGATTAATAAAGAAGTTTCCAGTTTCAGTGCACTATAAATTAAAATTAATGTAAGATGTTATATGTTACTTATAACAGAATTGTTAGGATTATTTAAGTTTTGTTAGAAACATTCTGTCAGATTTTCTATGTGGGAACCCTTAGACACACGACACGCAATGAGGCAGCAATTCATTTCCGTCCAAATGCGTGTTAAAGCAGTGTTTCTCAAACTGTGGGGCGCGCCCCCTGGGGCGCGGTAACCTGCAAGGGGGCGCGAGCATATTGAAAAATAAAAGGTTTAAAAAATATTTTTTGGAATGAAGTAAAACAAGATGCTTTCTGACATAATAAAAAATACACATTTACACTGATATAATTTATTTTTATCATCTGGTGATCATCAAAAATAAAGATTCCACTTCAAACGCTCATTAGCCGTATTTGATCCTATAACCAAATTAAACAAATATTTTGTTTGCTTTGCGGTCAATATGAGAACGATGAGAGATTTTTTTTTTACGTTTCTTATAACGATATCAAACGATGAGAGATTTTTTATTACGTTTCTTTTAACCTAAAATATTACTTTAGCTGACCTTCGAACTTACTGGTATGGTTATCTCGGTCTTTTTTAGGGAAGTTGTAAATATATATAATATATTTCTGTTTCATCTTTTTCCATGTGAAAGAGTTTTATGATATATGGATAAGCATGAGTATTCTGAAACATAATGCATAATGAAGAACGTTTTACACAATTATTTTTTTAGAACATGCTACACTTTCCCCATGAGCAATTTTGTAGTTTTGATTGCTGCGTTGTACTACTTATTATGGTTTATAAATATAAATAAGCAGAATATTAAAAAAATGGGCATCTGTGATCCCTATTAAAGGAAGTTGAAACTGATCAAGCAATTGAAGAACCTACTGAAATAATGCATATTAATCAAGATAGCGAAAGTAAGTATCAGAAAATCGTGAGACATGAAACGTTTGAGTTGATTTGAGTTTAGCTGGAAAATAACGTTCCTGTGTTGTTAGCGAAAAGTGTCTGTGATTTATGTCCTTTAATAAGAACACGCACATTTGGAACATTTTCTTTAGTTTTATTGGATTTTTCTCAAATTTTCTAAGAAAAATTGAAAAGTCCTTGAAAGTAGGTAAGTATATTTTCTCTTAATAAAACTATTCACTGGAATTGTGATTTTTATAGTGTATAGTAAAAATAACTATAAAATAAATTATAGTTTTAAAACAAACCAAAAACACGCTTTTATAGTTAATCGAACTAAAATGCAAAATATATATATATATTGCTTAAAATTAAGATATACAAAATTTAATACTTATCTTGTTAATTTGTACGGTTTATAATTATGATCGTATTGTAGCTTTAGCGTCAAAGTGCATTATTATAGCATTCAGTACATTATTAATGTATAAGGGCAATAAAAATTGTGATTGAAAAGTAGTGAAAGTTTGAGAACCACTGTGTTAAAGGGTTCATCGATAGAGGTTGTGATACGCTGTTTCAGCTCCGCTGGATCAACAGGAAGAGGAAGGACGAATACTTTGCCCTTTACGTACCCCCACAGGAAGAAATCACAAGGTGATAAGTCAGGATGTCTGGGTGTTCATTGGGTAAAGGGGCATGTTGTAGTCAGCGGCTTGACCAATCCATCGGTAAAGGAGATGTTCATTGAAGGAATCTCACCAGTGTGGTGGTGCGCCATCCAATTGGAGAATGAGGTTGTCAATGTCGTCCTGCAACTGTACCATCAACCAAAGAGTGAACAAATACAAAAAAGTAGTTCTCATGACATCTTACTAAATTTAAGAACATAACCCCCCCTTTTCACTGCAGACACTACGATTTCGTCTGACTAGTCACATGTGGCCGCGGTAGCCTAGTGGTCAATGTATCGAATCGTGGCTGGCTTGTCACGAGTTCGGGCCCAGTACCACTAAAGATTAGCTGTGTAGGGGAGCGATGCACGTTAAATCTGTCGGGAGCTAAAACATCCTCCCGTTGGTGGGGTGTAGAAGTTAAGAGAGGGAGTGTCAGCTCAGGTGTCGCCCTCGTCACTTGACCATGGTTCCAAATTATGAGGTCCGTCGCCAAAAGCCCTCGTGTAGCTGAACAGTGCAACGTTAATATTCACTCACTCACTAACTTAATCATTGATTAATCACATGACATGCATGCTATTGCCTACGTCAATTCCGTCATGGGGGAGACCCGAACTTTAAGAGTACATGTACCTTTCGGGAAGCTGAGGTGGTGAGTGTCTTTCACTATTACTTTCTTACACCACCTGTAAAGTGTATACTTGTTTATGAATCACCCTGTATTCTTAACAGAATATGTTACTTGCAAAATTGAAAAATAAAACTAAATACAATCTTCGTTTTACTCCCCTTTATTACAAAATGTTCATTTCTAAGATGACGATTTGGATTTTTTTAGTTCAAATTCTTGAAAATTAGATATGTAAGTTACAATGTAAGTTCTGCTTAATTACAGCACGTTCTACACAGATAGAAAAAAGTAGCTTAATTAATTACTAATTCTTCTTTTATGAATTTTGTCTTTCTAAATTTTACTCCATTATAAGTTTATTTTAAAGAACTTAAATATCATGTGAACTAATTTTTTGAAGTGAAACATTTTTGCGCGCGAGAGTGAATGATAAAATTGCCCAGTTTTGCGACCGGAAGTAGTCTTCCCCATCCCCCCGAATTGTCGCCATGGTAAGGAGAGAGCCAGAGGAGGAAAAGGGGGAGCGGGGACACCGCGTGTCTTGCGTCATATCGGTGAAAATTTGGATATTTCCCACGCCTCCGACTGGTCAACTTGCCCACCTTCCGATTAGGGTTCTTTCCCCCCAGACCCGGGAGCATTATCAGCGGTCGTATCAGTTGCAGTGTGAGCATCACGGTGTAAACAAAATAGCTCTTGCAGCAAAAGCGTGCCTTTTTGAAATTTTCTTTAGATTGTTGGCTACGTAGCGATGTGTTCGGTGGCTAATTTATTTCTTTAATTTTCATTTGCGTTGAACTGTTATTGATTCTAGTCAGAATGTCTAAATCAAATGCACAAAGAGAAAAATAATTCCATGAAAGAAGGAAAAAAAAAGGAAAACTATAGCAGCAAGCCTAGTCGAAAAAGTGACAAAAAAAACCCAGAAAAATAGTGCACATTCATCAAGCACTACTGTCAAATCTCCATCAGAGTACACATGAGAGAATATCGAGCATGGAAAAAACATTGCAAAATACTCTCCTAATGCCGAGAGTTTAAGGGATGGGAATGCTTTTAAGACTCTTCTTATGAACCACCCTGTGCCGTCAACTACAGAACCCTCAACAAGTCTAGTGCGTGTTGGAATTGATGCATGTGAATTGATAAATTCTATCTTATGTTACAAAGACTATGATTTCCATAAAAATGCGTGGCCATGGTAGCCTAGTGGTATAGGTATCAGATCGTGGATGGCGTGTCATGAGTTCGAGCCGAGTACCACTTAAGACCCCCCCCCATGTATAGGAGTGATGCACGTTAAATCTGTTGAGAGCTCAAACGTCCTCCCGTTGGTGTGGTAGTTAGGAGAGAGGGAGCACCAGCTCAGGTGATGTCCTTGTCACTTGACCATGGTTCAAAAATACGAAGTCCGTCGCCAAAAGCCCTCGTGTAGCTGAAGAGTGCGCCATTAATATTCAGTCACCCATAAAAATGCTCACAACGATTTTCAAAAGCTATTCGTTGTTTCCTTTCGGTCACGGATGTTCGATTTGTCATAGATTATGGTTTAGAGATGATTTGAGAACGCCTGTTGCTGAGCAGAAAAATATTTTACTGGAAATTAATTTAGAAGAGATTAAAGAATGTTACAATTGCCGACAAAGTTTAAGTAGGAAAAGTATACCAAATTTATCGAAATATAATAGTTTTGTATACCCAGAAATTCCAGCATATCTTCCTACTTTGGATTTGGTATCAGAAAGACTCAATTCGCCACGAATACTTTTCAGGCAAATTAGGTGATTGAGACATGTACACGGCCAGTTTGGAATGATCAATGTTCCAACGTCGCCAAAGAAGTTTCACTTCTATCGCGTGGCGTTCCACGCACCATTTTTCACCAATAAAAAGACTTGTTTCGCTCTGAAATATTTCCTGATTTAATTTTTAAAAACACACTGTTTCCATTAAATTTTTTACAAAAAATTTGTTTTAGATCAGAAATGTAAAGAAAATTATAGTCAAAACTATATAAGCATTCACAAGTATATACTATACGTGGGAAAATATTCAAAAGTTCAGAGTTGCCCCACACTTGATCAATATTTCACTCTTAACTTCAATAGATTCCTTGTTGACTCTTCACATACTGAAATTCCAAAATGATTCAATCATTTAAATACAGACACTCATCGCCAGTTAACACTTTATGTTTAGAGAAATATTATGCGAACAGAACACCACTACACACATAAGTAAACATGAAAAGACAACTCATTACACATGTTTCGAAATATTTCGCAAAGCGCTCCCATTTGTATAGTTGAATTCTTCTCACAGTAAATATTTTCGCCTACCTAAAGACATTCTTAAACATTCTAAAACATTCCAACTGTTCACCGGGAGGTAGCATCACAAGCAGAATGTATTTAATAGCTTTTTAATGAACGTCATCCAGGAACGAAATAATTCAAATAGACAAAATATTCTACTTATATTACATTATTTAAAACCTGTTTGTGCGTCTGTCTCTATATCCATTCAAAATATTTAATGCCACTTAATAATACTAGTGCAACACTAAAAGCTGTGTATTTGTCATATTATTATTGCTATGCACAGTGTGGGTGATCGGTTAACGAACATAATCCGTTCCAAGACTATGTTCGCTATCCGAATTGTTCGTTAACCGATCATCGATTCACCAAAAACTTCTATGTGAAATCGATTAATTCGTTCTGGAGACCCTAAAAATTAAATTTTAAAAAATGTATAATTTCTTAGTAAGTTTTTTAAAAAGTAATACATACATATAGTCTTGAATATTAATTAGTCCTTTTCATTTTTTGCTTATGAGGCATTGAAGAACATGTCCAATGTCGATTGCTTTTCTCTCTTTTTCAGGATTTTCCAGAAGTAATTAATATCATTGTTGTTGTAAGGATCTCCAACCCTACTGACATCAGCTTGGTTTGGGTGCCATTCTAAGACCATTGCTCTGACATCCGCCCACTTTTTCAAAAGATCTTTAATGGCAGATGTCGGCACTGGTCCTCTTTCGTCTTCCTCTTGTTCAGAAGGAGACACATTTCGCTGTGTTTCTTGGTGTTCTTCATTCAAAATTTCTTGGAGTTCTTCTGTCGTCAGTTCATCTTCATGTCCCATTATGAGTTCTATGTCATCCTCGTTCACCTCCAATTCCAGATCTCTAGAAGTTATCATAATTTCAGGGATGTATCCCTGATCACCTCCGAATATGTGTTCTTTGTCCAAACACAAAAAATATTTCTTGAAAGTGTTCGTTATCCGAACATAAAAATCTTTCGGGAAAGTGTTCGTTAACCGATCACCCGCTGTGTATACCAGGGATTTTTTTTTATCTTGATAAAAAGTTGCACAGGATGTCATCTTGTACTCTTATTTCTGTTGCTTCATTTAACGTGACTGTATTCTATTAGTTTTACCTCTTCCGGTAAGCCCACATCCATTTCTCAAAATTATCTATGTAAATTGACAGAAGTTGAAGTGAACTGCATATGCTAGATTTGCATATAATGCTCTTCCCAGATACAGTCTCAGTGTTTATTAACGTCGTACTATAAAGCAACACAAGTGTTATTGGTGACGGTTCTAATACTTTTATGCCTCAGTCAAGTGACCAGGACGATACTTAAGTTGGCACCCCCTCTCTCTCCGAACTTCCACACCACGCCAATGGGAGAGCTTTGAACCTCGAGATATTAAACATGCATCGGCCCCTCTACACGGTGGGTCTTCAGTGCCACAAGGGCTTGAATCATGACACGACGGTCACGAGTCCGTGACCATAATCACTAGGCTTCCATGACCATACAATCTAGGGGATATAGGTATGAAATAGTGCTCGTTTATCCATTGGGCGCTTGGTGCGGGCTCCCAGGGATAAGCTGGACTTACCAGGTTTTCTGGTAATAAATTTCGATCCGCCAGTGTGAAGGGAGTCCGTAGATCTTCTACGCCCAGTGCCCGAAATAAGCTTAAATTGGCACTGGTATGAAAATATGTGTTGGTTGCCACTACTGTCGATTTAATTAAACGTACTCCAAGTAGAGATTAAATCCGAGGAAAAAAATCCTTAAATCATTTGTTACAACTTACATTTATTTCTTCTCGCTTCTTTTTGATTTATTATTGTTTCCCTCGAGTAGAGACCGACTTCAGTTACAATTCTCAAACTAAGAATTTGTTATACTGTTTGTTGAAATAAAAAAAAAGAACTACCGGGTTCTCTTAATTTGTCTTGTGGGTGTTTCGTCAAAACTCAACAATCCTTCTTTAACAGTAAAGGCAGTGAAGAACATTTTACGAGCTAAACTTTTAGAATATCATCTCCGGTAACCAAAAATTGCTTCAAAAAAGAAGGAAATGTGATGTTCTAGCGTTAAATATGAAAGTCAACGCCAAGGTTGTTGTTCTCGTTAGTATCGCCTTCGTCAAATACACATATACAAATTCTTTGGCATATTTATCTTAAGTAGGGAATACACAAACATACTTTTGGTTGTGTTTTATTTCTTCCAAATTATTCTAAATGGAAATAAAAATAAAGGAAGCAAATTATATATTTACGTTTTTGCGCTTTTTTTTTGTGCAAATCATTTAAAGACGAAGTAATTTATTATTATGCAAACTACTAAAGAATTTTCTGAGTCATGGTAATTAAATTCAATGATTAAATTTCCTTCCTTATTTTGGAATTTCAGTTACATACAGAAATACAGATTTATGGTATTTGAATTGAAAATTTTATTTTATAAACAATCATTCCTAGAAAAGTTTCGAAGCTTAACCTTTCCCATTTGGGCTATTCGAGGAACAAATTAGGAAAAGAGCTATCCGAAGGGGAAAGGGATAAAAATCCTTACTTATGATATCAATTATTTTTTTTGTAACTCTTAAAAATAATTTGGTGTTCTATTTTAAAAATCGCCAAAATGTTATCAAAATCTAAAGCCTATAAAATTATTTTAACCCTTTAATCACCAACATTTAAAATTAACGTATTTATGTCAATTCTTCAAAAAGAGTAGCATTAAAATTTTGCATAGAAATCCAATCTGTAGCATTTGAATTATTAGCTTTCTAAAACTGCATTCTTTTTTATTTTACATAAAAAAAACAATAATAATGAAATAAATATAGATTTTTAATGTTTAATATTTTTTCGACTTAAAAAAATCAATTAAAAAACAATTTTAACACAATTTTGAATTTATTAATTCAATGTATCTTCTGTGTTCTGTTCAAACTCTTTACATTTCTGTTCATAGATATACAGGTAAAAGGAATTTTCATAATTTCTTTTTTAAAATAAATTTCTTTTTAACGAAACTAATTTTTTTTTCTTTTTGGCAGTAAATTGTTTTAAAAAAATATAGTATTTCTTCCCATATCCTTATTCATTAATTTTAAAAGATACATATATAGTTATTTATATAACCTTTTAACATGCAAAGCACTACTTTTTTTCTCCAGAAAAACTAATTATTCACAATGCATCGTTTACCTTATCAAAAGCATAATTCTTTATTTGGGTCATAATTCGGAGACTAATTACTATTCGAGTTCTCTGGATAAAATAATTCTTGATACCACTGCCATCTATTGGAATTTTATTAAATTAAAATTCAACTTCAAATATTCATGTTTTAAAACAATGATAAACAGCATTGTAATTTTACAATAAAACTTAATTTACTGTGTGTATTGTTAAGATGTCAATTTATTTCTGAATAAACTTTTTTTAATACATCACTTCGCTTAATACTGGAATGGATTTTTTTTTATTTGTAGATAATTTAAAACTCATTTTAAGAATTCATGTAAGCGGAGAAAAAAATAATATTAAAATAATTTTTAAATTGACCAAAATACTAATATACTTTAGATTTCTGATTTGAAACATAAACTTAAATAAATTTTTATCCTAAAGTAATTCAAATCCTTAAGTTCATCGATACTTATTCTAAAAAAAAGATATAATATTAATAAATATTTCAGAATTTTTTCCTTCAATGATTTTTCTATAATGAAAGCTTATAAGAAACAAACTTATTAAAAATAGTGACATAAATTATAGATCAATATTAAGCTTAGTGGCATTTAGCTATATTAATATATCAGAAAGGGGTAAAAAAACACTTCTTAAATATTTAAAAAAAGGGCTAAAAAATATGACATCACAACATTCTTTTCCTTTTTTTTTATCCATGAAGCTTTATGAATAAAGTTATCATTGATTAATCTGTTTGTCTAAATATAAGACACATTTCACATTTGTCAAAATGCGAAACACATTTCACACGATACCCTCAAAAAAATGTAAAAGAAAAACAACCTGTTTATTGTATTAACATTTTTAGCATGGAATTTGACTAAATAGTTTAAGGCTTAATAAATCTATGTAATTTATTTTAAAGAGTGTTTTTTTTTCAGGTATAGAAGTTTAAGTTGGCATTACTTTCCAAGATGGCGACCGATTTAACAGCTGTCAAGTGATTAATTCTCAGTTTGGTTTGGCAATTCATCAAAACGATCATCAAGCAAGGCGTAGATTCGTCGAATGGGCCCAAAACGAGATTGCCGTTGTTCCCGATTTTCATAAGCGAATTTTGTTTAGCGATGAAACGCACTTCTGGTTGAATGGCTACGTCAACAAACAAAACTGCCGCATTTGGAGTGAAGCTAATCCACAAATGTATGTCGAAACACCGTTACATCCAGAAAAACTGACTGTTTCGTGCGCTTTATGGGCTGGTGGAATCCTTCAAAAACGATGAAGGCCACAACGTTACAGTCAATGGTGATCGGTATAGAGCCCTGATTACTAACTTTTTCATTCCTGAATTGAACAATCATGATGTCCAGAAGCTGTGGTTCCAACAAGACGGCGCAACATGTCACACAGCTCGTGCCACAATCGATTTATTGAACGACACGTTTGGTGACCGCCTAATTTCACGTTTTGGACCTGTGAATTGGCCTCCAAGATCTTGCGATTTAACACCGCTAGACTATTTTCTGTGGGGCTATGTAAAGTCATTGGTCTATGCGGATAAGCCACAAACGCTTGACCATTTGGAAGACAACATTCGCCGTGTTATTGCCGATATACGGCCACAAATGTTGGAAAAAGTCATCGAAAATTGGACGTCCAGATTGGACTACATCCGAGCCAGCCGTGGCAGTCCTATGCCAGAAATCCTATTTAAAATGTAATGCCACAAGATTATCTTTCGAATAAAAAAAATTCATGTCAATCGAATAATACATCGTTGTTTTATTGCAATTTAAAGTTCTATACCTCTAAAAAAACACTCTTTATAACGGGAAATTGGAATAAAAATTATACTTTAAAATGAAAATATTAAATTAGAATAAAAAAAACCGCTCACTCTAAAAATTAAATTTATAATGAATCATGATCAGTTTAGCTCACCATGACTTGTTTATTCTAATAAGAATTCCATTCTACTTCTCTCAAGAGCAAATAAAAATAATTAAACTCATAGAATATTTATATCTATGATGTCATTTATAGAAAACTAATGACGATAAAGCTTTACTTGAGCGTTGCTAATAGTTTTTTGAATAATAAATATTACTACTATAATCCTAAGGGGAAAAGTACAGTTTCTATAAAAGTATTAGCTTAATTAAAAATTAAATTTTTTTCAACATTCTGATATTATTTTAATAAAAAATAAGAAATATTTATAAGGAGAATTCTTTTAAATTGAATTAAAAGCTTAAAATAAATGTAATTTGTTTAAATAAATATATATAACCTACTTTACAGGCAAACGTTTTTTTTATATCGTTATTCTACTTCTACAAATATAATAGTAAGAAAACACACATAAAAATTAATTATGTAAAAATAACCAAAAGACTTATTTCGTAGAAAACCAAACAAACGTTCTTTTTTATTGCTTCCATAATTATCAAAAGAATTCTGAAAAACAATTCAAGAACTTAACCTGATTAAAAAACAAAACGGTTTTTTAAAAAATGTCAACTAAATGAATAATAAAAAGAATTTCTTATAAAATTGAGAAGTAATTATATATTAGACATTTTTTTAAAAAATTCTAGTGAAGAAATAAATTGCACAAAAAAAATATACGATCAATAATGAAATGTGTTGAATGAATTTTGAAATTTTAATGTTTACAGTATTTTTATGCAATTAAAAAAAAACTAATTCGATGATTATAATGATGGCATGATTATAATTTTTTAATCGTACGATCAATTAGTGTTTTATTAGAAATAATTTTAATTCTTTTTATTAATAAAATTTATTATAATTAGTGATTGGCAGCAAATATGCAGTACTTTTTTTAACTGATTTTGGGCAATTTTTAAGGCTCTGGCATCACCTCTTTGTATATATAAACTAAGCTTTTTGTTCTTATATAGACAATATTTTCCTGAAATTTAAATTATTTCTTAAAGTGTTATGTACATAATAAATTTTTTAAAATAGAATATCTGAGCAAAAAAATTCTTTAAATAAATTGCATTGTGTATACATTTGATGCATTTTCATGAAAGTAAAAGATACAGAATATTTAAATGTAATTAAGCCGTTGAAATTCAATTATTACTAAAAATAAATTTTTAAGTTTCTTTTTTAATGGAGTAGACAGTGAATGTTTTTCTTCAAAAAATAAAATTTCAAAGAATTTAAAAAAAAAAAAACTAAGCTTGTGAGTGTTTGAAGGAAAAACTGGGCAGATTGTATCTAAATCAAATTTATTTCTACGCATTTCTTTTTCAACTGAGGGGGGAGGGGATAAATAGATGCTAAAAAGCATTTTTTTAAAAAAAATGCATAATTTTTTTTCTTTTGCCTTAAGAAAATTTTTCAATTACTTTCCTTTCTTTATAAGATTAAAAATACGGAATATTTAGACATTTGATCAATTATAAAGCAAAAAAACCCCTTCTAATCAAATCAAGACTTTAGTTAACTTGAAACCTGAGGCTTCGTATACATTACAAAATTCCAACCTTTTCTTTTTTTCTTTTTTTTTGAAAATTACTTTTTTTTCATGAATTAAAAATAGACGGCTAGACAAAGCCCTAGATATTTAAAAACTCTTAGGACATGGTATCGATACGGCCTAATGAAAGTGTCACGTTAAATTTTGTTTGCATTTCCTTTTGCTTTGTTTACTATTCTCCCCAAAAAAATTCAATTCAGTTACTGAAAAGATAGTAGTTTCATTCTTTGCTAGTAAAAAGTAAATATCCTCATCACTTTTCCAATAATATTGTTTATATCTTTAGATGCATCCCTTTTAAATTATGTGATTTGATGACATTAAAAATCAAAATATTTATATGGATTATCGTAGGTTTTAAATGTACGTGTTCTTAAAAGTTATGTATGAGAAAATGATACATAATTTTACGGTTCTGCATCTATTTATTTATATACAGTAAAATACGTTTAATGCGAATACGTTTAAGACGAAATATCGGTTAACACGAAATAATTGAGAGGTCCCGCCTAATTTATTTTTATGTATTTTTTCTCTGAACACGAAACGAAAAACGCTTAGCACGAAAAGATTTCCCTTCTGGGAATGAAAAAGTACAAATAACATCAGATGCGTAGGCGAGATTTAAATGGGTTGAGAAATGAAAGATTTGATTTCATATGTTTCGGAGAAGGGAGATTAAATTGACTTTGAAATATTATCCAAATAGCCAGTGACCTGAGCCAATTTTGACTGTATAAATTACTTTCACTCTCCACACCTTCAAACGCTATTCCTATTTACAACTGTCAAAAAAAGTTCGAGCGAAATAAAAGAAATAATATTAGATGTTCGTTTTCCGAAGCAGAAAAAATGGCGAGTAATTTTTCAATATGAAGATAAAGCGCAATTGACGCTACATCATGCCATTTTGTTTCTGGCAACTCTTCACCCTCACAGCTGCTCGAAAATTTTCCCGAAACAGTTGTTGGAAAGAGACTCGAATTGTTCGAGTCGGGCGGGTTTGAAAAAATCTTTTTCTGTAATTGGTAGAATACTTCAAAACACTGTAGGGCTTCTCTCGTCTATGTAAACTGTGATGAACTTGATGCCGAACATTGGTGCATGATAAATAAAGTATCTCAGGAAAATAGGCTCTAATTGTGCATCTAAATTCAGTCTCTACTTTCGAAGAAACAGTGAGAATTACGAAAAATATTAAGGGTGTTTTTAATGTCCGAAAAAAGTTCCCATCTCTGAATTGATCTTCTTTTCTTTTTTATTTGTTTTATTATTTGAACAATAGAATCCCCTTTTTTTTATTTTAAAGTTGTTTTAAATTATACATTTTAATTTACTTGCATCCTATAAATAGCTTACAAAAGCTAAAAAATAAAGCTTTAAAGCAATTATTTGAGATTTATTATTAGCCATCACATAAATGTTGATAATTAAGATGTTTTTATTTCTCTAGAACTACATAAATACTCATTCAGATTTATTGATTTCCAATATTTAACATCATTTCACAGCCAACCAACAGACATAATGGTTTAAAGAATTTAAAGGTTAAAATTAATTTTTAGAATTTTGCAATGAGTTTTTTCGCTGCTCCTAGACTTGCAATACTTTTATTTATTATAAACAAAAGTACACTAAATAAAACTTTTCTACTGATTGTTTTTTTTATTCTTCTTAACATTTAATGTTGGACAGTGTTCCTCCATTATTTTTGTGAAATAAAACAAGACAAAGAAATTTGTTTTTTTTTTTTTTTGAAAATATATTCATAAAGTAGTAAGAGACCATTTATCTCAAAAAATAAGATATTTAACGAATAAGATATTTGAAATATATTTTCAAGTCATCGTGTCATGTGATGACACTTCTATTTTATTGTATATGGTTTTCTTAAGGAAGGTATTCAATAAGGAATAATAAAAAATATTTTTCTCCTTTTTATCCAAGTGGTAAATGTAATTTAAAATAATTATCATTATATCCCCAGATCACCCTCAATTAAGCATTCTACTAGCTATTATACTAACCTATCCATCTCTAAACATTCCAGAAGGAATATTACAAACAAATCAGGGGAAAATATTTTGATAAGAACTAATAAAAAAAATTACAATAATAAATTATGATAGAAACTTAATTGACTTGAAAATATATAATTTGAAATGGTTAGAACATACGGAAAAGGATAAAATATGAAAAAAATTTTTTAAATTGATATTATGAGATTTTTTAAAAACATATTTCATGTCGTTTTTTCATCTGTACTTCTATAAATATTAATTTTTTTTAAATAAAATCCTGTAAGATTAATGATATAATCTGCATCTAAAGAATCGAATCTTATCATGCAAATTCTGAAGTTTGTGCATTGTTGTTTGTTCCAATGACAAAATTATTACAGGATACTGATAAAGAAAAGAAATAACGATTAGGGGGGAAAAATTCGACGTCATTTGGTTTTTCCTCTTCTACAGGAGAAAAAAAAAGAATTATATAAATTAAGATATTTTTTAAAAAATAATATGAAATTATTTCTTGTTTCCCGTTAAATTTAATTCAGTTTTCATCTCGATTTTTTTATTACAATAAAATAATTTGCTTCCAAACATTAAAAAGAAAAGGCATTTGCCTTTTTATACTTTTTTTTAATTAGTTTTTTCCTCTCTCTCTCTCCCGCTGTGTGTGTGTGCATGTGCGAATGCGAGCGCGTGAGCGAATGCGTGTGCGTGTGTGTGTGAAATGGAAAATATTAAATTCAAAGAAAACTAGTGATTTTTATCGAATGAACGCCTTTCAATTTAATTCTGCATGTTCTGTTTGTACCATTAAATTAATTTTTTGTCTTCACAGTTTCTTCGAGTGGCAGCATCGTTATATCATCCATATTCTTTCTCTAATCCCTCGGTCGTTTGAACATTAACAAAATTTTATAAGTGTAACCTAAATCTTAAAATCTTATATTTTGTCTTCGCTGAATACCAATGAAACAATCTACGCTGCAGCAAAATCAGAGAAGCCAGTCTAATTTTCACAACGATTCCATGTTGCGATATTTTGAAATACATTCAATCAGCTGTTCACAACCATGGACCGCCAAGACATTTTGGGTTGACCACCTGAAGATTTTAGCATTTAGTAATTATATACGGAAATATTCAAGATTGGCTGAAGTATGCCGACTAAGTCTTCGACTGACTTTAACAACGAAAACTAACTTAAGATAAAAATATTTTATTTTTTCATGTATTTTAAATTGTTTAATAATAAAGGCATCTCATTTGATATAATTGTATTTGTGGCTATTATAATTATGTTTGTACTTTCGTTTTGCTTTAAACGCGGTTTTTAAAGTGTTAGTTTTTTTTTTATTTATTTTAGTTCTATAAGTAAGTACCATACTCCGTATTTAGTATTAAGTTATAAAAATATAGTGGATGCACTTTCCTACTTCACCATACCTACGACACTGTCTCACGCAAGAATTTTTCAGATAGGGAGGAAGGGTCGAGGATCTACCATTCTCGTAGCATACCCTAATACGCAGCCAAACATATATATATTTTTTTATTTTGTGGATTGTCAGGAACAAAAAAACAGTAAAAAATAAAGTACTGAATAAATAATCGGCATTAATTAATAAACAAATTATTAATAACAAATACTTAATTAAGTTTTACGCGTAAAATATATATGGGATTATAATCAATCGGGGGAAAATCAAGAACAACGGAGGAAGCTCCGATCTCGTGCCCCCCTCCACTTCCTCGTTTTGTGCACGCTACTGACACTAGGGGGACCACAACACCTTGAAAAAAATAGAAGTAGCCCGTACCCTGGAAAAGTCTCTCCACTCGTGCAACACGAGAACCATTGGCGATGGATCTCATAATTTTGAACGATGACCAAGTGACATTTTAACGACACTTTATTTAAATCGATAACTTTATTAATAACAAACTAGTATATAGCACAAATCTTACCATTTCTCATTGATAACAACAGCTCACACTATAACTCTAGTAGATAAGATGTTATTTGAATACGGCTGTGAGCTAAACGTTTGAGACTTGTATAACTTTTTTAACTATATGTTTGACACGATATGAGTATATACGAGGAATGTCATTACCAAATAAGTAAATTGACCATCCAATATTTTTAAAACACCATTAAAACCTTTACAAAGGTTCCTCTTAAGTTTTTCAAAACATTTTTAGAAAACTGCTTTTCAGCTTCTTTTTTTTTTTAGAAAAAATTAATTAATTAAAACTCTAAGTTTTAATTATTTTTTATGTGTATAGTTATGCGTGTGTATCTAACTTTCTCAATTCTATTAATAAAACACAAGAAAATTTCGAAACTAAGAGAAATTCAGAAAGATTAAATCATTTTTCAAATTTCCTTCATACTAGGTGATCCAAAAGTCCATCAACACCTGAAAATTCAATAATTTACAGAATAATATAGGGAGAGAAGTGAAAACTGATACACATGCTTGAAATGACATGGGATTTTTTGAAACAAAAAAAAATGCCAACATATGGCGCTTTATATAACAAAATCAATAATTAGCATAACAATTTATTTTTACAAGCTTTTATTTAACTTGCAATGTAATTTGTTAGGTTGGAATTTGCAACTCAATTTTGGAGCTGATATCTTCAACCGACTTAGCTGAAATTTTGTAAATACGTTTACTTTGTATGACAATGCATTTTCTAAGCTCTAGTCTTGAAGGGCTCCCACCAGAAGGGGGTCCCTTATCGGAACTAGGGCCTCCCAAATCCTGAGTTAAGACGAATTTCCACACACAAAATTACTACTAGATAGAATTGGTCAAGTTGCGTGTACGATTCAATTTTCTAAGCTCTGGTTTAAAAGGGGCCCCTCCAGATCCGATGAAAAAGCTTTTTTTTTTCATCGGACTTCACCAATAATTCTGCAACTTACGTCGTTATTCACTAAAATGATACATTTTTAGAAAGGTCTCGTTGAGTAGATTATAAAAAATATAATTGTTTAAATTCTAATCTCGAAGCTGGGCCCTCCAAGTGGAGGGTCCCGATTTTGAAACGGGCCTTGTAACTCCACAACTTATACGACTTTACACAAACAAAAGACCACATATCGATAGCACGGGTTCAGTCGAGTTTATGGACGTAGTTTCGTGGCTGTGGGGTCAGGTTGCGGTATCCCCTCCGATGGGAATACCCTTTCTCCACTATTCACGCGACCTATGCCTGAGGGAAGGAGAGAAGAACCACTAATTTTGCCATACTAAAATCAGTTTATTATGATCTTAGTTTATATACGAGTACAATACAACAACAATACTAATCTAAGACAGTGCTTCTCAAAGTTTCGATACTTGCGACCCAATTTTCAATCATAATTTTCGTCGCCCCCCCATACAATAACAATGTATTGAATGCAATAATAATGTGTACTTTGACGCTAAAACTACGATGCTATTTTAATTATAAACCACTCAAATTATCAAGATAAATATTAAATTTTGTATATGTTACTTTTAAATAATAGGTATTTTAAGCAAGTTATTTTTAAGTAATAGATATTTTATTTAAAATATATACCTTTAAGTAATAAGAAAAGTATTATGTTGCTTTTCTTTTCTGATTTTTAAATTGGAACAGAAAACAATAAAAGTGCAAAGTGTATTCTTTTTTTTACGTCAGAATGTATTTTGTTTTGCTTCATTTAAGTAAGTTATTATAACTTTTTAAAATAATCTTTTACTCACAGCATTTAGTATGCTCGCGCCCTCCTTGTAAGGTTATCACGCCCCCCTAGGGGGCGTGCCCCACAGTTTGAGAAGCACTGGTCAAAGAGGATGATGATCAAGAGTGAGTAGACGCAATCCGTATTGCTGATAAATAGCGCAATTAACACTGAATCTATCTTTATAGATTAATTCCTATACTAATAGTAACCGCTCTATCCTTAAAGTCTAATTGAATAAGCTTACCGCTAATTACTTGCACGCACAGCTACGGTCCGTTAATCTCCAAGCTAACTTTTAATCTGACTTGCTCTGGCTAAGGCAATGTTCCTCTTGTCTCGGATAAACATGTAATTCAACTAGACTGGCACTACTAGACTACGCACCGAATTAAAACTTTTCTTCTAGAACCTTATCTAACTTTACTTAGTTTACTTAGCGCTCAGAGCTTCACTTAACGATCACTTCTAGCATTACTTCTCCACTTAGCGATCATCGCGAATGCTAACATTCCAATATATAAAATTCCTAATTTGCATAAACACGTTCTCTTCTTGAGTTGGTTGGAAAGAATTGCCATCCTGGCCCCAAAGAAATCCTAAGAGGACAATTAGTCGAAGTCACGGTAAAGCCCGTCACAAGGTTGGCGGGGGCCTGAAAAAAAGGAAGTTGGTTCCCAACTCAAAAACCTGAGAGAATTTTCAAAATCCGATTTCGAATCCTTGCTCTGCAACTTCAATTTGACCTGTAACTGGAATTTGGAAAAGATAGCATTCTTATAGCGGAAGTTATTCAAAGAAAACTGAAAATTAACAGTGGACTTCGAAAAAAGTTTGACGAAAATTGCTAAAACCCTGAATAAAATAAAAAGTTTCAAACGTTTTTTAAAGCAAACACCAATTTTGATGTGTTTTTTCAGTGTCTCCATTATTCATAAAGATTTATTCTTTTTAGTGCATTTAAATAGAAGCTTGGTTTTAAAAAAAGTTTTTACCTTTAATTTATTATCAATAAGGATGTTTTTTCCAACGAATGTTCGACTTGTTGGTCGTCATTCACGAATAATATCTGTAATCGAAAGACAATGTTGAGAACATCACTGTACAGCATGTATGTAGGTTGTTGTTTTTGTCGAGTATTTCCCTTCGGGAAGGAAGTAAAGTTGCAAGAGCTTGAGACGGATTGGATTTCTATGCGATAGACGGTGACACCACCTATCTCCATCTCCTAAATTTAGACATGGGCTAGAGGAAAGGGAAATATTCTCTAGCATCCTACATCCGTGGTTTCTGCTGCGACCACCCGCAGAACTTTCGGACCCACTGATTTAAAGAGCACAAGCTCCATGTGTTCTTGGAGGGTATTTGGTGGGATGGGCATCCAATGCAGGCTCTAACCCCTAGGCAACCCACTGCCCACATATGTAGGTGTAGTGTCTGAACTACCGTTGACATAGTGTTTGGCGATAGATTCTTTAAGGGTTGGCGACTTCCTGCATGTGCGGGGTGGGGGTTGCTATTTTAAAAAAGAGAAGGGCATTGGCTTTGCAACGGAATGAATAGAGAGAGAGGGGGGTTGGCACCGGAGAGTACGGTCGAGGGAAGAGAAAGTCCCTTGTTTTGGGAACGAAGAAGGTTGTTTTAATCGCAAGCGAGGCGGTCACAGAGGGAGACAGTCCCTTGTTGTTTTGCTTAGCGCGAAGCTCTAAACTGTGTTAGGGACCATCGGGATGGTCTGGTGTAAGAAAGTAGAATAGAGTCTCTTAGGACTGTGTTTAAATTGATTGCTTTGAGAAACGACGGACATTGTAGTTTAATTGTTATTTGATTGTAGTGTTTAATCAAGAGATGATATATTAATCAAGGAAATTATGTTAATCAAGATTTAATTATGTGTGTATTGATTGATGTGAGAAGTTATTAAGAAAGGAATAAAGATATGACAGTAGGTATGGTGAAAAATTACCGTCGGATGTTGCCTTTTTGCATCCCTAATGAGACCCAGTAGACTTGCGACTTAAGGTAACCCCTTAACCAATAATCACACGGACTGAGATCTAGGGACTGGGAGTCCAAGCAGGACGGAAGTGGGGGCTCAGCAGGTGGTACAAAAGTTCTTCCACGCCCTTCTTTTGGCAATAGTGTAAAGGCTTCCGTTGTGATAGTACAGCTTTATTAAGAATACTTTTTCTTACAAAGTCAACATGCCGCTTAGTGGTGGTGCATCTGTTTTCTCTCTGACTACAGCTCATTTTATACATCATTGATTCTCAACTTTTTTTTTCCGTTACACTTTTAGGAATTTCAAAATTTGGCGGCACACTAACAATAAAATAAGTTTAAAAAAATTTACTTATCTCTGTAACACACTTCCATCTATCCATGAAGGAATAAGTTAAATTTATCACTATTACCCTTAGTTTATTTCTATAAAACGGCTAAATGATTCTATTCCGGATTTTATTTTTTTTCTCAGAGTATAATTAATAATTTTAAAAAATTTGGTGGCACAAGGGTTGAGAATAACTGTTATACACGATTTTAATGCGGCGTCACTGACGTTTTTCTATCCAGCGTCATCTTCTTGGTCATCTTCTGAAATTTCTTCAGTTTCAATAAGACCCCATGTCATTTCAAGCAAGTGTGTACATTTTAGCCTCTTTACCTACATTATTTCTTGAATTATTAAATTTTCAAATGTTAGCGAACTTTTGAGTCACCTGGTACTTTGGCTTAGTATGAATTTGATTTCATAGTTTGTAATACTTTTTGTGTAGTAGAGCAAAATATATATCCGACTTATTTATTTTTCAAACATACCATATATTAACATTTCTTATCTCCTTTTCTTTCAATCATTTTTGCTTTAAATTTCCCTTATCAGGGATTGCCAAAATAAGACAGCACTATGAAGCAAGCATCACGAGAGCTGTAAGCTAGGGGTCTTCAATTTTTCACCTTCGAGAGCTAAATTAATAAATTTACAATAATCCGCGGGGGCTACATCAATAAATTCACAGTGATACACGAGCCACACAACTGCAAAATAAATATGTATTGTAGTCAGGAAATTTATATTTATAAATAAAGGGAGGTTTATTTTACAACTGATTCTATGGGAAGAGATGGTGATTACAGATTTGTATATAAATATTTATAGATTGTTTTCAAAAAAGTTAAATGAAAACCGAATTAAAACACATTGCAAACCTATTAAACATGAGTGCCTACATTTTCCCCGAAAATGTCTGAGATTGTATGCCCAGCCAGCTTTTTTTTATTTAAAATGCACTGAAATTTTTGAAAAATACGTCATTTTTAGAAAATTTTATCCCAAATGTATACCAAACACATCAATGAAGAACTATTAGTATCAAGAATAACAAAATAAAAAGACGTTTCTTAGGAAAAAATGCGGGCAGGGCATTTTTTTAAATTGCCTCAAATCCAAATGAGGGGCCACTAAATTGCCACCAGAGAGCCATTCGTTACCCGCGAGCCACGGTTTGAAGATCCTTACTATAAGTGACGAACATCGTGATTTTGATCCACTCCAATTGACCAAGGTGACCATTTAATTGATTCTCCTCTCTCTTCAAACTTCCGCACCACGCGAGGACATTGAGTCGGGAGATTTAACGTGAATCTACATGGTGAATTTTTAGCGACACCAGGAATAGATCCCGTGTGTCGACAATGCCGATTACAACTTCACAGAATAAACACTCAGCAACAACGGTCATGTGGTTTCTGTCGAGTCATGGGTTAGAGTCCTCTTCCGCGTAGAACGGATGATGCAGGAAAAATCCTTTGAGGTTCTAAAACTACAAGCAGGCGTTAGTGTGAAAGTTTGAACAATGGAGAGCCAGATAAGCTGCCATCTTCTTTACTTAAAAATTACGAGGTCTGTAAGAGTCCGAAATGAACCACCAGCTACAGGGGACTGTTAGTAGTTCTCTCCCCCTTGGGGTGTGGAATGGGAAGTATTTATGGTGTTGCCGAAAGACGCCAATGGAAAGGGACGGAGAATCCTTGCCCCCCCCATTGGAGTTAAAAAAGAATTCATTCTATGTCTGGATGCGAAGGATAGCAGTTCTGTCCGAGTGTTGTTAGTTAAATTAAGTGCTTTGTCTTTAAGTTTTTTTCTTTAAAATAAACTTTAATCTTTAAATTTTAGACCCCATGTCTTTAATTTGTTTCCATGTCTATTCATTAGAATCAAACCTTAGTAGGTCCATCGCTTGTAGTCCTCGCATTGCTTCAGAAAATCCATCTGATAAATTTCTGGGGAAAAAAAGAAATTGAAAATTATTTTTTAAATAAAAAAAATTATACGCGTAATCTCAACATAATAGAATTTAAATATAAGCTCAAAATAAGCATTACACCTCTTGAAAAAATTTTTTGGAGGATTCATTATATACAATGAAATAAGTTCAACGTGAAAAAGCAGACGAAATATTCGTTATCACGAAATAATACCACGGTCCCGATAAATAACTATGTATTTTTATATATTTTCTCTTAACACGAAATGAAAATCTCTTAACACGAAAATATTTTATTTCCTGGAATGAACAAAATACGGAAAACACTATTTGCGTTGGCCAGACTTAAGGAGTAGGAAATGAAAGAGAGTGTAACGATTCCCGCCACCCAGTTGTGAATCGGCTTCTTTGTGGAAATAATCATCACACGTGCATTTTGCGGCTGCATTTTAAAAGTTATTGCGTGGTCCCACCTGGGACCGGGACCTCCCCCGCAACCTTTGACCCATGAGAGACCCTTTTCCCGCCACTAGCAGGATGTAACTGGATGCTAAGAGACTAACCTCTGATCCCCGGAGCAGAGAGAGAGGAGAGATGATTTTGAAATTTTCAAACTGAGCAGACCCTGAAAATAACTCTTCTCTCACAAACTACATCATTTGAACTCTAATAATCTTTTGATAAGTTTAATAACTTCAATGTATAAATTGTAAATAATAGCTGTGAGGTAAATAAATTAACTGTTTAAACTGGTCAATATCACGCTACCGTTATTTATCTCAAACGTTACAATAGGTTGTTTCTCTTACACATGCTTCGTAAAAAGAAGGCAGTGAAATACTCTCAGAATAGCCTGCGACACGAACCAGTTTTGATTATCTAAGCAACTTTCATCCTCCCTTCCACTCTACAAACGCCACACAAAAACATCTCATCTCTAACCAGTTGTATTTGCTATTCGGTGACGATTACATTGCAATGTGAGTAAAAGTCAGTGAATTTGGTTCGAATTTTTTTTTTTATTTTCCCTAGCTCAGAATTTTTTTATGAGTACAATAGTAAAGAGCTCAGAAAGAAAGCAAACTGCTATTTCGTTCAAAATGAAGGTGGAGCTTTTTAAAACTGGTGATCAAAAACAGAAGACGAAATATTTTGGTATTGTCAACACAACATTATCCACAATAATTAAAATAAGAGAGCAAATTACGGCATATATTGCATGCAACATACATATCCTCATAAATAAAATGAATGAAGTAATTTATGTTTTTTGTTGTTTTTTCAATATTTTTCAACACGAAAAAATGTTTCAGTCTCCACAGTTTTGTATTAAATCATTTTACTACATTTTTTTTTTTTTGAAAATCACAATTTTTGATTTAAATATCTAATTCTAGCAATATACATAGATGTATATGGTTTTCCCCCTCTAAAAAAGAAACTTTTCTATGGATAAAACTTTAAGCAGAGAATATAAGTTAAAGAAAAATTTTCTTTCAAAACAATGAAAAATGTTTTCAAAACAACTTTCGACAAGTGGACTCAGAGAGTGAACGTTCGTGACGTAACGCCGTTGCTGCCCAATGAGGACTATTTAGGACTCTGGGGTAAAAAGGTGAGTGAAAGTGAGAGCAAGGTTGAAGATACGCGCTGACCGAGTTTACGGAAGGGACTTGGCTGTTCACTTTCTCTTTCTCTAGCGGGATGAAACTGACCTACTGATTCTCCGAGCTCCCTCATCAGGTTGAACCGTTTTTTTCCTCTGTTGCTGTGGAAGAAATTTGTATTCTAAAAAGCAAGGTATTTTGTAGTTCTTTTAATGATCTCCTTTGATAAAAACAAAAGGGATTTTTTCTTGTTCATTTTCCCTAATTATATATTTATGAATTAATATATATTATATATATATATCCGTGAGAATTTTTTTCAATAGATCGTATTACGTTCAAACTTTTTTTTTCTCATAAAAACTATTTATTTTTCAGAAGATTAATGAAAATCTAATAAATCATATTCTAATTCTGTATAAATTATTCCTTAATGCGACAAATTTAAAATACTTGTCATAGGATATACGGATTTTAAAAATATTTATCAATTTTTTCTCATTTTAAAATGAATTATCTTAAAATTTTAAATTTATTTAGTTTCGTTATAATTTTTTTCAATCACAGTTATTTAAATATAAAATGCAATGCATGTGAGTAACTACCTTTCCCGTTTGTTGTGTTCAATGATGAGGAGTGATCTAGCACCTATATGCAATTTTCTTTCGGATGATCTAAGAGATTTTAATACAATTTTTGGAAAGATTTATCTTACAATAACACTCTATAAATACCAAATCGAATACAAAAAAATAATAAGGCTGTTTTATAAAGTTATTTATTATTGTCGTTTGAATATTTCACCGAAAACAATGTAACTATAGATAGAATATGATTTTTATCCTCAGAAATAATTATTCAATTTTAAAAAAATTATAAGCTTTTTTAAAGTACATTTATAAGCTTTCTCTAATACTATGACTTTAAAATCTCATACCTTGCATAAAAGTAGTGTTTAAAAAAAGTAAAAAACCACAGTATATTAAATTTTAATGAATAAATAATGACATTTTAAATGAATAATGAGAAAAAAACTTATACATAAATTATGGTAGAATATATGAATGCAAAACTTCAAATCAGTAAGTAAGTATGTTTTAAATATTTATTTAACCAAAAACCCCAACTCGATTTGCTCAAAAGAACATTTTGTTTTCTAAAGAACGAATTGAAAAATTTTTAAACTCCTCTTAAAAATAACAAAATTACCAAACTCAATATAAATTGAATTCCTTATAAAATATGCTTCATTTTAAATTCATGGCTGCCATAGCCTATGGGTAATGGTTCACGGATTCGTGGCCAGCGTGTCATGAGTTCGAACCCTAGTACCACTAAAGATCCTTTATGTAGAGAGGTTACTGCACGTTAAATCTGTCAAGGCTCAAGTTCCACCCGATGAAGTGGTGTGGTAGTTTGGATTGAGGATGTTACCTCAGATGTCATCCTTGTCTCTAGTATTCCTATGTAACTTTTAAAATAAATATGGATACAGTGGTATCATATTTATTATTATGTTAATTACATTCCTATAGAAATCGTAGGTTCGCCTCAAAAACAAACAGCCCTTTCTTTATAGAAGTTGTTCATGAGTGATAACCCTTTTTGTTTTGTTAATCTCTATATACCAGATATATAACGAGTATTATTTGTCCGAAATGATTGACAAATTATTATTTCTTTTTTTCAGAATGGCTCCTAATTCGGTTGCAGTGGAAGAAAACATCGAACACAAAGAACCAGAGAAGCCAGAATTCAAAGCAAAAATAGTCTGGTTCAACGTCTTTCTTTTCATTTATCTTCACGCAAGTTTCCTGTACGGCATTTATTTGGGCTTCACTGCAGCCTCTTGGAAAACATGCCTTTTCGGTACGTATGTTAAATAGTAAGATTTTAACGGACGTCTTGGTCTTCTGTCTTGGGAAACATGTAAAAAATAGATGCTATTAATCCCTTAACATTTAATAGGATAATACATTGAATCAAACGAAAATGAAAGGTTTAGCGCAGTAATTCTCAAACTTTCAATCTTCGTGACCCGATTTTCAATCATAATTTTCATTGCGCTCCCCCCCTCCTTCTTATACAATAACAATACATTGAATGCAATAATAATGTACTTTAACGTTAAAGCTACAGAGCGACTTTAAGGTATCCGACTACGTTCGGAACCGTGATTTTAAAAAAGCGCATAAATGGGTACTTTTCATGATATTTAGTGTCATTCAGATTAGAATACGTGCATAAAATTGTTTTAAGGACATTTTGACTAAAAAAATTTACTTAAATATAATATTTTGGCAAAAAATTAACTTAGAATAATCTTTTTACCAAATGTTCTCCTTTTGTGAAAAATATTTCTATTATAATAATATTTTGCCTGTATATAGCTCAGATTTGTCTACAGAGGTTCAACTAGAATTTTTGAAAAATTCGCATTATTTTCAGAGTTACCACCCATTGAAATAATTATTGGCGTTTTTTTCTTAAAATTTCTCCCCTCTGTTGTCGTAAAATATGAATAATTCCACTTCTAAGTTATATATTTCAAAAATTCTGGTTGAGCCTCTGTAGAGAGGTCTTAGCTATATACAGGCAAAATATTATTATAATAGAAGCATTTTTCACAAAAGGAGAACATTTGGAAAAAATATTATTCTGAGTTAATCTTTGCCAAAATATTGTATTTAAATAAAAGAATTTTGTCAATATGTCCTTAAAACAATGTTATGCATATATTCTAATCTAAGTGACACTAAATATCATGAAAATTATCCATTTTTGCGCTTTTTTAAAATCACGGTTCCGAACGTAGTCGGATACCTTAACTATTAACCGTACAATGTAGTCGCTCTTAATTATTAAACTCGTTTTTAACTTAGTATTGATAAAAAAAATTATTACACAAAATACAATGTGAACTACTGATACATTTATAAGCATAGTACATTAGTGTAAATGTTTATTTTTTTATGTATTCTTCTTTGCTTCCTTTCAATAAATTAATCCCATTTTTTTAATAATCTTTATTTTTGACTTTTTGCTATGATCACACACACACACACCCCTCCTCGTAGGATTTTCACGTACTCCTAAGGGGCACTCCCCACAGTTTGAGAAACTCTGAATTAGCGTATACATTATTATGCCAAATGAACAAAAGAAATAAATACACATATCCGTAGTAACACTAAACCGCACACGTTTAGTGTATTATTATATTTTTTTAAAACCCTACAATAATATTTGAACATGTTGAATTTTGGTCCATCATGACACACACACACACACAAATGGTTTTTTTAAAAACTATTTTTTTTTTATTTGGTCAAACTTTTTTTCATCCTTTACATCAGTCATCCTCAACCCCCGGACCACGGACTGGTCCGTTTATCAAATGATACCTGGCCACCCTACGAACATTAAACTATTTCTATTTTATTTATTGCTGTGTATTTTGTAGTGAATTAAAAATTCTTAAATCACTCTATATTTATTTTTATTATAACTTTATCTTACTTTAAAGACATATGTTTGAATACAAATAAATTAAAAATTTTAAATCAAAACAATTTTTAAGATACTAACAATTAGCATCCCCTCCTTTCAGAGGGGGACGGTAAAATTATCAAACGTTGACCGGTTTGTTGAGATAAAAAAAATGAAGGTGCACTGCTCTAAATGACATGATCGGATTAAAAAAATCTAATATACAAAACTTCAAAAGGTTATAATAACACTCACACAAAATTATTTCTATTTCATACAGGAATGAAACATTATTTAGTTTTTAAAAATCTGTGCCCAATATAACAAATGCAATCGTCAGAGGAATGAAAAACAGAGAAAGTATTTCTACTTTCGATTTGAAATATTTCATTTACGGAATTGAGCTTAAAACTCTTTTTCTAACGATGAATTCTACCCATCTAAACTGACTCATGAATTTAACATTTACTTTTCAGCTTACATCTACGCCCATTTCGGCGGCTTAGGCATCACTGCAGGCGTCCACAGACTTTGGTCTCACCGTTCTTACAAAGCAAAATTTCCACTAAGAGTTCTCCTTTGCATGTTTAATAGCATTGCAGCTCAGGTAAGAATCAATTTTATATAGAAAAAGAGAAAAATAGACAGACAGGTAATCAGATAGATAAATAGACAGATAGACATTTATTTACGTCGCTTTATCTTTTCAAATCATAAGAAAAATATACTGGATCTGAATTGTAAAAAAATTCTATAATTCATTTATTTTTTTTAAAAAATTTTTTATTATTTTCAGAAGGAGCTATTAAGTTGTATTAAGTGAATTAATGAAAATATTTAATTTAGGAAAAATAAATGAATCGCTTGAAGTGTGAAAAATGAATGGTAAAAGATGACGATTTTACCCTTTTTTTTCTGCAATCTTTTAAATGTATCATCAAAGTATCTTAAGGATACCATAAGACTTAATGCTTCAAATATTAAATTTAAGTAGCAAGTATCAAAATGTTTGTCCGATAAGATTGTTAACAGATCTAAATTCTCCAATTCCTAGGAGCACGTCATGTTTATTTCAACTTATGCGCATATTTTTTAGTTTTAAGATAAAACTTTCACATATAGGAAACATTCGTGTTAACTGAAAAAAATGCATGAAAATACAGAGTAGTTTGTCGGCACCGTTGTATTATTTCGTGTTAAGCGTTTTCGCGTTAAGCGCATTCCACTTTATTTAAGCTTTAATCATTTTTCTTCTAGAACGACATTTTCGAATGGTGCAGGGACCACAGGGTGCATCACAAGTTCACCGAAACCAACGCAGACCCCCATAACATCAAACGGGGATTCTTCTTCGCCCACATGGGATGGCTGATGTGCAAAAAGCATCCAGATGTTATAACCAAAGGAAAGACCATCTATTTAGACGACTTGTGGGCAGACCCTATAGTTCGATTCCACAGAAAGTATGATTTTGTACCCTCATACTATTTTAATTACTTAAATATTTATTTATTTGCTCACAACGTTAAATAGACGCTTTAAAGTTCTGCAGTCATTCAATTTACACACACACTGAATGATTTTTTTATTTTCAAAAAATTTCACTCACTTTTTATTGAAGTGCAGATGAACCACATGTAGCAAAGATGTGGGCTAATAATTCTCCCCAAAACAATATTTCATTTTTATTTAGCATCATCCAACATTCAAGGCGTGACAGCCCAAGATGGGCCAAGACAATCTGAACCTGACATTTCCACACTGGCGTAGTTAGTTCTGCGTGGGCCCTGTATCAAAATTCCTTCGATGCCCTTTTTAGGTATGAGAACCCTGTTAGTCTGACTTAAGTTACACATGTTGGAGCCCCTGTAGCTTGAGGACCCCGTATCCTTGATACGGTGGTAGCTACGCCCCTACGTTTCCAACTACCTTTACTGGCAGACAAACTCCCCCAATTCATAATTTTTAAGGTCCAAGTAACCTTTCTTTGCCTTAATCCTTTTCCGAATTCCTCTACGAGAAGGGCAACGGGTATCTTCCAGTTCAGACTTTGAAACGAGAAATTTTTAACGGGGTAGGGTTGTTAGCCCTATACGCCCAACCTGTAACCTAGAGGACTAATCCCCTGATGTAATCCCTACGGACAGGGTACCAGGCCATACTCACGGATGCTATGTACACATTTCAGTCACCTTTTCCGACATGCATAAAATAGATTGGAACAATTCTTTGGGCGTTGTCTTCCTGGAATACTTATATGGACGTCCAAAATATTTATCAATTTAACATATTATTAATGTATTTAAATTTTATCAAATAAGTAAGAAATAGCCTGTGTATGCAGTATGTTGTATTTGTAATATATTTTTTGCCCAGCTCGTTACTTATCTTTTACAGGCACCTGGAGCAGACAATTATTTTTCCTAGCATTTCCAAAATGAACATTGCCTATATTACCCGATAAGATAAATTCACTAAAATGATAAAAACAAATTAATTAGAATTTAGCTTCACCCCAACTTTACCTATTTATAATCTTAGCAACCTGTATAGGCTAGAAGTTGGCATATATTTTCTGTTTTAATTTCATGTTTCCTATAACCATTAAGTTTACAGCTTAACAGAAAGAAAATAACACATTAAATTCAAATCAGACGCTGCAACTGATTCGCAGATTTTAAGGTTCGGCCTTTATTTATAATATTAGCAACCGTTATACGTCAGAAATGGGATGATTTTTTGCATGTTTTAGGCCATGTTTGGCCTCATGGTCACTATAATCGATAAGTGTTGTCTGCTTATTGGAAATCGACTTGCCCAGAATTTAAATATGCTTGCGATTTGTCTTGGGGGCTCTCGAGAGTATACTTTTATTTTATTTTCCAGCCATGAAATAGTAATCTCCTGTGTTTACGTATTTCTAGACAAAACTGCATATAGATTTTCTATGTATACAATATTCTGATTAAAATTAATGTACATTTAATAACACTTAGTATTCATTGAGATTCTCTTTTTAACCCCTTACGAAGACATTTTTTTTCCTTGCCAAAAATGTTTTAAATAAAGGGATATTTTTTATTGCATATAACTAAGCATAGTACTAAATAGAATGCGAAAATGGAAGAATTTTATTTTAATTTTCAATTTTAAAGTTTTCACTCTGTTTTTTTTTATTTTATAATTGGGGAACATGAAACTCCGAAATGTTTGCTTTTTATAAATACACTCTGTGTGCTATGAAGAATATTTAATTCCTAAAAGAATTTCTGTCATACTTAAAAAAATATTTCATGTTCGTATCTCTTTTTCAAATAGTTGAGGATTTTGTATGCGTGTGTATATATAAGCACATACAATGTGAAGCTTGGTGTAAAACTAAGTCTGCATTGAAGTGGGGACAGAGATAATATCGATTTTTGGATTATTTTTCTATTTTAATTTCTTCTTAAGCAACAAATTGCACATTACCTTGCCAGTCTCTGTTTTTTAAAGAATGTTGTGAAGAACCTAAATTCCTGTCTTCACTGAAAAATTCCTTTCTTAACGACAAAGAAAATCCAGAATGAGAAGTATTGCAGCACCATGAACAAATTATATCTCTTAAAAACACTAACACTAAAAATCTGCCTGTAAGAATTAAAATATGTGTAAATTAGAGGTAGAAAGAAGAAAATATCAGTGCCTCGTGCAGCGCATGGGCAAACCGGTTGTGGCCAGCTTTCAGTAGCCAGTACTATGTACGGGCAAACCAGTTAAGAAATTAACGCTAAAGACTAATTTTCTAAGAAAATTTTTAACCTTCAATTCTTTTATTTACTCTAAATCGTACAAAAACATAATTTAACTCTAAAATGACTATAATAAATCCATATAATTAAATACATCGCAATTTTAAAACAAAATTCTTCATACAGATTCATTTTTGTTTTTTTAGATTTTACATTCCTATGATTATGTTCTTCTGCTTCTACCTACCAACCATGATACCAGCTTGGTGTTGGGGAGAGAGTGCTTGGAATTCCTTTTTCATAGCTGCTTTGGGAAGATACTGTTACAGCCTTAACTGTACCTGGCTTGTTAACAGTGCAGCTCATAGGTACGGCGATCAACCCTACGACAAATACATAGAGGCGAGGGAAAATCCTATTGTCTCCTTCCTTGGCCTTGGCGAGGGTTGGCATAATTACCACCACGTGTTCCCGTGGGACTACGCCACCAGTGAACTGGGATATACGTTAAATCTTACAAAAGTCTTCATCGACTTCATGGCGATGATTGGTCAAGCCTACGATCTCAAATCCACCCACACAGAACTGATTAAGAGTAGGAAGTTGAAGACAGGAGATGGAACCAGGATGAAGTACGTGGAAGAAAATGAACACGAGTTCTGTAAACAGTCATAAGTTCCTTGCACAAAAATGTTGTTATTTCGCTCCAGTGGGCTAAATACATCATAATCATGTGATAAATGCATGTGTTCTACGATGAATTCAGTACTGAGATTATACTTGTAGTTGTTGTTTTACTTGTAAAATTTCATATTTGATGATTCGGTAAAAATGTCCAATATCCTTCAAAAAGATTTTAAAATTTAAAAAAAGTTCATGTCATACATGCATTTTTAAACCAAGTGCATTTTATTTACCTATGTGCATTATTATTGTTGCAAATATGGACGTTTTTTAAAAAAAGTTTCGATAAAAAGCAAAAGTTGGCAACCATAAAGCACGTGAACTGACTGGCTGGGAGGTGGTTGCATTTACTATACCACTATGACATCATCTGAATTTATGAACTGATTGGCTGAAACCATGAGTTTGCAGTTACAGTTACATAACTTGGCCCATTCCCAGTCAAAACCTTTCGTAAATGATTCAAGTTTTATGAACTATACTTCTTATTCAATGAAAATCTTGACTGCCATCTGTGTTTTCCAAAACAATTTTGATTACCAAGAACACACTGCAATTACCATGTGACTATGACGTCACATATATATATATGAACT
The DNA here is from genome assembly GCA_019973935.1 of Trichonephila clavipes. Taxonomy (NCBI): domain Eukaryota; kingdom Metazoa; phylum Arthropoda; class Arachnida; order Araneae; family Nephilidae; genus Trichonephila; species Trichonephila clavipes. The sequence continues at coordinate 280,126 of BMAU01001360.1, read as the reverse complement.
TATTAAAGAGAAACTCATGACTGTGCAGTTATCACGCGATTATGACGTCATATGAATTTATGGACTTATTAGCTGAAAACAAATGACTGCAATTATCATGGGATTATGATGTCACATGAATGATTCCAATTGTCATGTGTCTATGACGTCACATTAATGTTTGAAATTACCATGACACTATGACGTCACATGATTGATTGCAATTATATCGTGACTATGACGTCCCAGAAATTTATGAAATTATTAGCTGGAAACACATGACTGTAGTTATCATGGAACTATGACGTCACATAAATTTATGAACATATACGCTGGAAACACGATTGCAATCATCATGTGACTATGACGTCACATGAATTTCGCCAATTCATATTACTGAATGTAATTCAAAATCAGCTCAAACTTTTATTAAAAATTTTATTTCATTTAACTGAACATCAACAAATCTCTTCATACCTGTGTTACATATCCAGTTCTTAATTTTTATTTTTGAAAAGGCTGACTTAGCAACAGTGGTGCACACAAGGGGAGGGGGATTCATATGTCCGGAACCCCCCCCCCATAGCGCTTGATGTTTTTTTCGATGAATGATGATCCTATGCATTTAGTACATAAAATTTAACTAAGTTTTTGCTATTAATAATTTATTTTATTAATTAATGCTACTTATTAATTCATTAAATTTATTTTTTACTGTTTTTCTTTCCCGAAATCGACAAAATCAGAAGAATATGTTTGACGGCGTATTGAGATATGATATGAGAATAGTGGACTTACGGCCCTGGACCCCTTCCTTGAAAACTTTTTCTGTGCGCCGTTTATTCTCCTCTATAAGATATGCAACGTTCTCTGAAGCACAACTGTTGATTGCTTTAGTAGTGACAAACATTCTGTACTCTACAGGTATAATAAGTAGATGTTTTAAAAAGATTTACAATAGTTAGAGAGTTGCGCGCGTAAATGATGTGATATGAAAATATTCTCTTTCTATATATTAGTTAACTATCATTATAATTTTATGCTGCTTTTGATAAGTACAAAGTGGGTTTTTTTTGGTTTCAAAAACCTTAAATCTGTGATAATTATTTAGATCGAGTGCATGCACAATTCATAAATATTCTAAAAATAATGACTTAAAAACTAAATAACTTCCCATCAACAAATTTTAACAATTCGTTTTTCTTTTAAATACTATCTACTGACTAACATTTGGATATTTTCAGTTCATGAGCTCCACTAAATTAGCACATTTTTGAGAGAGAAGAATCTTCGAAATCTTCTTAGAGATTGTGTGTCTCGCACGAACTAATTTTCAACACAATTGAATTGCTTACTATGTAAGAAAATTTGAACTCTGTATGCAGTGTAAATATTTGTATTTATATGTTATTATTCATTTTTTATGTGTTGGTGAGATGAACATGTAAATCATTATGTAGTACTTTGTACAACAGACGAGCGTAAATAAAAATGCATTTGTTGTTTCAACCACTATATTGTTTTTCTGTGTATTTGTACTTATATAAGAAGGAATTTAAATGCGTTACTTTTTGTTGTAAAAATGTAACTTTCTTCCTGTTTCGAAGTGATAATATTTATTTGATGGATAATATTTGATATGTGATTCAAATTTTAATTTTTCTCTTAATTTTTTTAAAAAAACCAATCAAAAGATTACAGAAATTCCAAATTTTCAGTCTACTGATTTTTTTTTAAATGTTATGTATAAATATTAAGAATCAAGCAATGGCTGAATACATAATTTTTAAAAAATAAACATAGCAATTAATTTCTTTTAAGCTATGCATATTACTTTCAAACTATTTTTTCGTGGAAAAAGAGCAGGATTTTACTATGTATTGTATTTTTAAGTTCAGCATTTGATTTTCTGAAAAGTATTAACAACTTTGAATGTAAACTTTTTTTATTTTTAAAATGTACGAAGACAATACTCAAAAAGAATATATACAGTTTCTTGTGAAAATATAGTAAATTTATGTGTCTACTAGATCCTTCTTAGAAAATAAAACTATAATTTTTCATTTTTTATCTTTTGTAATACTGTTCTTTCAACAATACGCCGCGCTTCTCATTTTTATGGATGTAATTTTCACATATATAGAGATAGATAGAGAGAAGGAGAGAGTTGATAGAGTACTTCTGGGTAAATATTTAATATTTTCAAAATGCTAATTGTTACTACTCTAACCTGTAATGTATCTTGGTAAAGCAAATAAAATAATGTATAAATATATTCCAATTAAAATGTTACATTCAATGTATATATAACTCTGCAGTTTTTAACTTGTAAATATTTTTATATAAGGAATAGAAATTGCGCCATGTGTAATGAATAAATAAACACTTGGAAAAATAGATCGAGAAATATAGGCAGTTGCACAGCCAGTAACCATATAAGTTAATAAAAATTGTTGAGAAATTAAGTATGTATATATATATATTTTATATTCATAGATTGTCGAAAAGTGGTCCAATAAGTCAAAGATTTATCCGATAAATTTGTTCAGCTATGTAAGTAATGTTATGAAAATAGTATATTAAAAGAGAAAAACTTAAGCGTATCTCTTAGTACTCATCACGATATTCGGAAAAAGAAAAACTTAAATAAGGAACCTGAAAGTCACTCAAAAGCTTCAGAAAGTTTCTGAATAATACCAACTCAGGAACAAATAATTGATATTGCAAGTCAAAGAAAGAACACATTTTTCCTTAAGGTATCCGACTATTTTCGGAACCGTGATTTTAAAAAAGCGCATAAATGGATAATTTTCATGATATTTAGTGTCACTTAGATTAGAAAATGTATACAAAATTGTTTTAAGAATAGTAGTACAATAAAAAATTATTTAAATACACTATTTTGACAAAAAATGAACATAGAATGACCCATTTTCAAAATATTCTCCTTTTGTGAAAAATGCTTCTATTATAATAATATTATGCCTGTATATACCTCAGACCTCTGCACAAAGGCTCAACTAGAATTTTTGAAATATATAACTTAGAAATGGATTTATCCATGTTTTACGACAACAGAGGGGAGAAATTTTAAGAAAAAACACCCGATAATTATTTCAAATGGTTGTAACTCTGAAAATGTGAATTTTTCAAAAAAATAGTTCAGACTCTCTGGAGAAGTCTTTTCTTTATATAAGCAAAATATCATTATTTTAGAAGCATTTTTTATAAAAGGAGAACATTTTTGAAAAAGGTTATTCTAAGTTAAATCTTTGCCAAAATATTGTATTTAAATAATTTTTTATTGTAATACTATTCTTAAAACAATTTTATATACATTTTCTAATCTAAGTGACACTAAATATCATGAAAATTATCCATTTATGCCCTTTTTTAAAATCACGGTTCCGAACGTAGTCAGATACCTTAATGTCGATGCATTTATGTGGTACTTTCTCCGAAACTCACGGTGAACCGTGATTATTGACAGACTTTTTGCAAACGAGAGCACACAAAACGCCTTCTCCCGCTGCGACTCCATTTCCATTTCTGCTCCCAATTACAACACTGCTGCTACCTATTTGACAAAAACAATGTTACAAACTCAAAAGCTCATATTTTATCTTTACAATTACATATTAATCATCAATTTCTGTTTATTCATCCGGGAATTATTAAATGTTGTAATTGGGTCATTCATTTCTCTGATAAAAGGGTATATAATTTTTTTGCAATTTCAATTGATATATGTCAGTAAATATATCGATGATGATAAAAATATCGATTCATAATTTATTTTTTTAATTTTCTTTATTTATTATAAAACTAAACTTAATTTTAAGCTATTAACTGCTGAAATAATAAAATAAAAAAATATTGAAATGAATCAAGTAAAACTGATTATAAGAAACGCAAGTGCTTAAATTCGGTTTTAAACTGTTGCAATATAAAAGCAAATGACTAATTTTATAGGATAAAAGTATATAAACCAAATGAATAAAATCTACAAATGAGTCCTTGAAGAGTCTAGTAGTCACAGTTTATAATAAAGTCCAGTCTTATTCTCATCTTCGCAATTTTTTCATCACCATAGGTAGGAAGGATTTATTCTTATCTTTTATATGGAACATGGGCTGGAGACTACTTTTTCGAGTTATCGCTAACAAGCATGGACGTCTTAAGGTTTCTTGAGGCCCTGGGCCCCTACACAAATGTAGGCCCCATTTATGACCCTTAAAAGTAGACAATACATAGCATACGTTGTCAAATACTCATACAAACAATAACCGGAAACAAATAAATGTGCATGACTTGCAATCGCACAAACCAGTCCGTCCAACCTTTACCTTTTGACTGAATTAGTAATGATAGTGTATGGTGATAAGCTTAGGCCTATACATAGATGACGGTAATCACATGTAGCCAGTTGACATATAATCCAAAATTCCCTGTTTTTCGGAGAATAGAACCGGAAATAATATTTCATCGTTGAAATTATTCGAATCATGATCTTATTAAGGCTGAATTGAGAACGAACGAAGCCCTAAAGGCCGTATCACACGTACACGTTCCGAGCAATTTTTCATCCAATTCGTGCAATTTTTAGTTGCCATAGCAACAACTTTCGAAAAACTTTTTGCTAGTAAGCTCAAAAATTTGTTCAAAAATAAAAGTTGCTCGAAACTCCTCCTTCGGTGCTCTGCGTCATATACAGGATAAATATTTTAACAACGTATTATATTTTAAATGGAAAGATGCTCCATTTCTGTTTAAGCCCATCAATAAAAGAGCGAACGAAATAAAAGAAATAATTTCCGATGTTCGTTTGCCGAAGCAGAAAAAGTGGCGAGTAATTTTTCAATGTGGATATAGAGTGTGGCTGACGTCAGAGCTTGTCGTTTTGTTTATGGCAATCCTCCACCCTCAGACTAGGCAAAAAATTGGGCGAAAAAGTCGTACCAAAAGTGTACGTGTGATACAGCCTTAAGACGTCCCTGCTAACAAGAACTTTGCCGATGTTCTCAATTGTTTCTCGGCTAAAATTCATCTAGTGTAGGCTTTACGACACAGAAGTAAGTTCGTCAGCCTAACAATAAATAAAGCATAAAAATTTGGTAGTTCTAGATCATAGTACCTATTTCATTGCATGGAAATTATTTGTACAATCAATGACATTACGCCGATGTCAATGACATTACTATCTCCAGTGGAACTTCTTACCCTACTCACAAGGCGAGACCTTTTATTTAAAAAAGCCGTCGCGGTGTAAGATTTCCTTCAATTGAAAATAAATTACAGTTTAAAAAAACTGCAAAGCATCCTTTTATAGTTAATCGAACTAAGCTGTAAATTTAATCTTTTAGTCGCCAAATCTGGAAATGGGAAATCGTTAGTCCTGATGATCTTGATCAGGACAATGGAACAAAATTATTAAAATATTGTATTGTCATCGGTCCTGGACAAGTGTGTAAAATTTTGAATTAATCTGACCTTTTAAAGTGGGTAAAAATTGAGCTTAAAGATTCCGTTACATACAAGTAAAGCTTATAAAAGGGTGTTTAAAAGCTTATTGCATGTTCTTCGTTCATCGGTATAATCCATATTTCCACCATCATAGCAAGGAAACGTATGTATTATATATCGTCGATCAATTTCTTCAAATCAAAAAGAGTCACCTGATTCCGCAATATGCAGCAATTCCCGCTTATATCCCAAACCATTAATAACGATAACAGCATTTGGTGACATTGTTTGAATTGGTGAAGTCTGTAGCGGTATCTAAATAAAAAACCAGTACTAGACATCACGCGAAGACGATCGTTTTGGCGTAATCGATAAAGTACTCGCATTCGGAACGAAAGGTGCCCGGTTCGAATCTTCCTACAAGTCCTTTCATTTGGCAAAATAAGTCGACGGTATAATAGATAAGTACCTAGCAAAATGGTAGAAACATCTAGCTAGTGGTACAACAACAAAAAAAGGCAGTGAAATTGACGATACTTAAAAACATCTATTAATAACAGCAACCAGACTTTGGCATGTTTTCTACTCGTTGTCATGTATTGCTTCATAATGTCTACAGTTGGCAAGTATCAAAAGATCTTTTAATGCAACTTAAAAAAATTCATTTCAAGAACAAAGCACTGTTGAATGACAAATTAAACAATCCCAATTTTGCTAAGCACTCAGTACAAGGTCGATAAGATTTATGGTCTGACTAATAAGTCATAAGTTAAGTTTACACTTTTCAACATTATTTTCATTCAATAGGGTTATAAAAAGTGTACATAAAAATGCACAAATTTATTGTATGTATGCGCAATTTATGCACAAACGTGAAAAATATATATGGACGCCATTGTAATACCAAGTAGTTATCACATTCTGTATTTACTATTTTTTATTTATTATTCTTTTGTGTGGTGGTAAATGACGATGGTTGTAAATCGTAGAAGAGATGTATTTTCTCCTCATTAAAACATTGAAAATCCTACACAAATTACAATTGGCATGAAGAAGCTGTCAGAAGAAGAGACATGAGAAGGTATCGTGTAGTTGGTAGATCAAATGTACCAACTGAATGGATAAGTTCTTTGCCGTCTGTTGAAAAAAGAAAGTTTATGAATAGAAATAATTTTTAAAAAACTCAGATAAATGAATTCATTTTCGATGAATAAATCTCTTAACTAAATACGCATTTTTTTAAACTTGAAATCCCCGAGCATAATCTAAGTAATGCTTCGAAAATAGATACTAGTTTCATGCCTTTCAATTTTGTCTATCTCAATCTGCGACAAACGAAAAAAATAATTAGATTGTCTGAATGTATGATAAGTTAATGGGTATACAGTCGAACCTCCGTATAACGAACCTCTATTTTGCGAACTTGTTCCAGGAACATACAACATTTAACTCTTTTCTTCATGAAATTACCACCAAATAGAGAAGTGCATTTTCTATTTAACTAACTCTTTCACTCGTTATTTGATTTTTATTTCTCCCTATTTTTAAGATATTTCAGAATATTTTTCAAACTATTATCTCAATTAGTTCATTTATTTGGGGATTAATGGCTTTGAACTGGTTTTACCAGGTGCCTAACTCACCTAGAGAAATGACATTTCCGTAATTTTTCAAACAAAAAACTTAAATAAAATCAACATATTTTATCAGTAATTAAATTTAAGGACGCATGTTGTAGTGTATGCTTAAAATTGCAGGTTATAAAATAAGTATATTTAAAATTAGAAAAAGTCGAAAAACAAATTCATTAATTTTAATGTAAAATTATCTTTTAAAATTAAAAATACAGTGTACTCCTAAACAATGTTTTTTTTTTTTTTTTTGTTTTGTTTCCTTTGCAAATTTCTTCTTGAAGGGCTATATAAATTAAATGGGCAGGTCACGATGTCAGAATGGACAAAGACCGCATCACTAAAAAAGTCTTCAACACCCAACCAATTGACACAAGAAGAAAAGGCAGGCCAAATCTTGGATTGATGGCTTAGAAAAAGATATCCTAGTTTTGAGAACTAAGAATTTGAGAACACTAGCAGGAAGAAGGCTGGCCTGCAAAAGGTTTCTTGAGAAGGCCAAGGCCCACCCTGGGCTGCCGAGCCACTGAGGAAGGAAAATATATAAAAGGAATACATATTTATTTTCAAAAAAAAGTGTGAATAATTACTTTTTCAAGTAATATATAGTGTTTATAAATTTAAAATTTGTTTGATGTGGTTTTTAAATTATATTAAAAGATGAATCTCTATTTAACGAATTTTCCACATAACGAACATTTTTTCGGGATTTAGCGACTTCGTTAAGTAGAAGTCCGGCTGCAGTTCTGTTTTTCATGAAATTGTAAATAATGTTATATTGTGTTCCTCACTATACTGCGTAAAAAACCATATAAACCGAGAAAAAAAGGAGATCTTGTTTCGCCTTAGAAGAGTTCGATTATTTTTATGTGGATTCTCTTCAATTAAATTACCTATTGTTTGATTTTAAGAAATTTTAATTGATTAGTAAAGCAGGACACACGGCCATAAAATGCAATTATACTTCAGAAAAATTACAATGCAATTGTATTGAAAGTAAAAAAAAAAATAATAATAATATCAGAACTAATTTATGTTAATAAGTAGAGTAAAGAATAAACCTATAGTTAATCAAATCGCAAGTAAAAAAGAAAATAATAATTTTTTATGCAAAGAGAAGTTCATTTGTTGTTACTTCAAGTAAAGTTTTACTAGTGTTAAAATATATAACAAATCAAACCTCAAATAAAAAGAATTAATGAACTAACTTTAAAATAATATCTTGACCGTACATTTTGACGAAATTCTGAATTACATTTCTCCGTAACACTGTAACCTTCAAATCTTTTTTTTAAAAAATTCACTCCTTCGAAAAAGAATTTATGTTGATTAAATTAGATGATTCAGAGCCATCGTAAGAAACATCTTTATTCTTGACGACATCATTGACACTTTCAATATCAGGGGGATGATGAAATATTTTTAAAGAATATCATCAAAAAAACAATCCTTTTGATACTATAATCACGAACCGTTCGTCACCCTCAGTCCATTCTCAATGATTTCGAATAATTGCACAAGCCACAATCATACGTCAGTCATTCGAGTCTGAGTAATATAGTCAGACGATTTTCTCATATGACATTTTCCTTAATATTTTCGATTCTAAAATCGTTTTATACACAAGAAAAGAAATAAATAATTCATACACATCTTTAAAAAAAATCTTTTCAAAATATGAATTAAAAAAAAATGCTGATAAATATTTTATAAAATGCGTCCAGAGATAGTTTCATTTTACACATAGAACTAAAAGGGAATTAAAAATGAAGCTAAAAGAGGTTTTTCATTTAATTTGAAATCGAACGTTGAAAACCTGCATTAAGTAATTAAGGGAAAAAACTGAAGATAGATAGAGAGAGCTAATGATTTATTATGGTTCATTTACAGTGAAGGAAAAAAAAATAAGGCAACTATTTAAACTTTAAAATATTAGAGTTTTTATGTGGGAGAAATCACGCTTAACAATTTTTTCCAAAATTTTTTTAACAAAAACTTTTAATTAAGATAAATTTTTCTATCGTAACAACTCTGCAACATAAATGGAGCCACTGTGTGAAAAATCTCTCCCCCTCATTCTTTTTCTGGTACTCAATTATTTAACTCTTTATAAATTAATCACTAATAAAACATAGTTTTTGAAAAATAATATGTTAAAAAAACCACAGAGGGTATTTATTTCTAAGAAAACAATTTCTTCAAGATGTATTACAAACAATATATTTGTAAAATGGCTTATTGGTGAGGTTTGTATGAAAAGAATATAAAATTTGGAAACACACATACAAAATTTCTTTAATTATTACATTAAAAAGTACAATATACGAATCCTCAACAAAATATCTATCTTTCTTTGCATGCATTTAGTAAGAAATAAATAATATGCTTGAAATCTAAAATAAAATATTAAACTAAAATTTAATATAAGAATTAACATATCTATTTAAAATATAAATCATGGCAATTTGGGTTGGTTTTTGTTGACAACAAAAAATATCTCTTTACTAAAACAATTAAAATTTATTGTTATTATAAGCTTATTCCTTGAAATTAAAAAAACTTTTAAAAAATACATATAGTAATGAGATATTTTTTAAATCGCGTTACACATTCCTCAACAGATTTTCAAAATAATTTAAATGGCATAAGGCTTGTTTTAATTTTATTACATGCCTCTTCATACATAAAGCATTCATAGATGGCGCCAGGTGCATGCGATTCTAATTTGAATTGGCACATGTTGCATAGTTTTACTTCTGTATGTAGTAAAATACGCTTTTAAAGTAATCTTTTCAATTAATCCTTTTTTTTTCAAATCTTTTCAAAGTAAAATCTTAAAATTCTTATTTGATGGATAAAAATAACACTAGCAAAAAGTTAAACAAAATAATTTTCAAAAAGTAGTTTTTACGTGCTTTTAGGCTTATGTATCTTCAATTTTACCAATCGTTCAGAAGCAGAGTGGCGCAGTGGAAGCGTGCTGGGCCCATAACCCAGAGGTCCGTGGATCGAAACCACGCTCTGCTAGTAAATTTTTTCCGTCTACAAAAATCAAATTATTCATCTGTTTTATCTATGTATTGTCATTCTGTAATAAAATCTTTCAAATTCCTTTCTGATGTTGATCATTTTCGGAGGAAAAAAAATTTCTTAAATTATTATAAACATTTATAACATTTAAAATTATAATATGTTTAATATTTTTAAACAACATATTATTAAATATAGTTTTTAAAGCTGCCAACTAAAAATAATTGAGATTGCTTTTTAATAAATTGAAATTTAGTTTAATAAATAATAATAGAAAAGAAAGTAGAATATATTTAAACGCAATGCTTCGCAGTTGATTCTTGTAATTGTTTTCCATAATTATTTAACAAGAGTCTTTTCACTGATAATACATCTATGTGGGACAAGAATCTCTAAAAACTCTATTAATTTAATAAAATATTTCAATAAAATCATGCATAGATTGCAAACTCTTTTTCATTTTCCGTAACTCAATCATTATCATCACTCGATGTTTATTAATTTTTAAAAATTTATTTTTTGTGAGGTTGGGGAAAAGGCCGTTAGAAATGATGAAAGTACCAAGTAGTTTTTGATCCTACAAAAAAAGATTTGGTGTATTTAAATATAAGTGTTTTTAATGTTATATTTTTAAAAGTTACGTAGAATTAACTGATATACATTATTATTAAAATGTTAGTTTTTAAAACTGCTAGGCTAGGAGCAACAACTGAAGTTACGAAGTTCTTAGTTACAAAATAATTTTATTTCTCATTTACGAAAATTTTAAAAGACATTAAATAATTGTCGTTATTATTTTATATAACTAACAAAACTATTTATTAGTTTCAAATATGCGCAAACATTGAATGATTATTGCTTACGTTTTAGAAGTATAGATGGCGCCACAAAATAATTTGTCAGCTTGAATTTTCCTAGATGATGAAATTTTCTATTGTAATTACATGAGGCAAGAAACATATAAAAGTTAAATTCATTGTAGCTATGATTAAAAAATAATTTGTTTTAAACAAAGTAGAAGTCTAAAGAAAAAATTAAAATTAATTTAATTTGTTTTATAAATGAACACACATTTAACTCTCAATCAAATAACTTTTTTCTTTAAAATCATCATTACAAAAAAGAATATTTATATATATAACTTCGAGCTAATAATTATTTTTAATAATTTTCATTTATTTCAGGAATTTTTTCCATTTGCAATGCATTTGTTTTGGATCTCTTGAATCATTAAACCTCAGAAATTTTTGTTGATATTTTTGCCTTGTTTTAATTAATAAGAGATTTATTCTATAGCTTCAACATTCTTGTATTGAAATTCGAAATGTTAATCTTACAAATATAATAAGTAATGCATTAAGAAAATTTCAAATTCTAAAATAATACTTTAGCCCTTGACATGTAATGACGTTTAGGTGTCATTCACTTTGTGTTCCACTGTGCACTTACAAAGTTTAAAGATTTTGTTCTTAATATTTATTATTATTATTATTATTATTATTATAGAAGTTTTTAAATATTCTCAGGTAATTATGAAAAAGATAGAACAGTTTTCATTAGATTTGTATCAACTGAAGATATTTGCAGGAAGATTTTATTTTGTACACGAATATAGTAAATTTTATACATTGATATATGAGCTATATATTACATAAAAGCATGTGAGTTTAAGAACCTTTTTTTTTCCTTTTCCTTTTTTAAATTGATAATACCGTCTAAAATTTCTGTTATTATTTGAAGCATAAAATAGCCGAGAAAATTTGTTGCCTGGTTCCAACTTTGAATAACGAAATTCTGTAAATGAAATACTGTGGAAAGAACTCTATTCGTAATTAAATTACTAATTGAGTATTAATTCGTAATTAATATTATTGTAAATAAATTATTAATTTATTGAGAAAACTTATTATAAGGTGAAATAATTAAAAATATTTTTTTATAGGAAAATTTCTACATACAGACAAAAACTTATTTTATTCTAAAAAAAGCAAAATATAATTTTGGAAAAAAATTAATAAAATTCAATCTTGTAGAATTTCTAATTAGAGAACATTGAAATAATATATCTATGAAATTATAAGATCTACAGAACTTTTTTCATTAACTTTTGATAACAAAAAAATTTCTGCAATCTTTTTCAACTAATAATTGCAGAAAAAAGTTTTCATTTAAGTTTCTTTGTTTTGGAGAGAATTATACTATATTCCACACACTTTTTATTTTTATTAATTTTAAATTATGGACCATCTTCAACGTGAAATTAAGGGATACACACAAATTAAATACTCAACATTGGGCAATTTAATCCATTAGAGCTAATTAATTAAATTGGTACTTTAAAGTACCGTCCTTCCACAAAGGTCTAAAATATTATCACAATACGAAAAGAATGAATGACTTTTTTAACGCAATTTTAACTCTTAAAAATACTTAATATAACCAGAGAATACTAATATTTTACTGCACAAAATATTTATGTTTAAAGATTATTAAATTTAAAAAATTTATTTACTTTTTTTACACATAAAGACATCTTTTACACTTAAACTTAATTAAACGATATTTAAAGAAAGTTTTTCTTTTCATTAATACACAAAAATTCATTACACGTTATGCATTTTGAGTGATGTTTCGATGGAATGTTTTTTAAAGCACTGCATCCTGGGGTAGGAAATGCTGTATTTTCTTAATAAGAACTACTGCATCTTGAATATCGTTCAGTCTAATGATCTTCATTCACAGAATCTAGTGAAAATTCCAGCAGATTACTTGCTGGGACTCCTTCATCTGAAAAATCATCTGTTACTACATCACTGATTTCAAATGGTACATTCTGAGAAAGCTTTTTGAAGACTGAGCTTCTTTTCTCCAGATTTTCAATGAAAAGAAAATAATAATAATCATAACATCTTGAAAATCTCCAATTATTGTTAAATATCAGTTACACATAAAGAAATTAACTGTAGTTAATTTTTGAAATAAGAATAGATATTTCACTTAATTGTGTAAGAGAAAAACAAGTTCAGATGCATATTTCAAAATTTTTGAAAACGTCAAAATAATACAATAGAAAAAGTAAAATAAATAAGTTAAACTAAAAAGAAATGATAAAAAAGCGTAACTCTATAACGCTATAGTAAGGACGTTACAACACAAAGAAAAACAATAATAAGCTACATAGACTGGAAAAAAACGAAGCTCTTGCTCTAACATCTAATGAACTGTCGGTAGTTATAAGTGTGAGAATCCCCCTGGGTTCCACCCTGGACACTAAGATTGAATTGAGGCAAAGAATTACCAGACGCCATTTTTAGGATAACAAATTATATTTATTCAATTGATTCAATTAGCAACCTTCTAAATACAAATATTAAACAATATGTCTACATCAAAGGGATTTACCTTTAATATTAATTTAAATCACAAAATATGATAATAATCAACTACTAAGCTCAATATCGGATTTACCGGAATAAGAGGACCGAGAAATATACGCAACTTGAATTACTAACATTCATTAACTTTACACTAACTTTATTATATATTAACTCTTGTGGTCAGATAAACTAAGTTATAAATATCACCAGGCTATAATGTCGTTCTCTCCAAGTAGGTCAACCCTTCCAATGTGTGTGGTATTTCGCTAACTAATAACAGCAATACTCTAATCACGCAATCCACTTGAATTTTCTTAACTTCGTCACTACTTCTCTTGGCTCAATAGCCTTCTTTCTGCTAACTTAAAACGCTCTCCTTAAATACCTTAATTCATCTGCATATCCCGTTTTCTCCTTTCAGAGCTGGTTGGAAATATACGCGAATTTACAATCCCCAAAGACGCCTAAGAGTATTAGAGATAAGGTGCCGTATAGATTCGTCACAATAAGTACCACAAAGTTATTCAACTGTAAAATTAATTATATACATTGTTCACTTAAAGTAAGTAGTCAAATCGTTTTCTCTAAGGTCTTTACTAACATACAAGAAAAAATGAGACACTTACCTTTTGACATTGACTACTTTTTAGAAACAAAAATCACAATCTTCGCAATCCGATCAAAATGTCAGCTGGAAACGCAACTTCTGCTATAAAAGTATTCGCTTTCCCCGCTAAAATACTCATCATAGAATCCTTGCTGCCATATATCTTGGGAGAGATTTAAAATAAATCATTTTTTTAAAAAAATTAAAAAACACGCTTTTATGGTTAAGCGAACTAAAAGCGAACTAACTAGCTGGTATACCCGTTCAACGCACGGGTGAATTGAAAAACAAAACAATATAGACTGAAGGATAAAGAAGTTTTTAATGAGATAATTTTACGCTAATTGTAAATTAAACAAAAAAAAAAAGCTTTTTGCAAATCTAAGCTGAACAAAAAACCATGTTTGCTAAATTTTAAGTCTGTAGATATAATATCTGATAAAAAAAAAGGGGGGGTATTTATAACGCCCCGTAACTCTCTTGTGGGTTGATTTTTGAAAACACCTTCCTTCTGCTCAGCAAAAGTAACACATTGCTACAAATTTTGTGTAATAAACGCTTAAAATAGTGTGAATAATTTGTATCTGGATGTGTAATAAGTTAATATTACTTTATGATGCATTTATTTTATGTTAAATAGCTTTTACCTGCGACTTCGTCCACGTGGAATTTAACAAAAAAGTGTTTATTCAATTCGCAGAGTTTCCGAAAACTTAACAATTATGTATTCCACGTAAAGAATACCTGTGTTATAAGTATAATGTCATTCTTCTACTTTGTGAATCGATGTTTTTTTTTTGTTGTTGTTGTTTTTTCTTTGTTTTTTGTTAACTTTTGGTTTTTTATGATAAATTTATAGTACAGTCCCTCTATATACAATATTAAATTTAATGAAAAACTCTCTATATATACAATATTAAATTTAATGAAAAAATCTCTGTAAACAATATTAAATTTAATGAAAAAATCTCTGTAAACAATATTAAAAATTTAATGAAAAAATATCTCTATATACAATATTAAATTTATCAATTTCAAAGTAAATAAAAACTGAACTATTTACATGAAAGAAAACCTAACGACGTTTAACATTGATTTCTAATTATTACTTAACCCCTTCTAAGACCAGCATAAGGAGAAAGAAGCATTTCCCCAGGCCCACACGTTCTGAGAGAATACTGCACGGAGCCGGGAGAATTTCCCGATTATATATATATATATATATATATATATATATATATATATATATATATATATATATATATATATATATATATATAATCCTAATTTCATCGGATGTTCACTATTTCATTGGTTTTAATTTTGTTTTTGCAGAACCCTAACCTTTTTTTCCGAAATAAAAGTAGCCTACGTTACTCCTTATAACTGTAGCTATCTGCCAGTGAAAGTTCCGTCAAAATCGGTCCAGCCGTTTTAGAGATTAGCTGGAACAAACAGACCAACAGGCAAAAATTTTAAAAACTGATTTTTTGATTTAAGTACCGAATATATACATTTAAATGCATTCAGTGAAAAGCTGTTAATTTCAAATTACAAACAGACACCTCAATTTTATTTATTTGTATAAATTGTTTTGATTTAACAATTTTAATTTAGTTACATTCAAATATATGCCTTCAGAAAGAAATGTAGTTACACCACACAAAAATGAATTAAAGTGATTTTCGTGGAAAGTTGTGCAAATCCGAGAGAAATGCACCACTTTAAATAAAATGGCAATAGTTTAATGTTCTTTAGGCGACCTGGCACCATTTCATCCACGAACTGGAGGTTGAGGATCACTGTTCTAGAGGGCCCAAAGCCTGACTGATGCCAAGTACGTATTTGGGTTTGGGGCCCAAAATCTGACTTTGTAGGAGGACCCTAGTATTCTTCTTTGTGCCACTGACACATACATAAGGTAAAGGGATGTTGTAATATTTCCTTTAGACATGTGTGTGATGTGTGTATGATATGTGTAGTTTTCTTCTGTATTTCTCTCAAATTCTCTTGAGAGGGGGTTTCACGAATTCAATTTGATTCTAAGCCCTCCTAAACTTCACAACATCGTGCTATGCTTATTTTTTTTTTACCGAATTAACAGGAATACGATAACAATTAACTGCAACATCAGTTCTCAAATAGTGCCACATCGTGAAATTTATGTGGTTGCACAAGCAACCGAATACGACCAATTCGAGTGCAAAGATTAAGACCATTTGTTTCTAGAATGTTCTGGAAGTGTTTTTTCCCCTTAAATCAAAATAAACAGGAGAGGGGGGTTGGATTGAGAGGAGGACGCTTTTTTTTAGTCCTAAACATTTCTTGGTCGTTTTGGCTGCGGCTTTAATTTATGAACGTCTTATTGATTTCATGCATTGTGACGTCATCACATTGTGTCCAACCATCGTCTATAAATAAATGGAATTATTTCGACCACATTTATACAAAAAATCAAAATAGAATCAGAAAAAGCTGTAATTTTTTCTAAAATATATGTATGCGTGCTTGTGTATCTGAGTAAGTGATAAAGATCAATGCCTTACGATATTAGCAGATTTAATGATTGATTCTATCATTAGAAAGAAGCCGAATAACATCGGTAACATTGAAACATTACCCACACGCACACAATCAGTATGTGAAGACAGCTGACTTTCTTATCATTTTTATAGGAGGAAAATAAAAGGAGAGAAATGGAAGAAAGAGAAATTGACTAGTATTTTCAGAAACAAGTAAACTTGTGTATTCTTATCCTTGTAAATTATTTTCTGCTATATCGACTAAATTAATAACTGGTTTTCAAAACTGGAAAACTATTACGGCAACTATGTCTAACCACGAAATATCAAAAGAACATATACAGAGTGTTTTTTTTTCGAGGTGTAGAAGTTTAAGTTGGCATTACTTTCCAAGATGGCGACCGATTTGACAGCTGTCAAGAGATTTATTCTCAGTTTGGTTTGGCAATTCATCATAAATAGACTCACGCCTGAACAACGCTTTCAAATTGTGCAATTTTATTTCGAAAATAATGGTCGATTTTCATAAGCGAATTTTGTTTAGCGATGAAGCGCACTTCTGGTAGAAGGGCTACGTCAACAAACAAAACTGCCGCATTTGGAGAGAAGCTAATCCACGAATGTGTATGTCGAAACACCGTTGCATCCAGAAAAACTGACTGTTTGGTGCGCTTTATGGGCTGGTGGAATCCTTCTTCAAAAACGATGAAGGCCACAACGTTACAGTCAATGGTGATCGGTATAGAGCCATGAAAACTAACTTTTTCATTCCTGAATTGAACAATCATGATGTCCAGGAGCTGTGGTTCCAACAAGACGGCGCAACATATCACACAGCTCGTGCCACAATCGATTTATTGAAAGACACGTTTGGTGACCGCCTAATTTCACGTTTTGGACCTGTGAATTAGCCTCCGAGATCTTGTGATTTAACACCGATAGACTATTTTCTGTGGGGCTATGTAAAGTGATTGGTCTATGCGGATAAGCCACAAACGCTTGACAATTTGGAAGACAACTTTCTTCGTGTTATTGCCGATATACGGCCACAAATGTTGGAAAAAGTCATCGAAAATTGGCCGTCCAGATTGGACTACATCCGAGCCAGCCGTGGCAGTCCTATGCCAGATATTATATTTAAAATGTAATGCCACAAGATTATCTTTCGAATAAAAAAAATTCTTGTCAATCGAATAATACATCGTTGTTTTATTGCAATTTAAATTTCTATACCTCTCAAAAAAACACCCTTTATTAGCCATGTGGCTCTGAATAAAAGGTCATCTAAATTTAATAGAATTGATAACAATTACAGAAAAGAGAACACGAAGAACACAGTTAGAGTGAAGATTAGAAGCGAATATAATATCAATTATAAAACTTTTGAGCTGTTTAGGGGTAGCATTCAGAGGTCACAATGGAGGTCAAGAGTAAACAAGGAAAGGAAATTACTTAACGTGTGTGTGTGTCTGGAGTGTCTGTGAATACGATGATTTCTTGAAGTTGCATCTTCATCAATGGCGCACACAAGGGGTAGGGGAGGGTCCTGGGGGTCCATACCCCTCCCCAAAACCATTGATTTTTTCCGATTGATTATAATTCTAAGTATATAGTACGTAATATTTAATTAATTACTTGTTATTAATGATTAATTTCATTAATTAATGCTAATTATTTATTCAAAAATTAGTTTTTTGCTGTGTTTTGTTCCCAAAAATCGACAAAATCTAAAGGAGCATGATACAAGAATGGTGAACTTTCAGCCCCGGACCCCCTCCCCCTTGAAAAATTCCTGTGTGCGCTACTCATCTTCATTAATACACCAATAGAGGATGAGATAACGTTAGCTACTTGTCCCACCAAATTTACGACGAATTTATAAGTATTATTGATAAACAAGTAAGAGCCAATATAATTGTTGAAATTAAGAATGCGAAATATTACAGTATCGGAAATGACTCTACACCGACTTCCTACATGTTGACCAACTAACGTTCGTCTTAAGGTGGGTCTCATCTGTTGATGAAATAAAAGAAAGATTTCTGCAATTCATATATAGAAAGGGTGTTTTTTTAGAGGTATAGAACTTTAAATGGCAATAAAACAACGATGTGTTATTCAATTGACATGAATTTTTAATTCGAAAGATAATCTTGTGGCATTACATTTTAAATATGATTTCTGGCATAGGACTGCCACGGCTGGCTCGGATGTAGTCCAATCTGGACGTCCAATTTTCGATGACTTTTTTCCGACATTTGTGGCCGTATATCGGCAATAACACGGCGAATGTTTTGTTCCAAATGGTCAAGCGTTTGTGGCTTATCCACATAGACCAATCACTTTACATAGCCCACAGAAAATAGTCTAGCGGTGTTAAATCACAAGATCTTGGAGGCCAATTCACAGGTTCAAAACATGAAATTAGGCGGTCACCAAACGTGTCTTTCAATAAATCGATTGTGGTACGAGCTGTGTGACATGTTGCGCCGTCTTGTTAGAACCACAGCTCCTGGACATCATGATTGTTCAATTCAGGAATGAAAAAGTTAGTAATCATGGCTCTATACCGATCACCATTGACTGTAACGTTGTGGCCTTCATCGTTTTTGAAGAAGGATTCCACCAGCCCATAAAGCGCACCAAACAGTCAGTTTTTCTGGATGTAACGGTGTTTCGACATACACTTGTGGATTAGCTTCTCTCAAATGCGGCACTTTTGTTTGTTGACGAAGCCATTCAATCAGGAATTGCACTTCATCGCTAAGCAAAATTCGCTTATGAAAATCGGGAACAACGGCAATCTCGTTTTGGGCCCATTCGACGAATCTACGCCTTGCTTGATGATCGTTTTGATGAATTGCCAAACCAAACTGAGAATAAATCACTTGACAGCTGTTAAATCGGTCGCCATCTTGGAAAGTAATGCCAACTTAAGCTTCTATACCTGGGAAAAAAAAACACTATTTATTAGGTTGGGGAAAAAAGAAATCCATTATTTTTCGGTAGATGGCTGTAGTGTCGATATCTTGTGAAGTATCGATCCAACAATATCAAATTTATGCTCGTTGTCAAGGTGACATTTCACACTTAAAAAATTAGATTACTGTTTTTTGTTTGGTTCATTCAGTTGTGAGTTACAGGGTGTTAAAAATGGAAGTCAACAAAGAGAAAATTCGGTACATTTTACAGTTTTTCTTTGATAAAAGAGAAAATGCAAGCCAGGTGGTTGAAATTGTGAATGGTGTTTATAGTGCCAATACTGTAACAGCTAAATACGTGCAATTTTGGTTTCGTCGATTCCGTTCAGGCATTTTTGATGTAAAAGATGCACCTCACACAGGCAACCCGTTGTCAAAAATGTCGATAAAATCACACAAATAATTGAAGTTCACCGGCATGTTAGTAGTCATAGCATCACCCAGGAGCTAAAAATTGACCATAAAACAGTTTTAAATCATTTGCGCAAAGTTGGATTCAAAAAGAAGCTCGATGTTTGGGTGCCACACCAATTAACACCAAAAAACAGGATGGATCGAAACTCCATCTGCTAAGTCTTGGCCAAACGATATGAAATCGACCCATTTCTTAAGCGGTTGGTGACTGGGGATGAGAATGGGTCACATACGACAATATTGTGCGAAAACGGTCGTGGCGTTACATATATATGTTATCGTTAAAGTGTATATCATAGAATAATTAGGTATTTCATGAAAAAACTAGACTAGTCAGTTAGAGCAGTGATCCGCAATCCCCGGGACCGGTACTGGTCCATGGATCAAATGGTGCCGGGCCGCTTAAAGAACATTAAACTATTGACATTTTATTTAAAGTGCTGGTAAGTTTCTCAAGGATTTGCGCAACTTTCCACGGAAATCACTTTAGATTCCACGTTAAATCACTTGTATTCCTTTTGGGTGTAACTATATTTTTTATTCTGAAGGCATATTTAAATGTAACTAAATTACAATTGTTAAATCAAAACAACCTAAAATACAAACAATCAACGTGTCTCACCCTTTGCGAACCGCGGTAAAATTATCAAATGTTGACCGGTCTGCAGGGATAAAACGGTTTGCGGAGCACTGAGTTATAGTATATAATAAATGAAAAATTTCACCTTACCTAGTTATTCTGTTAAATAATCAGTTATTCTATGAAATAACCAATGATAGACCATTAAAATGAAAAATAAACAATTTCAAAGTTATTTTATAAATTAATTGATTATAAACAGCTAAAATTTCTCGAAAAATACATTTTATCACTATTTCGGATGATTAATTGAAAAATAACAAGGGAAGGCAGATGATATGATTTATTATTGCTCCTATTGCTAACATTAGTTAAACAAAAAGGGGGAAAAAAAGGATATGTTGCAGTTAGTTATATTTATAGTTATATTTAAATATTATCAACAACAACAACACAAAAAAAAAAACACTTGAAAGAAAAACTGTTGCTTCAAAAAAACAATGTGTAATCTTTTTGAAGCAAAAATGTAGAGAATATTAAGTTAAGTTTTATGAAATACCTTTACTTTACTTTTTGTTATTTATAAGAGCAAAGATTGCTGTGATGACACTTTGAATTCAATTACAAACTATTTCTGGAGCATGCACACTCTTGTAAATGGTGTTTTTTTAGAGGTATAGTGCAATAAAACAACGATGTATTATTCGATTGACATGAATTTTTTTATTCGAAAGATAATCTTGTGGCATTACATTTTAAATATGATTTCTGGCATAGGACTGCCACGTGTGACGTACTGGTTACGAAATTCACAGCCAGGCTAGATATATAAATATTTACAATTTATTTACAGAACATTCTAGAAACAATCTTACATCCAGAGCCCGTTTATCTCGTCTCTCTCTCCTCGGGACCCTCAAAACCGGTCCTCCGCATGTCCTTTTAGACGAGTCTATCCGGAACGTAGGGGATCGGGATTCTAGTAAACCCTTCTCCCCCCACTTCCTCGGAACATTCGCCACAACTCCTCCTTCCTCTAGAGAGAACTTTTTTCTGATGGAGGAAAAGTTCTGTTCTTTTAAGGTCCACTAAAATCACTTAGGAGATATCACTTAAAAGTTCTAGGTAACACTACCTTTTTAACAGTGTACGATTCCCTTCTGGCCAGAATGACATACTACAATACAATTAACATATAAAAATTCAAAATAAATGAGAAAATCACAACTTATTAGATATTGACAAATTACACTTATCTAATGAATAACTCAAATCAATAACACAATCATTTTACTCAAATCTCCTATTTATGAACTAAAAAAAACATCAAACACTTTACACGTCTTACACACAGTCTACTCTAGAATCATTCTAATGAAATGATTACATCACCATATTAGAAATATATAGTTTTTAAAAATAAGAACATTTTTTTTTTGTGTGAATCAAAAATGTTTCAAGAATCACACAACTATATTAAATATTGAGATATATGCACAACATTCAGTTTTATTATCATAATAAATCACTACTCATAAAAAATGCTTATATTCAAAAATTGGTCATGCCTATAGTATGCATGTTTAAAAGATATGAATATCATTTCGATTGTATAAGAAAATAGTATACTTAATAAGCAATACCTTTTTTCACAAAATGGTTTTTTTTTAACTACATAAACATTCTAGCTTTCAATCAGAGAAAATACTTTGAACACATTAAAATGTGAAGATTTTTTTTTTTTCAGGCGATTGAACATCATACATTTTTTTAGAAACCGAAATTAATTTAAAGTTTATGATCTGCATACAAAAAAATAAATAAAATTGTTTCGGGTTGAAAAATAAATCGTTTCGTGAAATCAGGGGCGTATAAAACTGAATTAGTCTACAAATTTCCCTCAATTGTCTAAAAAACTCTGGACATTCAGAAGTCCATTTAATGTCCCCTTTCTTTGATTTTCTTTTTAACGTTTCTGTAACCGGAGTAACTAACCGAGAAAACATAGGGATATATTGTCGCTCATATCCCAAAACTTTAACCTGAGTTTTATACCGTAATATTGAAAAATCTATCATTGTCCTAGCCTTCAGTTGAGCTGGGGACTGCTTTCCCAACCCCACAACATGACCACAATATTCAACGTCATCCTGAGCGAGTTCAAATTTCGCTAGCCTGACCGCTAAAAGTGTGTTTAGCTCCAATATCCCATCCATGTGGTCTATAGGAAAGTCCCAGCCCTCTGAAAGACAACCACATTGTCGAAATATGATAAATCAAACTTTTCATGCCCTTGAGGTAGTTCAGCCATCAACATGCTGAAACAATGAAAGCATTTTTAATCTAAATGGCACTCGTAAGGACAGTAAGTTCCTAATTTTTGAAGTAACTCGGCAGTTAAAGTACTCATAAGTAAGGTATCTCTATCTGCCTGGATCTCTCTAGGAAAGACCTTTCTAAAAATCTGTGGCAACGCCTCAACAAAGGGTGTGGATGCCGTCTCAGGCACTGGTACTGCCTCATGACACCTCGGTGACATAGACATGCCAGATAAAATATGTTTGTTTTTCTGGTATAATAGGAAGGGGTCCTACTCTATTAACATTTAACTTAGAAAAAGATTTCTCGTCTTACAGGAACTAATTGCATGGGTGCTATTTCCTGATCTCTGACTTCGTTATTAATGCCATTTTCTATCTTTTGAATCAAGGGAGCTGATTCTTTACTTTTCTGCTGTGTTTCTATGAATTCATAAGCATTAATTTTAATTAAATTCATAGTGTACTGGTCTTCTTTTGTTAACGAAGGTACAAGATTTTCCTCGGTTTCAACTAAATACTCTCCTAATCCAAATTGATCATTATATTTTTCCTTATCCAAATGTACCGGACTAACAACTGGCTTTGAGACCACGTGTCCCAGCCCACACACTCAATCTCCAGGTCTGCGGGACGCAGACACGCCATACCATTATCCAGAATATGTTTGATCGATGCATGCTCACCTGTAAACATCTCTGGTGCAGCATATTTTTCACAACCTATATCTAATGAGGCTTCTGTATCCTTAAGGACAGGCATCTCAACCTCTCATTGTCCTTACTTCTAATAATACAGGGATTAAGTGAAACGCTTTCGATTTACCTTTTACTTTATTTATAGTTTTAGAGTTGTATTTCTTTAATTTAAGAAGTGTTTTTAATTCAATAGTGCTTAAAATATACATTTCATTTAGATCAAAATATTTACTGACACGTGACGTGCTAGTTTTTAACCTTTTCTCAATTATCATACTTAACATTTCTCTAACGAATTCTTCTTCGTAATTTGGGCTATTAACAATAAGATTTTTAAGGTCTATTATTTTTAGATCGTCGTTTACTTTTTCACCTAATTGTTTTGCAATATATCTTAGTTCTGCTATTCGACCTTTTCCTAAATAAGCCATTTTTAGCCAAAAAGTTTTTACAAATAAAAAAAAAATATTTCGAACCCCACAATTAGAATGAAATATCACTTATACACTTTTTCTTAAGAAAATAATAATAAATAGTAAAATTCAAAATTGGTAATCATTAAAAATACTTTTAAGCAAATGTATGCCTATACTTAATTATTACTAGCAAAACTCCAATACGTATTTGATAACATAATAATATTTGTAACACACATATACACACTATTTATATATAGATATAAAAATACTTTTATCAAATTTTATACTAAGATTTTTTCAATGAAAAAAAAACTAATTTTCATAAAAAAACAATAAATTGCAAAGTATCAAAAGCCAAGTTTTTTTTTAAAAAAAAACCTGCTATTCTTCATACAAAATAGCTTAAAATAAATATTTAATATTAATTTTTTAAAAAAGAATTACTTTTTATGAAATGCTTATAGATTTTATATGAAACCTTTCTCCAAGTAACTTGCGTAATTTTAACTACAACACACCGGAAAAGCAATGGATAAAATACACAGTATTACATAATCATGCTATTCGCAAAAAAAAAAATATATATATATATGTTTAACTAAACAATTTCTCTGCTATCACAGGATGTGACTCATGCAATTAAAAATATATATATATTTATTCTCCAGTAGACAATTAGTAGCTTTCCTAAATTATATGTTTATAAATAGAGAACCAATTAGAATAACATGAGAACAATTGAATCTCAATACATAGGATATGTAATACAGTTTAGTCACCTAAATTTAGTACTTCAAAACACAAACAAATTTTTAAAAAAGCACAAGATGTGATTTAAATAATTTGGCCAGATAGAAGGAAATCGTACCTGAGAAATATATTTTCGTTGATCCGCACTACGTACTACGGCGCTTCCAAGACCAGGGGTTGATCTTATCTCTTTTTTCTTTCCTATTTTAGGAATTCTTTGTAGACGTGTAAATATTTTTTTTCTTATGACAGGAATTGTCGTTGGCCGGGGTGGCACTCGTTTCAAGACCAGGGTAGTCTAAATTCTTTCTCTTATGACAGGAAATGTCATTTGCCGGGGTGGCACTAGTTTCAAGACCAGGGTGGTCTATATACTTCTTCTATGAGCAGAACTTCTTGCGTGCCGGGACGGCTCTAAGATGGTGTGAATTTTCTGTCATACTCAATCTTAATTCATCGATTATATATCTAGCCAAAAATTACATTTGAGTAATTATTCATCTCCGTCGGTGCCTCCATTAAATAGACTGTGACGTATTGGTTACGAAATTCACAGCCAGGCTAGATATATAAATATTTACAATTTATTTACATAACATTCTAAGAAACAATCTTACATCCAGAGCCCGTTTATATCGTCTCTCTCTCCTCGAGACCCTCAAAACCGGTCCTCCGCATGTCCTTCCTAGACGAGTCCATCCGGAACGCAGGGGAACGGGTCTCCAGCAAACCCCCTCCCCCACCTCCTCGGAACATTCGCCACACACGGCTGGCTCGGATGTAGTCAATCTGGACGTCCAATTTTCGATGACTTTTTTTCCAACATTTGTGGCCGTATATCGGCAATAACACGGCGAATGTTGTCTTCCAAATGGTCAAGCGTTTGTGGCTTATCCGCATAGACCAATCACTTTACATAGCCCCACAGAAAATAGTCTAGCGGTGTTAAATCATAAGATCTTGGAGGCCGATTCACAGGTTAAAAACGTGAAATTAGGCGGTCACCAAATGTGTCTTTCAATAAATCGATTGTGGCACGAGCTGTGTGACATGTTTCGCCGTCTTGTTGGAACCACAGCATGTATTTAAAATGGTGAACCATCAGTGTTGAGATAATAGAACGTAGTGGAGAATCATCAAGGAGAGTTGAGGTAGTGAAGTCTCAAGTGGAAATTGCTGGAGACCTTATTGGGACGATCAACTTTGCTTGGTACTGAATCGGTTGAGAAAGTGTGTATGGTTTGCCAAGGGCGGATGATAGAGGAAGCTAGAAGTCAATTCATCATCTGTCACAATGTCTTGATCCAGCGGATGATTTTGACGCAGTGGCGCAAACAAAGGGGGGGGGGTGTCCTTGGGGTCCGGATCCCCCCCAAAGCCCTTGATTTTTTTTTCGATTGATAATTCTAAGTATATAGTACGTAAAATTTAATTAATTACTTGTTATTACTGATTAATTTGATTAATTAATGCTAATTATTTATTCAAAAATTAGTTTTTTATTGTGTTTTGTTCCCGAAAATTGACAAAATCAAAAGGAGTATGATACAAAAATGGTAAACTTTCGACCCCGGCCCCCCCCCCTTGAAAAATTCCTGTGTGCGCTACTGTCTTGACGGGGTATTTTTCCATCCAGAATTACCAGTACACGTGAATAAATAATCAGACCTTCCTGCCTATCTAAAGCAATTAGCTCTAGAGATAATTGGAGATATACCAATTGACGCCGTTCTGGTTTATACGGATGGCAGTAGAGACGATTATTATTGATCTGGCAGCGGAATTTACATCAAATCGCAAGACTATATCTGAAGAATCTAGAGGTGAAATCCAGATGGCTGCTCAGTTTTTCGCAGTGAGCTAATAGCCATTGATGAGGCCCTTAGTTCTCTTGCATCTCTTCCAAATGGAAACGAGATTTATATACTGTCTGGTAGTAGAAGTGGAATATACAACACTTCTTCAATTTGCAAAGTGTGAGAGATATTGTTGAAGTGTCAATACTCACCAAGTTAAAACGACTTTCCACATCGCATCAAATTCATCTGCAGTGGATTCTCTCTCACATAGATCTAGTGGAAAATGAGATTGCGAACACTTTGGCCAAGGCTGGCGCTTGCGAGGTACTAGAGCCGTCAGCACCCCTCACCTTTTTGGAGATTTTCTCTAGAACTAAACGCCAGAATAAGACCGCTTGGGTTACCCCCTCCCCCCAGAGCACCATTGGTTTCAGTGTTCTCGTCCTGGAGGCTCTCTGGCTCACGGTTTTACAAGACAGGATCAAACTTTTCTAGTCCACTGTCGAAGTGGCCATATCAAAACAATGAAATTTTCCGAAGGATGCAAGAGCTTTGAAATGTGCACGAGCACGTTTCTGAGCCGGCCTTGCCTGCTCACATCTTCGAATGCCTAGGTCTCACCAAGTAGGATTTAGCAGACGATCCCTTGCTGGTGTTGGATTTTTTGAAAGTGTATGATGTCATGGACCTGGTCTAGCACTGCTGACCAATGGGGGCGTGCAACAAAAACAGGAGTCAATTACCATGACACTTAACTTCCGTGATAGACACTACTATGGCAGCAGAAATTTAAAGTCGGAGCATGAAGAATATAGGAACCTTTATAAGTTCAACAAAAACTGTGATTGCGGTGAGATATAGGGATGAAATCTTGAAATCCTATGTTTACATTTTCAGGGAAGTAGTGGACTTATATAATTCATATGACGTCATAGTTACATGATAACTGAGTCGAATGTTTTCAGCCAATCAGCTCATAAATTAATGCGACGCCATAATTATGTCATAAATATGATCACGCGTTTCCAGCCAATGAGTTCCTGTGCTTCACTGTTGCCAACTTTTGCTTTTTGCAGAAATTTTCTTTTAGAAAGTACATATTTGTCAACGATATAATAATGCACATATTTAAGCAAAATGCACTTAATTTAAAGGTATTCGTGTAATGTAAGTTTTTTTTTATTTTGAAAACTGTTTGAAGAATTTTAACACGTGAACTCTTTACTCACATTCATCAAATTTTAAATATTATCTTAACTTTACAAGTTGAACAACTGGTATGTCACTTTTCAATCAATGGGAAACACGTGATTGCTTTTATCATGTGACCATCATGAATTTAGTCTATTGTCATTGATATGGGTGAAAGCTGTCGTCCAAATAAGGCTCGTCTAACCATAAGATTTGAGGAAAGTGGGGATATATATATATTTGTCAGT
The DNA here is from genome assembly GCA_019973935.1 of Trichonephila clavipes. Classification (NCBI taxonomy): domain Eukaryota; kingdom Metazoa; phylum Arthropoda; class Arachnida; order Araneae; family Nephilidae; genus Trichonephila; species Trichonephila clavipes. The sequence goes on along the minus strand of BMAU01001360.1, from coordinate 252,119 downwards.
TGGATCTGTTAAAGTGACGTCTTAAGACTTTTTGAGGCCCTGTGACCCTATGCATAAGTAGGACTAGCCTGCCACACAGTTAAGTATGCAGATTGATTCAAAAATCAGCCCTTTGTAGGCCTGAGCCTTCCTCAGAAGTTTTTTCCGTTCTGGCCTTCTCCCAGCAATTGATCTCCAGTTCTTCACTTTTAGAATGGCAAAGTCCTCATCCACACAGTCTTTCTACCTCCTTTGGGGCCTTCACTTTGTCTTTTATTAGAGGGAGTTGCATTAAAAATCTTCAATGCTGTTAGTTCTGGGCTCATTCTTACTATATGCTCTGCCCATCTCATTCTACTTAGTTTTATGGACTTAAGATTTCCGACTATCCTTAAAACGTGATTTTTTTCAAAAATTGACATTTTTTTTTTATGGATTTATTTTATAAACTGTCTTATGAACTTTGTAAAAATGCCAAGTTTTTTTATTTTCCATTCACTAGAGCAAAAACTACAAGTGTTTTAGTAAAGCAGATGTCATGACTTTGAACCAGATATCAAACTTTAAAATGCATTTTACTCGAAATGTGTGCGTGTTTTTTTACGAAAAACTCAACGGGGACAGTGATTGCTCAAAAAGTTTTAACAATAGTTAATTGAAATTTTTGTGTACGTTCACTGTAATAGTTGAAGTGTTTTAAACTTCACATTTCTCAATTACTGATTTATTAAAAAAATGTACAGTTTCTTACGCGAATAAAATCACTGTTTTTTTAAGCAATTTCATATAATACTCGTAACTAAGACAAAGTGCTCTAGTTTTTGTAAAAATTAAAATATCTCTTATCCTGAAGGTTTTTTCAAAAATGAAGATGCCACTCAATCTTCACGATAGTGTTGAGAGTGACCTACGCGTCTCTCTTGTGAACAACGGGTGGTGGGTCCCTACTTGGCCACCGTTCTCGTCGCTCTTTTCTCAGCCCCGGATCATCGAACTCCGCGTCTAGAGTCCGCTCGCTGAATTCCCCATCTCCCTCGTTAACTCGCTGGTGGCTGCGTTGTTAGCACCCTCTAAAGAATGTTCATGTGGAAATTTCCCACAAATATATATAATGATCTTGAACCAAAGAAATAACGATTAGCTGCAATAATTCTCTTTCTGATTTCAAGATTCATATCCTTTTGGTAATTTATTTCTCGTCTTAGGTAAATTTTTTTACAGATTAAAATTTAAAAGAGTCTATTTCAAACCAGTTAGGGATGGCGCACACAGGAATTTTTCAAAGGGGGAGTGGGGGTCCGGGGTCAAAAGTTCACCATTCTTGTATCATGCTCCTTTTGATTTTGTCGATTTTTGGGAACAAACCACAGTAAAAAAGTAATTTTTGAATAAATAATTAGCATTAATTAATCAAATTAATCATTAATAACAAGTAATTAAATAAATTTTACGTACTATATACTTAGTATTATAATCAATCGGAAAAAAATCAAGGGCTTTGGGGGGGTCCGGACCCCCAGGACCCTCCCCCTTGTGTGCGTCACTGAACCTACCACAATATATATATATATATATATATATTTCTCTTCTCCATATTCAGTCTTAGATTCAGTTTTCTAGCAGATCTCTCCAGTGCCAGAAAGCTCTCACCCAATGCACCTCTAGATCTTACGATAATGTCCACATCATTGGCATATGCCAGAATATGTATGATTAAAAAATAATGTCATTAATCCCAGAGCAATTTTTATTATTTTTTTTTTAGTTATTTACATGAAATTTTCAATATGGTTTCCCTTAGCATTGTTCACTTTGCGTAAACCCTTATACAAATCCAAAAGTGCCTTGGTGACCATTTTTAGGGGTATTTTTTCAAGTTCCTCTTTGATTGCTTTTTGAAGCCCTTGAAGTTTTCTTACTTTACGTCTATTTAACTGTTTTTTAAGTATCTCTATAAAAAAATAATTGCACATAGCATAGTCAGGGTATAATGATAGCCATTTCTCAAAAGGAATTTTTTTTCCATCCTTCAGCTATTTTCTAGTTGATTTTGTACTATGACTTGGTGATCAAGTAAGTTTCCTTGAGTGTAAAGACGTTTACTTTCTTTGATCATGTGCTTCAAAACTTAATTCTGATAATATTTAGCATGAATTTTAGCCTTTGGTTCTACAAAAAGATGGTTTTGTTAAGCCTTGAGAGAACATCCCCCCCTTACCACAATAAATGGCGGCCAACTTGCCTTTTGCAAAACAGCTTCGTCTTTGCGACGGTTTTCACGGGAAATATACTGTATCATCGTTTTTCCAGTTGTAGATGACAGGTGAAAGAGAGGTTTATCAGAAGTTATCTATGTTTTTGTTTCTGCCTTTGTGTAGCCTTAAATACAGAGAGCAAGAACGTTTTATTCGTTTTTCTACGGTCTTTGCAGACATTAAATACGCGACTGATTTATTCGCTTTTTTTAAGCCAAATGCAAATCGCAACGACAAATTGTCGATTGCGATGCATGTACTTTCTTTGGTAAAACTATTTGACGCAGAGGATTTTCTACAGTGATAAGCAGTAGCACACACAGAAGTTTTCCAGGGGGGAGGGGGGTACAGGGTCGAAAATCTACCATTCTTGTATCATGCTCCTTTCGATTTTGTCGATTTGGGGGAACAAAAAACAGTAAAAAACTAATTATTGAATAAATAATTAGTATTAATTTATAAAATTAATCATTAAAACAAACATTTAATTAAATTTGCGGGAAAAAATCAAGGGCTTTGGGGGGGTCCGGATCCTAGTACACCCCCTTGTGTGCGCCACTGGTGATAAGTCATTTTAGCTTTTTTTTCTTTTTCTTTTTCACCAAGGACTTCCTATCGTCCACGATTTTTTCCTTGAGCTTTTGATTGCCAGCCAAATTTTATTTCTTTTCAAAATTCAGATAGTAACGCATTTAAAAAAAATTCTGATTTTTAAATGCTTTATTTACAACAGAATTTGAGCAACCATACTTCAAAAGCTTTATAATTTCGTTTCGAGTTTGAGGACCTAATTCGGAGCCATATTTTACTCCCATACACACAAAAAAAAATAGTTAGCTTGTTAATTTAAATAATTTACTTTAAAAAAACTGGTAATAAAGGGATTATAAAACTTACCATAGATAGTTATAAGCTTTTAAACTTGATCCCACTAATTATGAAGCAACTTGACATTCATTGCCAAGTACTCGTGCGAACGGAACTCCTCACAAATAAATGTTCATGGCTTACACTCTCACAAACCAGCTCGACCGACTACCACCTTTCGACTAAATGAGTAGTGATAATGCATGGTGGTAGGCCAAAGCTTAGACGTGGATGATGGACATGGCATAACAAAGCTATCTTGCCACTGTTGCCAATTAAGATATAGTTCGAAATTCCCCTTGTTTCGGAGAGCATATCTAGGAATATCGTTTGATGCTTAAAATTATTCGATTATTATCGTATTGAGACCGAGAGAAAAACGAGACGAGGACCTAAGCTCGGGCCCAGTTGGTCAATGTCTTACAACATCTCTGGATGTAAGCTTTCAACTCAAAGCAACAGACAGAAAGGAAAACGTTAACGTAATTAGAGTTTAAACCACAATTAGGGTATTTTTCAGCACAATGGTTATGGCTAAAACTCTAATAAACTTAACTCAGTGGCGCGACTGCCCATCAGGGCCAAGGCCTACTGTGCTCAACTCAATATGCGTGACCTTGGACCCAGAGGTTCATGAGCAAAATTCTAATAAAAATAGCAAAAGATTTAAATATATATATATATATAGAATTAGGGTTTTGTGATTTCCTCCCCCTCGGGTGAACATCTCTTTGATTATCAGCATGAGCTAGAGGTGTAGGATTAACGGAAGGACTAGAAGCCTACATATAATCTTAATATATCTTTATTAAGATTTTAAACTTAAGCTTTTAACAAAATAGATTTTAATAATATATGTGAGAGAATCTACGGTGGCAAAACACACAATTTATATCATAGCGAAGTAACCTAACTCGGACCACTATCAATTACTGACTCGCCTAAACTCAATTCCAATACTATCACTGATCCTAATATTAAATAGTCAATCCTACCTTGTTGTAGTTTGAAGAATCGATCACTACAATCTTAGATGAAGGCGTGTAAATGCTCGAGTGCAATGGTATGCAACTTGACTCAATGTAACTCTATCACGTATAACTTCTGCTATTCGCCACGTAACGTTTTCCAAAATTTCTTCACGCTTGCACCCCGGATTATGTTTACATTCCTCTAATTGCCATTGCGCATACTCTAACTTCTGATATTTAAAAGCTTCCTAATTTGCATCTTTCTTTCACGCTTCACTTCTTGGTTGATTTATTGATTTAATATTAACGTCGCACTGTTCAGCTACACGAGGGCTTATGGGCTTCACTTCTTGGATTTGGTTGGAAAAGAGTTGCCATTAATTCTGGCCCCAAAGATCATGTTAATGAAAAGAAGCGTGAGTCCGTCACGTCTAATAGAATGTCTACTAGGATACTTTGAAAAGAGTTTTGAAACTTCATATTGGGGGTATACTAGAGTTTTTTAGTCGTAACTGATAACCATATTGTTCATTCATAGCTATAGACAAGAAGACTCGTTTAGAAAAAAATTTGAGAATTATTGATTCATAAAATTATTTACTTGTATAAAAATCTTTTTAAATAAAAACATTAAACTTTTAAAAAAATTTCAAAATTGTATCTCTCTGAAATCATGTCTCATCGAAACGGAAAGAAAGATTTTGCTATCAAATTTAATATTACGATATTTAGATATATGTGATACGTTGTGGTAAATGTATAATGTTGTTTCAGTTTTCCCAACAGAGACGTATTTTACGGACAGCACTTTTATTCAATATAAACATGTAAATTTTAAAATTAAAGTACCCACGCGGGTAATGTTTCAAAATGGCCTCCGACCTAACGCGCCGGTGCCGAGAGACTCTCTCTTCTATAAAACACATTCTTACCGGAGGAGCACAGTGCGCCTCCTGGTGAAGGGAGGAAACACTACACCCCCACACAAGATTGATGTGTCACACATGATACTCAATCTGATCATAAAGCATAAAATAATATACATTCATATAATACACTAAAATACAAGTAATTAGTATTACCTCACACTTTAAAAAAAAAATATGAAAAATAAGTATACATAACAAATTACACAAAACTAAATTAAGAATACAATTTTGATATGATTAATTATACCATAATAATAAAGAAAATTTAAATTTAAGGAATTCACATAATAAACATTAATATAAAAAAAAAACTGTTACTCGAAAAGAAACACTAGCATTTTTAAATGTAAATAGACACACAAATAATATAATGAGATACACAAAATAAGATAAAGAAAATAATTATTCACTAAATCCAAAATTTCTTTTTAAAATTGAAAAGCACATTTGTTACACTAATCGTGAGAGTGCATCAGCATGAGGCATTTTTACACCAGGACAATGTTTGATTGTCACATTGAACTTTGTAGAGCAAAAGCCCATCGTTGTAGCCTCGCAGATTGTGGTGCACTTTTTGTTAAGTAGGGTAAAGGGTTATGATCAGTATAAAATTCAATTTCAGTCCCAAATACCCATACTTCAAACTTTTTAAGCTCCACACAATCGCAAATGCCTCTCGTTCAATAGTTGACCATGACTGTTGGGTCTTACTTAATTTTTGACTTGCATAAGCAATTGGGTAACACTTATCACCACATTTTTGTGACAGGCAAGCAGCTATGCCAATTTGCGATGCATCTGAATGAATGGTATACGGTTTATCAGGAACTGGAGAGTACAGCGAAGGTGCTTCCACTAAAGCCTTTTAGAAGATGAAATGAGGAATCATGTTTCTCAGTCCATGGGATGGAATCAGGTACTCTCTTTTGGTGAGTTCCGTCAATGGATACACAAAGTTCTGAATATTTAGGAATATACTCACGATAGTAATTACACAGTCCAAGTACACTACGAAGCTCCTTCTTCGTTTTAGGCACTGGTAAGTTGTTGATAACTGCAGTCTTTTCGGGATCTGTTTCGTGCTTACCAGAACCGATAATATGACCCAAATATTTAATTTGAGCTTTTCCAAAGGCACACTTTTGAGATTCACAGTGAAATTTAACTCTGAAAGTTTCGTTAAAATAGTATCCAGATGAAAAGATGTTCTTCCCAATTTTTGGAGAAGATTGCAATGTCGTCGATGTAGGCACGTGAAAATTCTCTGTAACACGATAATGCTTTGTTCATTTCACGCTGAAATGTGGCAGAGGTATTTTTCAAACCAAAACTCATCACCTTGAAACGGTACTGTTGCCGATGAGTCTTGAAAGATGTAAGATTTTTTTGCTGTCTTCAGCCATGGGTATAGCCCAATACCCTTTAAGAGATCTAACGTTGTGATGATATTGGCTCTTCCAATAGAATGTATGAGCTCCACTGCATCTTCCATCGGAAAATCATCAGACACACTCTCCGAGTTCAGAGCTCTGAAGTCAACGCAAAGTCGTAGGGTACCGTCTTTCTTGTTAACGCAAACAATTGGATAGGCTATTTCTGCGTCAGATTCTTCAATTAAATCAAGTCGCACAAGCTCCTCTATCTGCTCATCAACTTTAATCTTCAAGGACTCTGGTATGCGATATACGAACGGCTTTTTACGTTCAATGTTCGGCTTTAAGCGAATTCGATGAGTCCCTACTTTGGCTATTTTCACATCACTTGTGAATAGTGTTCGGTGTTTTAGAACAATCGCTAGCACTTGTTCCCTCTCACTCTCCTTCAGATGATTCAGATTGATTTCATGTAGAACTCTTTCAGATGTGGACCTCGATAAATTAGGAGTAGGATGGATTTCTCCGAATTCGTGGTCACCTTCAAAAATGACCCCAACTGCAAGTGCACGAGGATGATACTTCCTGATCTTATTCACGTGAACATGTCTTACAGTTCCATCGGGCAGTTTAACTTTATATGAATGGGGTGGATGGTGTTGAATTATCTCTCCAGGTCCAGTCCATCTCGCATAGATCTTATTACTAGAATCTGGTATCAGCAAAACAACTTGTTCTCCGATGCTAAAATTCTTCACAGATGACCTCTTGTTGAAGTAATCTCCATAAGCCTTTTGTTTCTGAGCAGCAGTTAAAGAGGCACTCTCAGCAGCCTTTTCCATATTTATCTTCATTTCCTGAAGGTAATCCGCAGCTGACTGGGAAATGTTCGTCGGAAGATGTATTTCGCCTGCCCAGGATGATTTAAGAATGGCTAACGGCCCTCGAGCTTCTCTGCCATACAATAACCTAAATGGTGATACACCTGTGGTAGTGTTCGGTACTTCACGGTATGCAAACAACAAAAAAGGTAATTGTCGATCCCAGCTTCGTGGATCTTCACGAATAACGTGATGAATCATGTCCTTCAATACCTTATTCCATCTTTCAACTAGTCCGTTGCTGGCCGGGTAGCCAGGACAGGAAAACCTAGGACTAGATCCAATCCTTTTCGTAAATTCTTGGGTTAAAGCCGACTTGAAGTTTGTGCCTTGATCACTGGCAATTATACTCGGAATTCAGTCCTCGAAAATATTTGTAATAGAGAGTCACATGCATTTTTGGCTGTTAGGGATCTAAGTGGTACTGCTTCAGGCCAACGTGTATGCTGATCCATCATACAAAGAACGTATTTATGCCCTCTACCAGATGGCGGTTGAATAGGTCCGATCACGTCTATGTTAACAATCTCAAAGGGAAGTTCAGGACGGACAATAGGTGTAATGGGAGCTCTATCTCCAATTTTCTCAGGCTTCCGAAGCTGACACCCTTTGCATGTCTGGACGAATTCAGCAATTTCGCCAGACATATTTGGCCAAAAGAAATTATATTTTATCCTCTCTTTGTTTTCTTAACCCCCATATGACCTCCAAAAACTGACTCATGGGCTAGTTTCATTACCTTATCTATTCTGCAACGCGGTAAAACTAATTGCATAACTGGTTCATTTAGAATTTTATCCCTGTGATAAATTAATCCATCAATTAATAAAAAATTTCCTTTGTTTAATTTTAACTCTTCACGAACCGTTTTAAGAGAATCACAAGTATTCTGCTCATCTTTCATTTTTTAGTGTAATCCGAATTAAAATTTATGTTATCTGAGTCACTCTCAACATAAAATATATCTTTCCCACACTCTACCTCATTTTCATCATTTGAAAACGTAATAGAACTATCAGCCGATTCGGCAAAATCTCATTTTCCTTTTTATCATTTTTGTCATTTATTGAACACAAAGACTCATATAAAGCAGGAGGTATTAAAGCATCAGCATTTAATTTATCTGTGATCGCTACCAAGCAATCCATTGGATGATTCAAAGAATTATTATCGAGAGCTATAGCGGTTTTAATTAGTTTTGCTTCTACATTTTCTCCGAATGCAGAGCTTAAAGTAATTTTTCGAATTCATCATTAGAACTATCTGGAAAGGTATCGGAATTGCATATAAAAATCTGGGTTCCGCTATCCAAAACACAATTTATTGCTTTTCCGTTAATATAAACAATTACATATTTCAAAGGCTCAAGGTCAACTTTCGGTTGTACATATTGCACTTGAGAAGTCTCTTTTTCTCATTTTTTAATTTAGAATACTTTCTATTACAATCTCGAGCTAAATGGTTTTCACCGCAAATGTAGCATTCTATTTTTTTTTATTTAACCTACTTTGTTTTGAGTTAATAAATTTGTTTTCTTTCGAATTGAGATTTATTACTTCCCGTCTCGCGTTAGGAGGGATATATTTAAAATCCTTGCGTGAGTCATTCTGATTATGACATGCTCTATGTGTAAACTCCGAAAATGATTTTCCTTTACAAGCATAAAACATGTCACACTCTTTTCCCATTTCAATTGGTTTGAACCAATTTTGCTCCTGTTTTTATATTTATATGAACGGCAGTTTCATTATCTAATGTTTCATATAGTTTATCGCTAACAATTAACTCCTTTAAAGAATTAAAATCATTTACATTTCTCAAATTACAGTATTGATCCCAATTCGTTAACAAACGAGATGCCAACTGAACATGCGTTTCATTTGGCATTCGTTTCGCTTTTTGAAAATTTTGTAAGCAAATTAAAGGTGTTGGCTCAAATTCTCTTAGAACTAAACTTTTTAATTTATTATAGTCGCTTATTTCTTCATCTTTTACATAAACCAAAATATTTTCGGCCTTTTCTCCTAGCAAATTTAAAAGAATTTCTCCTTTAAATTCATCCGGCACATTTTTGGTTTTAAATGAACGTTCTAAAGAAGAGAAAAATAAATTCCACCCCTCTTGTTTTTTAGGAATCGGCAGAGTTAAAGTACGAACACTTAGAATAAAATTTTCTATCGAAGTTTGCTTTGTTTCGGGATTTGTACGCTGCAACTCATTGCTATCCCTTTGACTTTCAATTTTGCCCTTTCTAAATTTATTTTCCCAATTCTATTTCAGTTTAACTTTTTCCAGATTTATTCTTTCAAACTCAAGCTGCGATTCTGCCGTTAAACGCGCTTGCTCTTCCTTCGATTTTCTGTCCGCACGCGCTTGCTCTTCCTTCGATTTTCTGTCCGCACGCGCTTGTTCTTCGTACGATATTCTGTTCGAAATAATTGAATCTAAATAGTCATCCATAAACTCTTTATTGTTTTTATACTTCTCGCTATTTAAAATTAAATTTTTAAATCTAGCACTTTCATTTCTGGGGTTGTTTTCTCACCCAATTCATCCGCAATTAATATTAATTCCTCCTTTCTAGCTCCGCGAAACATGATTAGAAAGAAAGAATTATACCAAATGAATTAACCCAGAAAATTTAGAAAAGAGAAAAAAAAAAAAAAACTTGCTGAATTCGCTCAAAACGATACAAAAAGGGTTGCCTACCTCGTGGTTCCTTTTGATGTCTTGACTCCCTCAGGCGTTCTAGATCCTGTCGTGATGCGCCAATGTGATACGTTGTGGTAAAATGTATAATGTTGTTTCAGTTTTCCCCAACAGAGAGACGTATTTACGGACAGCACTTTTATTCAATATAAACATGTAAATTTTAAAATTAAAGTACCCACGCGGGTAATGTTTCAAAATGGCCTCCGACCTAACGCGCCGGTGCCGAGAGACTCTCTCTTCTATAAAAAAAAACACATTCTTACCGGAGGGGAGCACAGTGCGCCTCCTGGTGAAGGGGAGAAACACTACAATATACATTTCATAAATTTATCGAATCTTTTGACATCTTTCATATTTTAGCTCAGAGATGCTCTTGCAGTTTACATCGGCATGGTGTGGAATTCACAAGAGTACGATATTTTTTTAAGTATCTTTCTCTGGACTTGATTGTGTTTCAAAATTACAAAGTCACCCCCTCCCCTCCATACACTTCATGTTGCTCTGTCAGCCAAAGTTTCAAAAGTATGTTCTCTCCATTACCACCACCCCACCCTTCCACATGCTTTTTTAATTTCTTCAAATTTTTAGTTTAAACACCAAGAACAATTACTCCGGGAAATTTCAAAGAAAGAAATTGAAAATATTGTAAAGTATTTACAAAACTCTTACGGAAAACAATGACAAATGACGAAACACTTCTCACGAAAAAAAAATAAATTACGTACAAACTTTATCAGTCAATACCTGAGTCGACAAAAAAAAAAACTTCCTTTCGATATACGTCAATCCAATCTGTATCGATCTTTATCTAGTTCCGGTTCAAAGTGGGGATGAAAGAAAACTATAGTTTGCAGTATCTCAAAGAGATTATGTAACTTGAAACGGATAAAAATACGAAAGGGGGGAAAAAAGAAGGAAATATAAACATGATCACTTATTTTGGAAGAAAACAGATGACGTGTTTCTGTTATGGGAATCGAAAGGTAGTAAAAGATGCTAAAAATATCCTCCTTCGAACTCTGATCTATGCGGTGGTTGGTCGAGTGGTAACATCTTGAAAACCCCCTTCGAAACTTCGCTCACTCTTCCGAGCCCTTTAATCGATAGGGTGGTATTAACGTTTACGCGTGGCAAAGTGCGATTTTTAGCTTAATCGCTTGCACAAGCAACCCCTGCGCACTTTGCACCTTTTCCGTAATAACACTTCGCATTCATTGTTCGGAAATGCAATACTTTTGCTTTGGGAATGTTTTGGAGATAAATTACTTGGAGAATATACATTACACAGGATGTTTTTTTTCTGTTCATGTAATCAAGTTTGTAGCTTGAAAATTATTATGAAAGCTCTCGTTTGAGTATCTATAACAGCGATTCCCAAACTTTTTTAACCCAATGACCCCTTTTTAAAGTCAAAACTTGCCCACGGACCCCAAAATGAAAAGGCTACTTAAATGCAAAGTATAAAAATTGCAAATTTAAAAAAAAAAACAATTTTCTGAAGAATTATTTGTTGATGTTAGAACTTTTGTTTAAAATAAAATTTTAAAAAAATTAATAATTGTATGAACTTGATGAGATGTTATGTGTGTTTATATCCGTCTTAATGTTTATAAGTAGCAACCGCAAATCCCCACACGCAAGCCCTGGTTTTTATTTATTTATTTGTTTGATTAGGTTATTTTACGGCACTGGGTTCACGTTCCACCAAACTGGAAGATAGGAAAGTTGTCAACAATTTCTGTACAATAACTCATAATGCAAGATATAAAATCGGAATCTGTTTTTGTGACCAGAATTTGTGGTACTCTTGTTCAAACATTGGTTAAGTCCATGATTTGTGGATATTTCAATAAGATGTTCCTGTATTAGTACGGATTCATCTGTGTTTGGAATCTGAGTTAATCCACGTGCAAAAGGGTTCAACGCCCAGTCGAGAATATCCAAGTGAATTATTGTTATTTATTTACATTTCCATAAAAAAAAATGGATCAATTTTTTTTATTTTATATTAAACCTTGTGCGGATTCCTTAACGTTGCTCAGGGACCTCCAAATTAATTTTAATTTTCCACGGACCCCCTGAATAATATCGGGGACCATTTTGGGAATCACTGATCTATAACATTAATCAAATAATAGTTATAAATAAAGTAATTTGTTACGTAAAAATGTTCACTATTTTACTTATTTAAGCGATTTAGTAACATCTATTGAATGGTTCTAAGAATTTTATAATTAATTAACTAAAAAAATTTTCTCTGAAAGAACCCTAACAATTATTAAAATGTTCTATTTCTTTCACTTAGTCAGGAGTGTGGAATTGTTTAAGCCCAAGGGCCATATTATGGAGGGCAGCACCTTTTAAAAAGGGTTGCATCCAGTAGCACACACAAAGGGGGGGTCCTAGGGGGTCCGGACCTCAAAGCCCCTGATTTTTCTTTCAATTAAATATAATCCCTATGTTTTTTGTACGTAAAATTTAATTAAGTATTTATTATTAATAATTAGTTTTATAAATTAATGCTAATTATTCATTCAATAATTAAATTTTTACTTTTTTCGTTCCTGAAAAACGACAAAATCAATTGAATATGTTGGGCGGCGTATTGGAGCATGATACGAGAATAGTGGACTTTCGATCCTGGACCCCTCCCCCCCCCCCTTGAAAAATTCCTGTGTGCGCTTCTGGATTCATCCATTAGTTAACTTTGCATATTAGATAAGATATACATTCTACCATATGTAAAAATCAGTTAAGTAAAATAGTGGCAGTTTTATTCAATTTATATTTCGTGCTAATTTTATATTAATAGTGGCAAGCACATTTAATATTAGAATCAATTGAATGAGACTAGGGATTGCAATATCGGACCAAAAATTCAATACTGCTATTCGGTATTTTTTAGATCTTAATACCGGGATATCGGTTTTAATACCGGTAGTAGAAGTTTTAGGAAATGAAAGAAAATACAGGTATTTCTTTGTTTTATTTGCCATTTTTATTCGAGAATGTAAATATCTCAAAAAATTAATTTGTAATTTTTAAATTATAACAATATATATAGAATCACAAAAAAGTATATAAACGAACATTTTATTTATTTAAATCACAAAAAGAAGTGTAACTATCACTATCCAGTCTGTGGTACTATTACAAATATTTGAAAAATGTGACCTTAAAAACATAATGCATTAATTGTTCTGTTATTAAGCCTGGAATGTAATTATGTGCAATAATTATCAGCTATCAAAAATGCTCTTTCGGCATCTACGCTAGTTGGTGATACTGTTAGCAATAAGCGATATACTTTTTTTTCCAAGTACTTACCTCTAGATCTCTTATTTTCAAATAAATCGATTTCTCGTCGGATGGTTTTGCATGTAGCTGATTTCTGTATGGTATTTTGATTTGCTGAAATTTGTTTAGTTATCACTAATTCTAATTTTTGTTCAAGAGACAATTCCTTTCCAGTATCAACAATAGTGTCATCATCATCTTCGATAACTTCGATATTGAATTCTTTTGAATGTGGATAAGGTTTGGGGGTAACAAATTTTAAGAAAATTTACTATAAACTTGATCAAATTTGAATAAGGGGGGTAGTCTCTTTTTCTTTTCTTTTTTTTCCTTTTTTTTTATTTTCATTTATAAAATCCCGATGATATGTAAATACACAAGTATGATATGCAAATAAAATGTGAATAACAAACTTTCCAATTAAAAAAATATTGAAATATTACGCATTTTCTTCACATCTACAAACTTGTTTTCACAGAAACGAATATCAGACTACGAATCCTGTGCGTGTGCAGTATCGCTCTGAGGTGTAACAATAGTTTCCTTGGATAATTCACATATTTTATCACTACTCTTGATTGTACGATGCAACTTAATATTCGCAGTCTAATTAATTTCTCCATTAGGGAAACATAAAAAAAGCGTGTATTATTTTGCTGAGTTGGCAATCGCTGAACATATAGTAGAGACAGTTTAAAAAATTTCTATTAAATACCGAAAAACCGGTATTTAAACTTGTGAATACCGGTATTACAAAATTGTACAAATGGCTCAAATTACCGGTATTCCGTATCCCGGTATTGCAATCTCTAAATGAGACAAATGTGCTGCTCCATCACACACACGTTTCTTACACTTTTTTGAAATCAGGAGTTGTTGAGCAACCCTGCTTGTTAATGTCAGCCAACTTGCATCTACATTTACTCTTCTTGAAAAAAAGCTGCTCCCAAATATGTGTTGTTCCAAATATAGAGAATATTTTGGTACTTTTCCGTTTCGATTAAGTCGCCAAAAATGATACAACCGACGCCGAACGGAATATTCCCACTGAACAGGGACGTTTTTAGGCAAGGTCCAACTGGGCCCTTGGCCCAGGGACTCATCCTCGTTTTGTTCTCGGCTCTTTCTTAATAAGATCATGATCCGGATAATTTTACAGTCAAATATTATTACCGCACATATACTCCGAAAAACAGAAAATTTTAAACTACATGTCAACCGCCAAAAGTGGTGGGACTCCATTATTATGTAATAATCGTTATCCATGTTTAGCCCTGGTCATAATATCATAAAGAAATCATTAAACTCATTCAGTCGAAATGTGGCCATCAGTCAAGCCGGTTTGTGCCTAGGTTTTTAAGATTGTGAGTCGTTCATATTTATTTGTTTCAAATTACCTTTTCAACGAGTATTTGAAAAGGCATACTGTGTATTATCTACTTTTAAAGATCTCAGGTAGGGCCTACTTTTGCATAAAGGCCCAGAGCCTCAAAAAATCTTCTCTGAGCCCAAGGTCTCAAAGAGTCTTGGGATGTCCCTGCCGCTGGTAACCTTTTACCACCATATTTTCAAAACAAGCCGTGGTCTTTTCTTTTCAGTAACTTTTTTTTTCATAATACATTAAAAATGGATGAAAATCCAATTGAAGACTAATATTTTTTATGTGCATATTGTGTGCTGTCTCCAATAACGCCAACTTGGTAGTATTTGCACCGGTGAAACGAAAAAATTGGTTTTACTATTGGTCGCTGCCTATTTGGTTTTTTGAATGTCTTGGCGGTCTGTAAAAAAGCCGTTATAGAGGGCCACTATTTTCCCACCCCTGCATTAAATGATTATACCTCACTATATAGTCTGCATTCTGTGAAGTTTTAGAAGATATAATAATACAGATCAAAATGTCTCATCTACGAAGGCTGTTTTTTAAATAAGGTCCGCTTGTTTTAAAAAAATAACGACAATATTTTGTTTCAAATAACCTTTATTTTAGGATTGTGCATTCTTTTTCCTATTTTTCTACATAGTTTCCGAGTTCATTAATGCACTTGTCATACCTCAGAACTAAGTTTTGAAAACCCTCTTCAAAGAACTCTGCCGCCTGGACGGACAGCCAAGAATTCACGACCGCTTTCCCTTATTCGTTGTCACTGAAATACTTCCAGCCAAGACTGTGTTTGAGGTGCCGTAAAGGTGGAAATCGTTCGGAGCAAGGTCAGAGCTGTATGGTGCATGGTCCAAAACTTCCCAGCCAAAACATTCTATTAACTCCAGAGTCAATCGAGACGTGTGAGACCTTGCTTTATCTTAGAGGAGAAAAACACATTTTGACAGCATGCCGCGCCGTTTGCTTTGCAATGCTCTTCGGAGCTTCCGTAGAGTTGCGCAATAGGCACCTGAGTTGATTATTGTTCCTTTTGGCATAAAGTCCCTCAGCAAAACACCGCGTCGGCCCCAGAACGCAGTTACCATTATCTTGCGCTTTGACATCGTTTGTTTGGCTTTGACCTTGACGGGAGGGGATGTGTCGCTATTCCATCGACTGTTGCTTTTCCGGAGCGATATCATATACCCATTTTCATCTCCAGTAACGATTCGACTCAACATGTCCTCCCCTTCTTCCTCGTAACGAATCAAAAAGTCCAATGAAATGGCAAACCTCTTCTCTTTGTGTTCCGCTGTGTGAGTAGTCTGAGTACCCACCGAGAACACAATTTTTAAAGTTGAGGTCTTCAGTCACAATTTTGTACACCACTGACCGAGAAACGTCGGGAAATTCCAATGAAAGAGTGGTTATCGTGAATCTCTTCTTCTCAAGAATTTTTGTTTCAACTGCTTGCATCAAATCATCAGTGATTACAGAGGGCTGGCCAGAGCGTTCTTCGTCATGGGCGTTTGTTCGCCCATCTTTAAACTTGCTGACCCTTTTTCAAACTTTGCTGTTACTCATTGCTTCTGTGCCATAAACTTCTGTTATCTGGCGATGGATGTCTGCAGCCGACATGTTTCTTGCAGTCAAAAAAAGGATAACAGACCGTATCTCATATTTGGCAGGCGATTCAATCACCTTAAACATTTTAAAGCGCACAGTGAATCTTACACGACTGCTTCAGAGCTGGAAATGGTACGAGTGTTTTCGCAACGGATGCTTGTCAGTGACGCAGAGACTCGTTGCGGGGCACGCGTGAACTAGGGACCTATACTCGCAAACGGACCTTACTTTAAAAATAGCCCTCGTATTTACTTGAAGTAATATTAAGCTACTGTTGAGAGATCTAAGACCCGATTTTATTGTGTAAACATTTGTACTAAAAACTAGCTGTGTGAAATGCTAAGAAAGTCGGAATAATTAAAATCACTATCAAATTTATTCAGAAAGGAAGTAAAAGTAGTACAGTTTACTTTCATCTCAAAACATGCTTGTAGATGTGCACTCAAACTATTTAAAAGTTTTAAGAAATCACGACACTTAAATATTACATATTTAAGTACAATAAACATTAGTAATACAGCTTCAGAAATCCTTACTTAATATTACATAACTAACAATTACTAAATTGAAAAGAATAATCAATTTTCGAATAAATTATATGGCAACTTTGAGCTCTTTGTATAAAATATATTTCATAGTATTACGATGTATATAATTTCTAATACTATATACAAAAAACTTTCTATTTAATGGTCTGTAAATGATACATATAAATATTAAGAATTTTAAGAATAAAACATTGTTAAAGTGTTTACACCGATAAAAAAAACAATAAAAATCTATTTACTTTCTAAAGTTACATTTCCTCACAAAAATAAAACTATATCTATTTCTTACTTCAGTTTATAGTAACGTAAAATTATTGACAGAACTATCATTTTTATAGACATTATAGTGGACAGACAACATAATATTACTTTCATACAAAAAGAAATAATAAAAAGGAAAACAATGCATAATAGACTGAATTCTTAGCAAGATTTCGATTTCCAGCTTTTTTCGAAAAAAGTTTTATTTAATCATTTTTAAGTGCAATATGATTTTATATAATATAATAATTGTGCCTCTTTTATTTTACACCTATTATTTAATAGTGTTTCTAAATATTCTAATTCCAAATAAGACTTTTATTCTTGACAAATTACACTGATGCTAATGTCATCCCTCCAAATTCACAAATAGAATATTCAAAACAACAATTATGTTTCTCATATCTTTTGAATTTTTTTATTCCGTTATCTTAACAGTGCATTGAACATTCATGTGATTGTATTTACTTGAGTATTTTTATCTGTAAAACTACGATTGATGAATGGAAACAAAATACAAATACATATTTCATACTACACAAACACAATAGTTTCTTTTTTCAAATGATAAGTTGGAAAAAATGAAAATATTGGTTGGTCGTACGATATAAATGTTTGTAATTTTTCATATTTTTTATCATTTTATAATTCTATACATTACTATGGAGACCTCTGTCGGCCTAACTGCAAACCAACCTCCATTGTACAAATTATACAACTGTTCATTCCCATTGTTCAAATTGTGAAAATGTAATTTTGTAGGAGTTATGTAGTTCTAATTTTCAACTAATCTCTTCTTTAAAAATCTCTGTCTGTCGTACACTTTCTTCACTTGTTCTTTTTTTCGCAAAGTTCTTTCTTGGCGTTCCTGTTGAGTTAAACTCAACTTCTTACGACCCATTTTTATTAACTATTCCTTATGCATAAATAAATTTATTACAGCATCACGAAAAAGTCTTTTTATATATAGAGAGAGAAATAAAATTCCTAATACACAAAAAAGCACAAATATTTCTGTGTATTTTATTTAAAGAGGATTTTGATTTTATATATATATATATATAAAATGTAGAACGTTTATTAGAACAAAATAATTGCGCAGAGACTGAGGGAAAATGTTTCTGGAATTAAAAATTTAGGCTTAATG
Organism: Trichonephila clavipes; assembly: GCA_019973935.1. Classification (NCBI taxonomy): domain Eukaryota; kingdom Metazoa; phylum Arthropoda; class Arachnida; order Araneae; family Nephilidae; genus Trichonephila; species Trichonephila clavipes. The sequence goes on along the minus strand of BMAU01001360.1, from coordinate 233,910 downwards.
TCATCATCATGCTCTACTTTAATTACAATCCTCAATTGCTAAGCTTGTTTCTGGTTGGTGCATCTATTTGAAGGCAAAATTCATGTAATAGAAGATATACCGTGACAGAACAGCATCAACATTTTTAGTAAGGAATTAAATTCCTCAATTTCGCTCAGAGAAGCTATATTTCAGAAATATGGTATTAAATGAGTATAAAAGAATCCAAAATTGTTCAGAATGAAATTATCAAGGCTTCAAACCGTATTTTTTTTCGTTTCGGTTCAGTTTTTAATGAATAATTTTATTTCATGCGTATATTCGCATTTTTACTAAAAATATAATTCTATCAAAACTCAGAAGATTTTCATCTTTTTTTAATTGGTACAGGATGTTAATTGATACAATGAACCAGAATGTACGATGCGAGCGGAGAACGTGGAGCATTGGCATTGTTATTCATTATCAAAATCACATTTTACACCTTGGTTTATGATTCTGGTTTTACTATCTAAACCAAAGGTACTCTAACTTTTTTCCTGCTGGGCCGCATACATATGTCACCTTTTTTATGCGGGCCGCATGCATATATTAGCTATTTCACGGCGGCCGCATGCATATATTAACTATTTTACGTGGGTCGTAGCATATGGATAAATGGGGGAGTGGGGGAGTAAATGCTTTAAGACCAATATAACATTGGGAATTTAAAATGTAGAAAAATGATCCAAATATTATAACTCCTGTTTTGCATTTTATATAACTATCATTTTTTATATTTTTTATTTTGTCACTAACACTAAATTAGAAGCATTTAAGAAACACTCCTTCACAATTTCTGCATCAGTAAACGGTTTCATACGATTACCAATAATATAATAAACTTCATAGAATGTCTTTGTTGCCACTGTGGCATTATCACTGACAAAACACTTGGTTGCTGTTGCAAAGATTATTCAAGAAAGCCTATTTATCACCTCTTGAAAGAGATCTTCGAGGGAAGGTGTCATTAAATGATTTCTGTAAATTGGTATTTTTTAAATACAGCACTGTCGTGACAAATCAATCAATTACTGATCCATGTTTGTTTTTCACTACAAAATAGTCAACCTCCCAATCGTCTTGAAACGCTTAATTTTTTTCGAATATTTTTCGCTTGCATGATATGAACGACAGTTACAAATTAGTTCCACCCATAAAATTGTCGCTACTCCACTGTTGTTTGTTATCACTAACCCTAACCGTTTCAAATAGAAAAAGAACATCAATTGGTACCTGTGCGACACCGTCAGCAAATACAAAATTAATATATTTGATTTCTTGACAAAGAATTTAAGACCAAATTTTTAATACAATGTTCTTAAATGAGTGAATTTCTCACAGCAATGGACCATGACCGGACCATTTAAAAAGACTCGGTGGGCCGCAGGTTGAATATCGCTGATCTAAACAGTCTATACGAACATCCGTAGATGACCGCATGCTGAGATGCGAAAAATATAACTCAGAGACAGAAATTTTTTTTAAAAAAATCATCTACTAGTTCCTTCAAATGAATTAAATCTGCGTTCTACAAGTAGATTCCTGTGAAACTGAAACAGAAAAGTACTAGTAAACATCAAAACAGGAAATCGAGAAACTATGTACATGTAATGATGATAATTAAATGGTTGACGTTAAATTACAAAACATTGATGAGTTGGTTGCACTAACAAAATGACTAAAGATATAACAAACCAAAATAAACCGACATTTTTTCGGTTGAGCTCCGGTTTCGTTCCGATCCAGTTCCGGTTCGAAACCCTGGTAAAAACTCCCGTTTTTGGACTACAACGGGTTTTGAAGGAATCAACCCCTAAGGGGGGAGAAGTTGTGGTGGCGTTATACTCAAGAACTCCCGTTTATGAACTGTTAGACGTTAAAACAAGATTTGGCAGCACAAAACACGTTTTTTTTATTAAGTAGATATTTGCAACGAACGAATTTTGTGGTAATCGACTTCCAAAATGGGGATGGGTGGGCCGGGGATGTTATAGGTAAAAAAAAAATTTCCGTCTCTTAGCCATTAAACCAACAGACTGGAAATTTGTCAAACATGTTTCTTTTGTTTAGTAGCAATTTACTAAGTACAGGTTTCACAGAAACCGATTTCCTAGGGGTATGGTTACAGAGGTTTAAAAGATTAACGTGTTCTGTTTTAGAAATTTAAGTTCTGATCTTTTTTAAATTAAGACGTGAGAGAAATAAAAATGTTTCTAATACAAACAAAAGCTTAATGTTAGGATTTAGATATCAATAATTTATGTAGGATTTTCCGTTTGAAACCATTTTGTAAAAAGTTGAGTCATATCCTTTTCAGAGGATTATTAATGTCAATTTTGTTTATTACCGCATTCCGAAGCAGCGCCGTCTGGTGAGCTTCAGGAGAGTCGGCTTGAATAATTTTTTGGCAGAGGTCTACTAACCCCCGCCGGTTCAACACGTCACGTTTTTCGCGCATTTCGCGCCCAGCGCGATTTCAGTCTAAGCGTCCAAGCATGAGAAAGGTAATTGATTTCCCTGTCTTCTAAAGGTATAACTCAACTTTCAATTAATCTAATTTCTGCATGTCTTTTTCCCTTTGTAAATTTTCAACTTTAACTTGAAATAAATTATTTTTTACTTAAACGAAGTATCTGCGTTTAAATGACTTTCATTCAATTAATTCATCACTAATCCTTTAATACTTACCCCTAGACAACCCCCACGCCAATTTAAAATCCCGACTTCTGAAGAGTCTGATTTTTATTCGAAGATTTTATTCGGACTCCCACATTTATATATATATATATAGTCATACAATATATAAAATACGTAGCTAACAGGTAGACATCTTCTAGTAATCATACAAAATGAAATTTATTCGTTTTTTCACTTAAAAGATAGTATACATTCTTCATATTTTATAAAAATTAGTTTTATATGTGAACTATCAGAATACTCTCTAACGAAAAATAACAACAAAAAAACACCATTTTTAAATTAAAAAACAAATTTGCTTCATGCCAATTTTTTCAGTATTTAGGGAGTAGTAGTTGGCTTGAGGCTGTTGTTTACAGTCAATAATACTTAAGAAAATATTCGCATATTAGACATTCCCTACAACGGAATTTCATTATATTTCTTAGAGACAACGGATGATTAAATGGAAGTGAAAAGAATTACAGACGAGAGAGAATTTATCTTGTTCAGGGTACAACGACCTTTTTTAAGGGCTGGTGAAATGAAATGGGTCTAGTCTCTGAAATATTGAAACGATATTTCAGAGCGACAGATTTTATAAGCTGTTAATATGTTTCAGGATCTACTACAAGATACATAAAAAACCTTGGAAATTGTATATTAGATCAGTGGCGCACACAAGGAGGGGTCCGGACCCCGCCCCCAAAGCCCTTGATTTTTTTCCGATTGATTATAATTCTAAGTATATAGTACGTCAAATTGAATTAAATATTTGTTATTAATGATTAATTTTATTAATTAATGCTAATTATTTATTCAATAATTAGTTTTTTACTGTGTTTTGTTCCCGAAAATCGACAAAATCAAAAGGTGCATGATACAAAAATGGTAAACTTTCAACCCGGACCCCCTTGAAAAATTCCTGTGTGTGCTACTGTATTAGATCATAAAAAAATAAATGAATAATCTTTACCGACAGTTTTTAAATACTGTAAAACTTAACATAATTTAGAAATCTGGCATTTTATGGAAAATAATTAAATTAAAAGGCTGATTTTTCCTAGTTTTCTCCTGATGCGTCTGAGTTATTTATGGACTATTTTACGTCCCTGTTTTTAAGTATTTAATTGATTTTTATGTTTGTTTTTAACATCGCAAATGTCTTGGGTTTTCTCGTTGTGTTACCATGGCAACCTAAGAAATTTTTTTTTTGTTTCGCCATCAATTTGTTGATTCATTTTCGAAAATACATTAGAAGTTTGATAGTTGAACAAAAATATTCAGAAATTATCTGCTAAGGTACCAGAACATGCTCGAAAGAGTAAAATACCAAAAATAAGACTCTTTGTGTGTTTACGGGATAAAAACCTTTAAACATTTCCAATAGAGCTTAGATTTTTTGAGATCTTAGTAAAGATATTTTAATCATTATCTAGAAATACAAAAATAAAATTTTTTAGTTAGAAAAAAAAATCTTTTTTTCTATTTAATTTAAGTTGGACATAATTTTTCATATCTCATAATACATGTTTATGTTTAGGTACCATTTTTTAAAAAAGTACCTCTTAAAAATGTAAAATATTTTTTGCACATATATTCACACAAAATCTAGTTAACCTATTTTTTTAGTAAAATATTAAGGTAGTTTCTTTAAAAAAGTTATTAAACTTCGCAATTTTGAAAATTTTTATGTTGTTCTCCTTTTTTACACATAAAATTATTTTTTTAAAAAACTTTGTACTACTTCGACTTAAAAAAAATACAGGTTCTCTACATGAACAGCTATCCTGTATAGAAGTATAAAAAATTTGGAACCATATAGTGCAATAGTTTTTTTGAAAAAAGTATACTTATATATATAAAAGCAAAACATTATGCTTTGGAGAAAAAGTGAAAAAACTAAACGTTTGCTTACATTTGTGACGATAACTTTTTCATATTTTAAGGTTATTTTATCAACGATTATATATGTGTTAAACATTTTTAGATTTTCAAAAAGGTGCACTATTTTTTAATACTAAAATTGAAAAATCAATTTTTTGAATGTATAGGGGATGCCATGGTTCTCTTGAGAGCTTTTTTGTTTTATTTTTGTTTACTTATTATAAAAGAGCATTTCTTCTTCTTAAATTTCTTAATTAATTTCCCCATCGTTTTTTTTTACAAGTAAAAAATTGTTTCTAAAATATATAAAATAATTTTCTTTCAGATTAATGGGGAGGGGGGGGGTTGTGCTTGAATGAATATGCCGCAGGAAAGGCTATTATCTCTTGAAACAAAGTATTTCATCTTCTGTAAGAAAGTTCTTGTTGATAAATGGTGGCCTTAAAAATAGTTGTTACTTTGTACCAACGACTTTATCTCTTTTCCCTTTCGACCGTGACATTGACGACACGTTTTATTTATCGTCACAGTTCCAAGGCCCGTTTGAAAAAAGATCTAACTCCTTTAGGCGAATGAAAGTGTTAAAAAAAGCTTGGTATTTTTTTAGAAAGCTTATAAAATATTGCATAAACATAAAAAAATGTCGATTACCAAAGTCTTGATAGATTAAATAAAAAAAGAATACAAAACCTTTAAAAAAAGAGAATAAATAAAGAAAAAAAGCCTTAAAATTTTTGAAGGTGGATTTTTTTTCTTCTGGTTACTAAAAATTGGCATTATTTCCTGAATTATGAAATAAAGTTTATATAACTTACATTCTCTCCATTCAGAGTGCTTATAATAAAATATAAGAGCAAACAAAAATGATTTATACTAGGGCTTTTGTGATTTAAATTAATGATTAAAAAATTAGATGAAGTATATTTTGGAATAAATTTTGAAGTGCCTTCAGAAGTATTTTCCATATCATCTGACAGATGTTCGAAATAACAAGATCTATCTCCAAGTCTTAATTTTTTTTTCTAGAAGTTAACTTTATTGTTCTAAAATAGAGGTTCTTTACCTTTTAAGGTTTGGTATGGACCCTTCTTGAATGAAGCTTCCCTCTTACAGAGAAAGAAACTTCTGAAAATGAAAAACAAATTACTGCATAATATAAATAGATGAAAAAATTCAATTATAGTTATTAATATGTAACATATTTATAAATGTAGTATACAGTTAATATGTATAATATATATATATCTTTAAAAGAAAATGGCATTCAAAGTACTGTAGTTACTTCTTACATGGCACATAACTTCTAGAAATATAGATAACTTTATTTTATATAGGGGTCTTCAACCCGTGACCTTCTGAAGGCATTTTAAAAACTCTTCATTTTGAATCTGAGTCAATTTCAGGAAAAAATTGCCCTGTCTGCTTGTTGTAGCAATTAACGATTTTTCTTCTGTTATTCTTGATATTTAAAACATTTTATTGGTATGCTTGATATCCATTTGAGATAACCTTTCTTAAAATGACGATTTTTTGAAAAATATCATTGCATCTTAAGTAATTTTAAAATGTCAAAAATCTGACTATGCATAAAATCTCGGAAGTTTTCAGAAAAAAAGGGTGGATTTTTATCTTTAACATGCAAAGTATTTTAATTCGACTTCAATTTAACGTTTTTGAAACTGATACATATGTCGCAGGAAAATGATTAAATTAGGGATTTCATCAAATCCCTAAGAGAGATGATCAATTCGCGCAAGATGTTAAAATAAGAACTCTGTAAGGTGATTTCCCTAAGGAAAGTAAGTGATTTAATTAAATCCCTAACCTGTTTTAGTGAAAGGATGAAATAATATTGTCAAGAGTTTAAAAGTGATCATTAAGCAAATAGGGTGCATTATTAAAAGTAGAGTAATTAATACAACAATAATCATTGAATAACAAATTCTTTATTCGAAATTAATTAACAAAATAATTAGATAATAAAGCTGGTATTTTTTTAAAAAAAAAAAAAGGATATTTTTGTAGTAGAATTTCAATGTTTTTTAAAATTATGCATTAATGTAGTACTTGCTTTATTTGTAACACCTTTTATTCAGTTATTATTTCCCTTTTTAAAAAATAGCTTTTTTTCACTATCAAAAAGCTTTTTTTTATCTATAAAGAGGGCGCGGTCAAATTCCCTAATTTTTTTGTTTACATTTTTCAATTGAATTTTTATCCAGTTTCTAAATTTCAGGCATAGAAAAATGATATACCAATCGAAAGATAATAATGCAAAGAATATAACTAAATAAAACTAAAAAATGATATTTAGGTAATTTTGTTTTGGTGCGTCAAGTCAGAAGCTCGACGCTGCCAGGAACGGGCGAGGAGGGAGAAGAGAAGTAAAATGGAGTGGTAACAAGCGAAAACAGAACTCTACAAATGCAGACTTGTTCATTTTATCATTTCTCTAAAACAGTTCGTGGATTTGATCAAATCGCTTACTTACATCAGGGAAATGACCTCAAAGATACGTTATTTTAACATCTTGCGTAAATTGATCCTCTCCCTTAGGGATTTGATGAAATCCCTAATTTAATTATTTCTCTGCGACATATATATATACACACACAAAGCTTTAATACCATCTCTTCCCTAAGAATCAGATGTAGTCTTGTAAAACAAACATTCTTTTCTTTATTTAAATTTCCTCTGACTACTTTATTTTTTTTACAGTCGTATGGCCCGCGAAACATTGTAAATTTATTGATGTGGCCCACGGATCATTGCGGATTTATTGATATGGCCCTTAAGCGTTAAAGGTTGAAGACCCCTATTTTAATACATATGAAATCATCATAAAATAGTAATTTGAAAGAAATATCAGGGCATGAAAATTGTTGCTTAATTTTGATGAGAACGTCTAAAAAGAATATAGCTCTACTAGATAATAGAAACATAAGCTATATACTATAAAAGCGTGTATAAATAAGCGATACAGCTTTACACTGTCGACTCATTTCGCCAAATCAAAAAGACGTCACAAAATCTAAAAACCATCGCCAGATGCGTGAACATGCGTGGGAACAGCTTCCACTATTGGCTGCATATCGCGACATTAGGCGACATCTTTTTTTTTTTTTTAAATTGGTCGACGATTTAATATGTAAATACTTATAAAGTACGTTATATAATTATTTCTCATCAAAAATAAAGATAACTTCTAGTGAGTTATCGACTTCTAAGGAACTTATACCGACTAAGAGTTCTTTTTATAGAATAAAAAAGCTAAATGTATATAAGTGTTCAAAAATTTGATTAATATACATTGAGTGTTGTGATCCCCGCATGCATATAAATCAAAATTCGCTCTTGTTGAATGGCAACAAGATCATGAGAATCACAGATAATGAAATGACCTTTGTGTTCTCTATTGTTCTAATTGTTCTAGGAATGAATACGGACATCACATTTTTTTTTTGCTGCGTTTTTAACTCATTGATATTGAAAACGTTATTTTTTAACACATGCAAATGATTTCTACAGCCGACTTTTTAAACGACATTAGTTTTAAAATGTGAAAATATTTGCAACCATCGCTAGTCTAAAAACTATTAAATGAACCACTTTTTTAAAATAAAGAATCAATTATCCCTTTTTCTTTGAGAACATCAAATATCAAAATAAATAATTAATCCATTATTATGAATAAAATAATTTAAATATTTTGGTTTAAATATCAAATCACAGAGAATTGTTATCTTATATCAAAAATATAACTTTATCAGAATTTACTGATATAAACCATAACAGTCGTTGAAATTTTCTGCATTTTTTAAAATGTCTAATCTAAGAGTCTAATGTAAATGCTCCCTTTTTGAGGCTATTAGTTTACAAATTGAATTTTTACGTTATTACACAAAACTCAGCATATCTCATATACTTAGGCTATGTGTATGAATTTATCTTTGTAGCATCAATTGTAATCTTTTAAAAAAAATTCTAACTCAAAAATGAGAAAAAAAATTGATGGTTATACGAATGAAGTCAATTAAAACTAATATTAATGAGCTTCTAATTTTTGAGCTGAAAATTTTGTAATTGCGTATATATATAATAAATTCTTTTTTACAAACGTAAGTCTAAGAAAACTGTGAAAAAGTGCCCTGTATAATTGCTTAAATTTCAATTAATATAACTCCAGAGTTACATGTTGGCAATCGACGATGAGTTGCACAATTTTGCATTTTGTAAACTGACGACATTGACACTTCAATATAAGTACCTCACTCTCCTAACATGTATATCACACCACTTGATCACTTTGAACTAAGTTCATTTTAATGTGCAGCAATGTGTCTTGACTTGAGTATTGCTGACCTTGAAATTAACAGTCTTACTTACTGAAGTCAGCTGCAGAAAAGTTTTATTTTAAAAAAAAAGTTCTGAATCCCTTATTACAGAATTCTCCATAACAGGTTACAACATAAAAGCATTACATTTTATTTTTATTTCAATTTAATTGTCTTTTCAAAAATTGCCCATCTACATTCTAAAATTAAAGTAAAAAAATAAATAATAAGTATTATAGGGAATAAAATATCAAAACTTGTTTGTTTACGGCTTTCTTTTTCATTTTCCTCCACAAATTTCAACATCAATTCATTTCCGTATGAAATGAATCATAATACTACATGATTCATTTTTATGAATCGGGATTTAACGTGATTCAATTTTCTATGAAATGACATTGATATTTATGAAGAATCAAGAAAACAACAGTAATCCCAATGTGTGTGTGTTTTGAACCTTTCCCAATTCTCTTAATCAAATGAACAGATTGTGTTTTCTTGGACGTAAATTCTACGTAAAACTGGCGGGCGAGTTAATATTTCTAATAGAAAAAGAAAACTAAATAGATCTTTACAATCAGAATCACTTTTTGTGTGAACGATAAGTAAGTTAATATAACTCGTTTTTAAAAAAAATCGATATTTGTGTGACTGTGTTAAGATAAAATATTAAAATTAAAAATAAACTTGTGTATGTGTGTGCGCTTAAAGATATCTCCTAATGATAAAGATGTGAATAAATAATTCGAAAATCATGCAGTCTGGCTGATCTTTAAAAGTTCCACAGCAACTTGAAGCATTTAGATTGTGGTGAAACAAACAGGAGATTTTGTTCATCAATACTTGATCAATAACGCTCTGTCACACACACACACACATGACTACTATAAAATAGGGATTTCCCATCGTTAAAGCATATTTACACCAACTTTCAAACTTGTATGAGTGTGTGTTATTGTTTTAGCTTGAAATCGATTTCCTCATGAAATAACTAGGTACTTCATGAAGCAACGGTCCAAATAGTGTCAAGTATATAAAATTATTGTTGGATTCTACACTTTAATTCAGCGTTTCTCAAACTGTGGGGCGCGCCCCCTTAGAAGGGCGTGGTAACCCAACAAGGGGGGGCGCGAGCATATCAAAAAGTTGAAAATAAAACTTTATTTAAAAATATTATTAGTTTACTGAAAAAAAGCAAAAAAAAAAAACTTTCTGAGATAACAAATAAATAAAATACGCATTTACTCTGGTATAATATATTTCTAAATTTATCAGTACTGCACACTGTATTTGATAATTAATTTAACAATACCACGTTAAGAACAAGTTTAGCAATTACCAGTGACCCCATAGGCTTGTCATATATAAAATTATATAAAAAATGTAATACTCATCTTGATAATTTGTACGGTTTGTAATTAAATTCGTATTGTAGATTTACATCAACGTACATCATTATTGAATTCAATGCATTGTTATTGTTTGGATGGGGAAGGGGGGGCGAAGAAAATTATGATTGAAAATTGGGTCGCCAGTATTCAAAGTTTGAGAAGCACTGCTTTAATTAGTTCTTTTACAGAATAATGATTGTGCCCAATCGTTGAAGCATTAAGAAGGCAAGTGTTTTTCGCTTTAGATGAAAGAATTAAAAATTTTAATATAATCAAATTTAAAACTAAATATTCTTAAAATTTTATTTCACCTTGTTGCGGTCTCCACCAAAGGATCGATTTTCTGTTAAGGAACCAATGACTTCCTAATGGTCACGTAGTTTCACGTGAGGAAGTACCCAAGACAGCACAATTACGACACTTAAGTTCTACTCAACCTTTGGTCTCCCCTTATCCAGCCGACAAAGAAGTTCCCATGTCAGTCTCTGGCTTCAAAGTCCTCCGCACGAGAGGTGACAAGGACCAATGGCCAAGTATTAATCCCGGCTACGTCCAAACAGAAACCATTCTGAGTCACGTTTCGCCTTTGAAGAGGTGACATATTCCACCTTTAAAGAGACGAAAAGGGGAAACCCGGACGCTCCAACACACGTTCTCAGACTCTATCAGATGCACTTCCCGATTCGTTTGGACTCTCTCAAACGTACTATTGGACCTTTCAAGGCTCCAGCATAACAAGCATCATGTCGTCTTAACGCAGCTTTCCGATCAGTGATCCGGCCTTAACAGCACCTCATCAGTAGTGCTCCTCTTCAGCCTTTAAATTTAACACATTGCACCTTTCATTCAAAATGATCCCTTTTTGAATTCCCTCGGACTTTAAAAGTCTTTGTCCAGTCATCTGTTGTCGCATGCACTACCGCTATGGGAATTTCCTTTGCTGCTTTCCTTTAAGAAGGTTTAACCCCTTATTTGGTTTGCCAGTACACCATACGTGCTACCGAAAGCTCGCCACAATCGGTTTGCCCGTCAGCTGTATTTCATCTTTCTATCTTTTATTTGCACATATTTTTAATTCATATAGTGAGATTATAAGTGCTAGTGCGTTTTTAGGAAATTTAGTTTGTCCATGGTACTGAAATACTTCTCATCCGGGATTTTCTTTATGGAGAAGGAGGGAATTTTTAATTGAAGGTAGGAATTTAGATTCTTGAAAATATTTGATAAAGAACAGGAATTGGCAAGCCAAAATGCAATAAGTTGCTTGAGAAGAAAGGAAAATGAAAAAAAAGACCGATGTTATTTCTGTCAGACATAGTCTGTCGCAATGTCAGACGTAGCATTACACCACGCTTCAAATTGTGTGTGCATATATATATGTATACATACACAAAAAAAACCTCAACAATTTTAAAGAAAGGTACGAACATGAAATTTTTATTAAGTATTAAAAAAATTCTTTTAGGATAGATGAAACACATTCCTTATAGCATGCAAAGAGTACTTATAATAAATTATAGTTTTAAAAAACTAAAAAACACGCTTTTATGTTTAATCGAACTGAAAAGTAAAGAAATAATTCTTAATATAAGAATAAAATGATTAACGAGGAAATTAATGGTGGTGGAAAAGCGTGGGGTGTGCTTTGTAATACACTTTTACACTAACTCAGCATTTCGGAATAGAACTAGTAAGAAATTATAACAATTAATATAGAGCACACCACGTTTTTACCCCAATAACATTAATTTTCTCGTTAATCATTTTATTCTTATATTAAGAATTACTTCTTTACTTTTTAGTTCGATTAAACATAAAAACGTGTTTTTTAGTTTTTTAAAACTATAATTTATTTTTCATTTTTTTAGTTCGATCAACAATAAAAGCATGAATTTTTGTTGTTGTTACTAATGTCTTTTTTTAAAAACTTTTTTTGTTTTATTAATCAGAAGCCTATTTTATGGTTTTAGGGTTGCACCTTAACTTTTTAGTTGCTAAATCTGGAATTAGTCGCCAAATCTAAAAATGGCACATGGAATTAGTTGCCTAATCTAGAAACGATATAATGAATTAGTTGTCAAATCTCATAAATCCTTAATTATTAAAATCCTGATCAGGACAATGAAACAAAATTATGAAATTATTATATTGTCATGGGTCCTTGATAAGTGTGCGAAATTTCCAATTAATTTGACCTTTTAAAGTGGGTAAAAATCGAGTTCAAAGAATCCATTACATGCATGTGAAACTTATAAAAACGCGTTAAAAAGCAAACATTTAGGGCTTTTTGTGTTCCACATTGATAAAATAAAAAAGAAAGCGCGAAAACTTTAAAATTCAAAATTTAAATAAAATTCTTCCATTTTCACCTTCTGTTAAGTGTTATGCTTTGTTATATGCAGTAAAAAAAATGTGCCTTTTTTTGGAACATTTTTTTGGGGGGGAGGGGGAAAGACCACTGAGGAGTTTACACTGTTCCGATTGGGATGTCATTCTCGGCACACCTTTGCCCAACAATTGCCTACGACAACAATTTGCAGTCGAGTTAATTTAAATCCAGTCTGCTAGAAGGTGAATGTTCTTGTTCACAAAAATTACAATTTAAATAGCCAGGGGTCACTACTATTTACGCATGATGGATATATTCGTCATGACACAGAGCCCTGCAACCTCTCCATGATAAGTGGATCGTGGCTGGCCTTGTCACGAGTTCGAGCCCAGTACCTCTAAAGACCCTCCGTGTAGGGCAACGATGCACGCTAAATCTGTACAGAGCTGAAGCGTCCTCCCGTTGGTGCGGTGTGGTAGTTAGGAGAGGGGGTGCCAGCTCGGTGTCGTCCACATCACTTGACCATGGTTCAAAAATGACCTGGTCCGTCGCCAAAAGCCCTCGTGTAGCTGAACAGTGCGACGTTTTAATATTCACTCACTCACTCTCCATGATAAGTACTTTCGTCAATCACAGTTAACTGGCAAAAGAGAAACCGAAGAGATATTCTTGAAGTCATTTCCACACGTTACTACTTAACTGCACCTTCAATTGAAATTTCCCTGCAGTGCACGGCTTGTCTCATTTAATTTGATTGGGTATGGTTAAGAGTTAATATTTCTCACCAGGAAATGTCAACTCTAATTTTAGCCGTCGATTAACATTTGCGTAATGATCGCACATTATGTTAGCGAACGACGGGGTGTTTTTGCCGCTCCTTAAGTAAACCTGGTTATAGGTGGAAGGTAATGGACCTTAGCTGGACGTTAAAGGCCCCCCTAAATTGCTTTTTGCTCGTTTATGCGTTTCGCATTTATATCACCTACGTCACGTGAAGGGGGGTTGATCGCTGGATCCTAATTACCTCTCGGGTAATGGAAAACAGAACGATTCCGGAATGGATGTCTTCTTGATGTTATTCTGAGCTCCAGGACTTAATTTAATTAAATAGGAGTTTGTATTGCCTGAAATAGAGTTTTATCTAGCTTTCTCAACCGCAATTAAATATTAATTAGTCATTTTGAAAAAAAATGCTGTTGAAATTTTTCTACAGTTTTTTTTTTATCATTGTTGTTTGATTTGAAACAAGGTTGTTTTAGAGCTGCACAAAGACTACCTGTAAAATCCGACGTACAGAGCGTACCCGTACTTTCAAGCTGCATTTTTTAATTTTTAGGTATATTCGCCGTATAACGCGCACCCCCTGTTTTACGAAAGAACGAGAAGTGTGCGTCTACATTGCTGGTATGTTTTTAAATCATTTATTCGAGGTATTATCCCAGCATTTTGAAAAAATACTATACTTTTAGAATGCAGAATCCTTTTAATTCCATTGGGTATGTCATTTCTTTCAAATGAGCAATATTCCCACTCATATAGAAATCTAATTTTTCTTACGCTTATATTTTTTTTTTATTTTCGAACCATCATTTTTTATGCTCGGCGTATAACACGCACCCGTAAATTTCAATCCTATTTTTTGTGTTAAAAAGGCGCGTTATACGCCGGGTTTTAAGATACCTTCTCTTTATTAAGACTAGTGAATAGTGACGCCACTCTATTTCGCTACACAGGGACTTTTGACGATGAACCTCGTAAGTTTGAACCATGGTCAAGTGACCAGAATGACACCTGAGCAGTAATTGAGTTTAACCCTTTCGCGACGGGTGTGTCATATTTGCGTAAGTCTCAACCCCTCCGTGGAGATAGATGATCAGTCCTGTAAAACCAGTATGAAACAGGATTCACCAGTTCATCATCCAGCTTCTGATGACATTTGGGGAGAATATATATGCGACACACCCGTCTCTTACAGTGTTTTCCGTTGATCAGTACGTCATTGCGAAAAGGTTAATTTCGAGTAACACAATTCACATCAACCAACGTTTATGGGGTTCATGATATTCTCACTGAGTAATCATGTTTCTCTATTTTTGTTACAAAAATGAAAGTTTTACTGTAACATAATTTAATTTTTGTTAAAAAAAGATTTTTTGAATTATCTTTGTTTTAAAAAACTATTGCTATTTTTATTCGAAATTTCGAATGAGAAATCCGTGATTGTTTGATTATTAGCGTTACATTTCGAAACTACACTAGGGGTGCTGACAATAGATTTCGTAATTTAAAAACCACAGTCAAAAGACGAGGATGACAAGTGAGCTGACACTCCACTCTCTAGACTTCCACGCCACTTCAAAGGAAGGACTGGGTCTCGGCAGATTTAACAACGTATCAGCATCTCTACAAGGGAGGATTCTGCAGTTTGAAATAATTAGTGAACTGATTTACAAAACCACTGCAAACATAGTACATTCTCCGGGTGCTGGTATCTCTTTTCAGTGCTGCACCATGTAGGTGGTATACCAATTACCACAAGTAATTTTGACACCCAGCTTACTCCTCAGAGGGAGGCACCTAAGCACTGACGATACGAATCCATAATAGGAATATTAATTTTACTAAACATCGTTCCTTTGAGAGCACCTAAGCCAAACAGACACTAAAGAAAACTCTTACATGCCGCATAATCGTACGACATGGACGCTGTCAATTTTCTGCATTATGAAAATCTACCGGGGTCGAATCCGCAACCTTAGACGTACAAGGCCAGCGTCAAACCCACTACACCACCAAGAAGGGCAGATAAAGAATATAAAGGCTTGAATTTAATGCCATAATTCGAAGCTACACAAGGGCTACTTGCGTAAAATCTAGTGCAAGATTTGTTAACTATTAGCTTTGGGTTGTTTTACAACAGTACTAGTTCGTAATCTACTCACCAACACTTCAAGAAAGCATATTTTTAACACACTTTTATAAGTTTTTGCTGTTGTTACTAATGTTACCTGATCGGCAAAGGTCAGATCAAGGCCCACGAAATTCATCATGGTAAAAGGCTAAGTGACGCCTGTCGTTAGCCGTAGCTTTGAGCACCATACAGGTGACAGAACAATTTAGCTCGATTTTACCCCAATTTTGAGGGAGAACACCCTGGGGGTGGTCAGTGGCCTCCCACCTCTCTTCCCCTTCCACCATCCTCACGAGAGGACTTGCGGCTCGACGGCTATTTAGTGAACCCCATCCCGTGAAGGCGCTATACATTTACAAACATCCATGTCTTCTCCGGGATTCGTATCTAGTCGCTAACCACTTTTATAAGTTTCACTTGAATGTAACAATCTTTGAACTCGATTTTTACCCACTTTAAAAGGTCAGATTAATTCGAAATATTGCACACTTGTCAAGGACCGATAACAATACAATAACTTTATAATTTTGTTCCATTTTCCTGAGCAGGATAATCAGGAGACAGGATAATCCAGATTTGGTGACTATATCATTATACCATTTCCAGATTTGGCGACTGATTCCATGTACCATTGCCAGATTTGGTAACTATTTCTATATACCATTATCAGATTTGGCTACTAATTTTTTTTTTTTTTTGCGTTAGAATTTTTTTATAATATAAGCAATTGTCCATTCTTTCTGAAAGTAGAAATAAAAAAAAAGACTCGTGCATGTGAAAAAAATTATTTGTTCTAACTCAGAGATGGGCAAACATTTTCGGCCGTTGGCCAAAAATTAAAAAAAAAGTATGAATAAATGCTAGTTAAAAAACTCAAAATACATGTTTTTACTGTAGATCGAACTAAAAAATGAAAAATAAATTATAGTTTATATAAGAAAACTAAAAAAGACGCTTTTATGGTTACTCAAAATAAAAAGTAAAAATATATTTCTTAATATAAGAATAAAATGATTAACGAAAAAATTATAATGTCATTGTGGTAAAAGCGTGGAGTGTGCTTTGTAGTACATTTTTACACTATCTCAGCATTTCGAATAGAACTAGTAAGAAATCACGCTCTTACCCCAATGACATTAATTTTCTCGTAAATCATTTTATTCTTATATCAAGGTATCCGACTACGTTCGGAACCGTGATTTTCAAAAGCGCATAAATGGATAATAATTTTCTTGATATTTAATGTCACTTAGATTAGAATATATGCATAAAATTGTTTTAAAGACATTTTGACAAAAAAAAATTTATTTAAATAAAATATTTTGGCAAAAAATTAACTTAGAATAATCTATTTTCCAAATGTTCTCCTTTTGTGAAAAATGCTTCTATTATAATATTTTGCCTGCATATGGCTCAGACCTCTGTTTAGAGGCTCAACTAGAATTTTTGAAATACATAACTTAGAAGTGGGTTTATTCATATTTTACGACAACAGAGGGGAGCAATTTTAAGAAAAAAACGAATAATTATTTCAATGGGTGGTAACTCTGAAAATAATGTGAATTTTTCAAAATTCTAGTTGAGCCTCTGTAGACAGGTCTGAGCTATATACAGGCAAAATGTTATTATAATAGAACCGTTTTTCACAAAAGGAGAACATTTGGAAAAAAGATTATTCTAAGTTAGTTTTTTGCCAAAATATTATATGTAAATGAATTTTTTGTCAAAATGTCCCCTTAAAACAATTTTATGCATGTATTCTAATCTGAGTGACACTAAATATGAGGAAAATTATCCATTTATGCGCTTTTTTAAAATCCCGGTTCCGCACGTAGTCAAATACCTTAAGAAATATGTTTTTACTTTTTAGCTCTATTAACCATAAAATAAGTCATCATTAATTAAGTCATTAAATAATGTCGAGTTCCATGCATCTTTCCATAAATCATTTATCAAAAGCATTGTTCATTATTTATTTCTAATTTTTTTTTACTTGTCTTTCAATTTTAGGAAAGTTTTTTTGTCCTTTTTGGAAAGAAAAAAAAGGCCAGTTAATATAAATGTATGCAAGAATGTAATTCAAAATTTAGTGAGAGAAACATTTTTAAAACGAAATTGCGTTATATTAAATTAATATATTTATTATTTATAGATTTATAAACAACCATAGAGGAAAAATTAATTTCATCAGATCAAAGGAAGATGGAAAATGATTTAAAAATAAGACCTGCATAAACATTTTTTCCTATTTCTTCAAGGGAATGAGGATTAAATTTGTTTTGTAAAAGCTCTTAGGCGCCCACGTTTGAGTTCTCATTATAAATATTTTTTTAAAAAATCAACCACCACTAAAGGAATGTTGGTCTTCGTATAATTGAATTATGAATTTAATTTCAAATTCTCAAAAACAGCTGCTGACGAAATAAAAGGAAGAATTCGTTGATTAGTGTGTGGGAAAAGGTGCTTATATATATATATATATATATATATATATATATATATATATATATATATATATATATATATATATCTTATCTTTCTTTCTCTCTCATTTTTTTTTCATTTCTTATCTTCCAATATCTTACACGTACTTTGTTGTAAATAACAATCCCAAAAAATTTAATAATGTTGTATATAAATAAGTAATAAAACTCTTATGCACTTTGAAAAATATCTCTATCAGCATTAAAATAAAAATATTTATTTAATTTTTAATCAGGAAAAGATATTATGACTGAAAAAGGTACTATTCAAGTATGACTTTATTCGGGTTTGGTTTAGTTATAATTGTACTAAAAAGATTCACACACACACTCATAACGGGTAACTTGGAGACAAATCTAGTAGTTTTAAACCTTCTCTAAGGATCATAGTAGCCATTACTTACCAGGTTCGAGTCGAGTCTCGGATAACGTAAAGATCTATCAAAGGAACCAGAGCAATAACTTTAAACCTCGATCAAGTCACGAACATGACACTTGAACTAAAACCTTTTTTTATTACCTTGACATTATTAAACCATTAGCTCATCACTCTTTTTTTCTCTCTCGCTCTCTCTCTCTCTTCTGTGTCTCATTGTTTTTCTCTCTCTCTCTCTCTTCTGTGTCTCATTGTTTTTCTCTCTCTCTCTTTCTTCTTTCTCTCTCTCTCTCTTTCTTCTTTCTCTCTCTCTTTCTTCTCTCTCTCTCTCTCTCTTTCCCTTTTTCCCTCTCTCTCTCTTTCCCTTTTTCTCTCTCTTTCTTCTTTCTCTTTCTCTTTCCTTTTTTCTCACTCTTTTCTTTCTCTATTTCCCTTTTATCTCTCTCTCTTCTCCCTCTTTTTTCTCTTTCTCTTTTACTCTCCCTCTTTTTCCTCTTTCTCTTTTACTCTCTCTCTTTTATCTCTCTGACTCCCTCTTACTTTTCTCTCTATCATTCTCTTTCTTTTCCCTCTTTCTCTTTTTTCTCGTACACTCTCTTTTCACTATTTCTCTTCTCTCAACTCTTGCTTTTCTCTTTATTTTCTCTCAACTCTCTCTCTTTCTCTTTATTTCTCTCTAACGCTCTCTCTTCTCAATCTCCCTTTCCAACATACTCTTCCTTTTCCCTTTCTATATAAATTTCATATCTCTCCCTTTGTGTTATCTTTCCCTCTGATTCATTTCTTTATTATTTTTCACTCTTATCTCTCTGTTACACATAAATATCTCTCACCTCCTTCTCCTGTATATTTCTGCTAACATCAAAGGCATATAAGAATTAGTGCTGAAATTGAATTAAAATATATGTAGATGAAAAATAATTAAATTGTAGCAAAAAAAAAAAACTAAAAAATACGCCTACAAATATATTATTCCTGAATTATTCCAGCTTACTCACAAAAAAATGAGCCATCCTGAATTGCAGTACTAAAAACTCTATTTCTTTCCCCTTTTTCGCTCAATCTCTTTTAAGTGTCTACACTTTGGGAAGTCTAAAGATATTTTCTCTTATTAGAAAAATTAAATTCCAAATCTTAACTGTAATGTGGCAAATTCATTATATTTAAATCAATTGCTCTGTAGCTGTGTAAACTCAAACTCAGTGGCGCAACAGTCCATGAGATCCAGGGCCTACTGTGCCCACTCCAGTATACGTGACCACTGGGCGCTGAGGTGCATGAGCAGATGCCCCGATTAGATGGTCAGTCTGAAGCAAGACCCCCAGTATTTAAGTCCTCAAACAAGCTTGGTCCTCACTTATCGACCCACTGCGTAGGGATGAAAGGCCGAGTGAACCTTGCCCAGCCCAGGAATTGAACCCGGACCTGTGGTGTGGAAGCGCGATACGCTACCACTCGACCACTGGGTCTTCTCTGTAGCTGTATATTCATTAAAAATTAGGATTTATATTATACTTTCTTGTTTTTTACAAAATAAATCGCAGTAGCAGAATTGCGAGCTTCATGATCGATAGGCCTAGAATTCGAGTCTCACTTTCATGAATAGTTATATATAAGGGAGTCCTGTGTGGGGGTGTGAATGATTATAAACATCACACTGTGTGTGAAGCTATGAGAAGGTTCTTGGCGAAGAACCTTTTCATTCTGAATAACAGTCATGTGACGAGAACGATAACTGCTACAACAGCAGTCACCAAACTTTTTAACCTCACGGACCAGTAAATTCATAATTAAAATCTCGTGGACCACTAATAGGATTTTTTATGTGTTAAACATATTTATAAAAAAATGTGATCTAAGAACACTAAAAATGTACCTAGTTAATAAAACGAAACTATTAATTGAAACCGAATTATGAAAGCTTTATTAATGAACCATAATAAAATAAACAAAAGCTGTAAAAACAAAATAATTAAAAAATGGTTTAAGTATATCGAACTTTTATCATTATTCATTCCTTGTATGATGGATGTTCCTGCTTACTTGAAATAAGATTACGAATATTTGGACCCAATGTTGTTACTGCAAAGCGAAGAACTGCATTTATTTCAAGCTGTGATCGGTACCTTGTTTTGATGGCTGTTCTAGATGAAAAGGCCTTTTAACATAAATAAATTGTGGTGATTTGAATCACAATTTTCAACTGCTCACTAAGAAAAGGGTATTCACTTTTTATAGAAAGACAAAACTGAGATCTTGATAAGGATGAATGAAATTAAAATTTGAGAGCTTTGTCGGTCGATAGGTTGATAAGGCTTTCTTTTAGATGCTTTAATTATTATCCTGAATTTTCACTGTAAGTGGATCTATTATCCACATATTACCATGTTTGGGATCTTCTTTCTTTGTGTAATAATAAGCAAAAAAATTCTGTAAGTGTGTGACGGATCTATACGTGTTCCTTCAATTAATCCTCTTGGGAAATCTTTGGGCTATCAGTTCGTGTTATTCACAACCAACCCTTGGGGAGGAGAGAATCGCGATATTTAAATTAAATTGCTATATTTATGCGAGGTTTTCTAGCTTGAAGAATAGGAGAGGAGATATACTCGAGTCAGGTGAGATTGCTACTGAAGGCATAATATTAGAATTATTGTGATTTGAGACTTATTAAGAGGAAACTTTAAAGTGACAATTGTTCACTAAGATTGAATTGATATTAGATTAAATCGGATGATAGGTTATATAGATCCTTTATTAAGGTAAGGATCAAGTTTGGTACTCTCCTAATCATTCACGTTTTACCGTTGTTGTTCCACTTTCGCGGTGAGCATTGAGACATTCTCTTACTGTTATTAGTTGAAATTGTGTCTATTCTTTGTGTGGTAAATAAATAGATTAATTGGATCATGTCGAGTGTTTCTTCCCTACCTTCCATTCATCTAGGTGCCCGAGAGAGAGGTGCAAGCCTCTCACAAGTGGCTCCAAGTGCTTTTTAACAAGAATTACTACTTGCTGGTTAACATCATTTTCCTTCATGTATTTATCAAAATTAGAAAATATATGTATTGTTATGATTTGAATTATGCTTCAAACATAACGTGATGAGTAAGAATATTCCACATTTTTCTGGGGACCAGCGAAATTTTCTTGCTGACCACCCACCACTTTGGCGACCGCTGTACTACACACAGTGGTGTAACGAAGAATACTAGGGCCCACCTAAAAAATCAGGTTTGGGGCCCTAAGACCAAATATGTGCATGGTATCAGTCAGGTTTTGGGCTCCGTAGAACACTTGCCCCCCCGCAATGCGGGGGTTGCAGGGTTGAATGTTACGCCAATGATTACACAGTACAACGTGACATATTTAATGGGGCATCTGGACTTAAGTGGCACTAGGACTCGAACTCCCGACTTGAAAAATACAAAGTTCGCGTCTCTGACCGCGGCCATATGGAGCCCTGAGTTTAAATTTTAAGGTCTTCTCGTTGAACGGCAAAATATTACGGGAAGAAAGCAAGACATAATTACATGTTTCTGGAATCCCTTTGTAGAAAATTAATAAAGCAAAATCTAATAAATGTTGCTTTTAAGTTCTGTGTTAAGTGTGTTTAATTCTCGTTTATTAATATTGTATTTGCAACTACATTAAAAGTCAGCTATCGGGAGAGTTCAATTGTTACGATATGCCGTAACATTCGTGAAAAGCGAATATTTTTACTCAAATGAGTTAACCCTGTAGAACTTACTCTAAATTTTATTTTTATTATGAATTTATTTTCCTAATCATTAAATAATTTATTAAAAAATACAACAGGAACTCAATTAATAAGAATAAATAATATTTTTCAAAAAGATGTATGAAAAATAATTAGGAAATTCCAGTGGCGCACACAAGGGGGTCCTGGGGATCCGGACCCTCCCCAAAGAAATTGATTTTTTTTCCGATTGATTATAAATCTAAGTATATAGTACGTAAAATTTAATTAATTACCTGTTATTAGAGATTAATTTTATTAATTAATGCTAATTATTTATTCAAAAATTAGTTTTTTACTGTGTTTTGTTCCCGAAAATCGACAAAATCAAAAGGAGCATGATACAAGAATGGCGAGCTTTCGACCCCGGACTCCCCCTTGAAAAATTCCTGTGTGCGCCACTGGATAATTCTAATACAGAAAGGAAGAATGGTAGTTCTTTTCTTTTCATTAAAAGAAACTAAAATAACTTGTTTTTTATTAATTAAATTTGTTGACAACGTATCATTTAAAATTCCACGACATGCATTGTTCTTAAGAGATCAATTCGTTTCCTTTAGAACATTCGAAAACAACGCACGCAACTTTATATACATTGCCCTTTGACACTTTTTAATGGTAAATGCCAATGTAATTTAAAAAACTCTTGCCTCATCTGTCAATTACGCGTTTTGTTTCATTTTATAAGGATGTCAACTAATTTCCCTATTAAAAAGGTGCAATTAGGTGTTTCGAAACACTTCATGCAATCATATCTGTGTGTGGTTATTATTAAATTCTTCAAGGTCAATGTTGAAATTGAACTTAAATTTAAAAATTATTATTTTTACTTGATTGTAATTATTCTTAATTATGCGAATTAATATAGCATAAACAACAGATCGCAGATCATCGAACTTGTGAAAATGATCTTGTATTTAATTAATGACATCAAATGATCTTGTATTTAATATTAATAATCTTGTATTTGATCTTGCATAATTTAAGACATTACTCGTTGTTCTTTACAACATTGTCTTTCGGCGTTATCAAGACATCTTGGTTATTTCTTAATAATCAAAGCTTTTCGATACCTTTGAGGATCGTAAGATGAAATCTTTTGTTACACTTTTATGAAACAGAATTTTGCCTTAACTCAAAAAAACAAATACGTATTGTTACGAATTTTGTGCAATAAATGCGTAAAATAGTGTAAATAATTTACATCTGGATGTGCAACTCGTTAATATTACTTTCTGTTGTATTTATTTTATATTAAAGTTGTAATATTCGCAAGCAATACCACTCCTTATATTATAATGGGATTTCAATGGAAACTTGGCAAAATGTTGGTGATAGAGCCGAATTGGAATCATTTTTGGCTAATATTTTGACGAGATGGCGACGTATAGATGTTTCTGGAAATTACTGGGATCTTTTCTCGAAAGACCCGAGTGGCCTATAAATAGTCACTCGCCGAAACTGTTAGTATTGATTTGACCGTGAAGAGTCGATCAACGATTAGTTTTTACTTCGGCTGTTGAATAGAACGAACGAGTAGTTGCGAATAATCATTAACACACGTATTTCAGACACTGATAGTAATGTCTCGGCTCTGTAGAAGGTGTGAAGACGTACTGAGACTTCTTAAGGTATCCGACTACGTTCGGAACCGGGATTTTGCAAAAGTGTATAAATGGATAATATTTATGATGTTTAGTGTCACTTAAATTAGAAAATGTATATCAAATTGTTTTAAGAATAGTGTAAGGAACCGCTGCCTGCACCTGGCAACAGGTCGAACGAGAGACGATATAGAGAAAAGGATCTGGCAACGACGGGGGAAAAAAGGTCGGAACGGGAGAGAAGAGAGAGTGACGGAAAAAGCCGGGCTGGTGAAAAGTAGACACGGCTGAACGATGTATCGTAATCCTGTAACATCGTAATATATTCTTGATTTTAAGAAATGTCCCATAGAAGGTATGGAATAAACAGTGGGACCAAATCCTGTCTGCAATTATTTTCTTGTCACAATTCGAACACGGTCGGAAAAGAACTCACGAGTTTACACTGGTGTCAGAAGTGGGATGCAATGGAGCAGAAGTTAAAGGAATAAAATATTTCAAATTGATCGGTGTTCGTACTGCATAATTGTGAACAAGGTTCTAGTGGACATTCAGTTTGAAAGAAAAATTTTAACAAGGAAATAGAACCCTGCAGTGTATCTTCAAGTTGATGACCACGTGCATCCCGGGAATTGCCCTGCAGCAGTTTCAAGTGAAAAACAAGACCTTCTTCATATGGAGTTTTACCATCACCTGCCGAGTTGGGATATGAACGAACAGATGTCGTATTTTTCTTCATTTTCTGACGAATGGAGCCGTGATCTGAAAAGTGTTCAAGTACTGAAACAGCTTTCATGTTGAGGTAGGTGGCTATTGTTCCCCTAAGTTAAAATATTGTGTGAATATTTAAAAAAGTAATGGGATGCAGTCATATTTAATTTATTTTTTTTTTTAAAATAAAATAGAAAAAGCAGATATATCTGAAAAAGAAAATTTCATTGGTTTATTGAAATATTCTATGTTGTTGGATTATTGTGTAGATGAAATAAGAAAATTGTGTACTTATTTTACCTGGAAATGATACCCTATCATTTTAAATGTTGTAAAATATGGTATTTAGAGTTCTAGTGTTAAACTATAATTTCTTTTTTATCATCATTCTTTACTGTTTTGAAGTTGTCTCAAAAATTAAAATCTGGGTATAGAAAGTGTTTTGCATAACAATTCAGTTTGCAGAATTTAAAAAAAAAAGAATTAGATTAATTTATCTTGAAATAATGGTTGCGAAAAAATGTATGTTTGAGTGGGTAAAAAAATATCCATTAAAAAAATGTATATGTATTTCAAGTAGACTTCCTGTTAAAAGGTTGTAAATAAGAGATTTTGTAGGTTATTTATGACTCAGAATGTGGCATGTTTTTTTTAATATTAAATGATTGTTTTTCATTTTAAGCAAAAGTTTTGCAATTTGTCAGTTAGTTGATAGTTTAATGCAATCTGAGGTTATTTCCTTTGCTCGTAATTTAGGATGTATATGTATATTGGATTTTGTTTCCTGCATAAGATTTTTCTTTTAATAAAAGAAAAAGAAACTAAGAGTAGATTTATGATTTGAGAAATAATTCTATGGTAATGTAGCTAAAGTATGTTGTTAATTGGTTTTTTTTTTTTTTGAAAAAGGATCTGCGTTCTGATTAGTAACAAATAACTGTGTCGCATATAAGTTTTATTGTAAACATATTTCGTATTGTGTTTCTGAATTTGAGTACTCTTAGAAAAACGAGTAGAATTTTTCTTGCTTGTTAAATATATAGTACTAGGTCATTTAAGTGTTTGTAGTTAAATTTGTCAGAAGGTAATTTGGCATTAGATTTAGCTTGATTAAAAATGGCATTTCTCATTAGAAGTAAGAAAATTGACTTAATTCAATTAGCGCGGGACTTAGATGAGCCACCTGATCCGTCTATGCCTAAAATTGTTTTAAGGAATTTAATAATCTCTAGTAAATATTACAAGGAGGAAGAGGCAAAAGAGTTATTGGAAGTTATTACAGCCGAAAGGTTAGAGACAGAACAGCAGCAAAAACTAGAACAACAAGAACAATTATCAATTGAAAAATTACGCTTGGAAATAGAATTATCTAGGAACGCTAATCAGAGTGCTACTCAAAATAATGGTCAAACCTCACGTGTAAAATCTTTAGATGAAATAGTTAAAATGGTTAGGCTCTTAACTGTAAAGGTACCCAATAAATCAGACGGGTGGGAATATTTTTTTCTAGTCTTGAAAAGGCTTTCGCTAGTGAAATGGTTAGCGACGAGTTAAAACCGAAGGTTTTGTTATGCATGTTAGAGACAAAGTGTCAAACTTATTAGTTAACCTAGGCGAAGAAGAATTAAAAGATTACGAGTCTTTAAAACAGGTTGTACTCAAGGAGTATGAACCCTCACCCCAAAAATATGTTTAGAAAATTTTAGAAAGGCCAAACGTAACTCTGACGAAACTTTCTCTCAGTTCGCGTCCCGTTTAACATCGATGTGATTATACTACTGTAAGTTAAGAGAAGCGAATGATTTTGAGTCAGTTAATCAACTGATCGTAGCAGATAAAATGTTTGAAATGTTGGATTCTGAGACGGCGACCCATATTGGTGTGCTCCAAGGGGAAGAATGGTACAAACCCAGGGACTTGGGCAAACAATGTGATATATTTTATGCTTCCAAAGGGAAATCCTACGATGAACCTGAGAGAGCTAAATGGAATGATAGTGAAAAGAGAAGTTTTAATGGTAGTTGGGGTAAACAGCCATTTGGGGAGAAAAAGTCAGATAATTTTTCTTCTAGGAAAACTTGGATAAAGGTCAAGTAACTGAAATTAAAAATTCGCTTGTTTCACCTGCGGATCAGATAAACATTTTAAGCGGGATTGTCCGAAAAACAAAGAGGTAGATAATAAAAGACTTAATGTGAATAAGGTGTCAACAGTAGGTAGATGGGACGGTAGCTGCTAGAGTTGATGTGCTAGGTAAAGTCATTCCTAGACGGGCTATTGAAGACAAATTAAGTAAATTAGTGAAAACATCTATCAGTGTAGATGGGAAGTTAGTCCATGCGTTATTGGATTCTGGTACGGAAATTACTGTTATCAAGAAAGACTTAGTTCCTGGAATATCGGTTGAAGGAGCTTCCACAATTTATTTGAAAGGTATTTTCGGTCCAGCGGTTAAATGTCCTTTAGTATATGTTCCAATTGGTCTTGCTACCGGTGGCCAGGTTAATGTGGTGCACCAGCAAGTGTTATGTGCTTTGGCAGAAGTTTTGGTAGAAGACGTGTTGCTTCCACCAGAGGTTTTGGATATGTTGGGAGGAGCCCAGAGTGAAGAGAATTCACTGGCTCAAAGCTCTCAGGACCTGAGGGTTGACTCAGGAAATGTAGATGAAACCGAGGTTTCATTGGGTATTCTGCCAGAGAAAGCACAAGAGCACATTGAGGATTCTCAAAGGAATATTACTTCATGTCAGAATGAAGTGGGAACATTGGGTACTAAGGATGAGGAGGTGACCGCTGAGATGGATAAAGGAAGCATGGTGGCTGATAGTTTTCGTTCCGAACAGGAGTGTTGTGCCGAGTTAGCATTGGTTTGGAAGTATGCTAAGGAAGGCAAGGAAACTACTATGAAGTAGATGGATATCTATTTCATAGAGATAAAATACTGAGGAGAGTATTGGGCAACTGGTAATTCCGAAGTGCAGAAGAACGGAGGTGTTGAGACTAGCGCATACTTCAGTGTTCAGTAGTCACATGGGTCCCAAGAAGACGCTTGAACGAATAAAGTATTCTTTCTTTTGGGAGGGTCTGAGGGCCGATGTGAAGAAATTTTGTGAGTCATGTAAAGAATGTCAGCTCACTCGATCGGTTAGGATTAAAGACCGATCATCCAGTACACCTGTGGCAAGGCCTGAATTGCCATTTGAGGTGGGAAATATGGATCTGATAGGTCCAATTGATCCGCCAAGCTTAAAGGGACATAAATATATTTTACGTCTGGTTGATCAGCACACTAGGTGGGGCGAGGCTGTGCCGTTGACTAGTCTCAGTGCGAAGGTAACCTGTGAAGCTTGGTTAAACATATTTTCGAGAACCGAGATTTATCTTTTGTCGAAAAGGGAAGGTTTTGTAGAAAAGAATAGCGCAGCATCGTGGGTCACGGTACTGGATTTGTGGAAGTGGTATTTCTGTCGTTCTCTCACGAAGAATTATGCCGCATGCTTTATGTCGTTTGGAATTTGCATGACTAAAAAGTGAGGTTTAAGATTGAATACACTTCTTATGGATGTAATTTAACGGCTCAGGTTTTAAGAATGTTAGAGCAGTTTGTTATATCTCGAATAGTCGATATAGACCTTCTGATGCAAATTTGGAAAAATCGTGTAAAGAGAATTAACTTTGTATTAGGATGGGTTGGGTCGGAAATCATACTGGCCAAAGGCAAATTAGAGCCGTAGGAAAGTTTACTGTGTACTTAATATAGATTTAGTGAACTCATTGAGCATTCATTCATGAGTTAATGAAATAAAAATTGACTAGATTAAGATAAAAACTGTAATGTATATATTTAGTGTTGTTTTTTTTGTATAATGTGTTTTCCATGTATCTGTTTGCAATCCCATTACAGTTTAGATCTTTCTGGGAACATAGTCACTTATTTCAATTGGGTGAACTATTAATATTATTTCATGTGTTTGTATTAAGGAACTTTCACTAGAACAATCATCAAGACTTTTGACTGTTGAAATTATTGTGTGTTCTGTTTGTGGATTTTCTGTGTCACGGTTTGTGAATTTTCTGTTCCTGGTGTCTGATATGGTAAAATCAGCCACAAGGGGCAAATTTTACTCTTAGGTGGGGCGTGTAAGGAACCGCTGCCTGCACCTGGCAACAGGTCGAACGAGAGACGATATAGAGAAAAGGATCTGGCAACGACGGGGGAGAAAAAGGTCGGAACGGGAGAGAAGAGAGAGTGACGGAAAAAGCCGGGCTGGTGAAAAGTAGACACGGCTGAACGATGTATCGTAATCCTGTAACATCGTAATATATTCTTGATTTTAAGAAATGTCCCATAGAAGGTATGGAATAAACAGTGGGACCAAATCCTGTCTGCAATTATTTTCTTGTCACAATTCGAACACGGTCGGAAAAGAACTCACGAGTTTACAAATAGTATTACAATAAAAATTATTTAAGTACAATATTTTGACAAAAAATGAACATAGAATGACCCATTTTCAAAATATTCTCCTTTTGTGAAAAATTCTTCTATTATAATAATATTTTGCCTGTATATAGCTCAGACCTCCGTACAGAGGCTCAACTAGAATTTTTGAAATATATAACTTAGAAGTGGGTTTATCCATGTTTTACGACAACAGAGGGGAGAAATTTTAAGAAAAAAACGCCGATAATTATTTGAATTGGTTGTAACTCTGAAAATAATGTGAATTTTTCAAAAAAAATAGTTTAGGCTCTCTGGAGAAGTCTTTACTTTATATAAGCAAAATATTATTTTAGAAGTATTTTTTATAAAAGGAGAACATTTTTTAAAAAAGGTTATTCTAAGTTCATTTTTTGCCATAATATTGTATTTAAATAATTGTTTTTTCACAATGTCCTTAAAACAATTTTATACATGTATTCTCTCTAATCTAAGTGACACTAAATATCATGAAAATTATCCATTTATGCGCTTTTTTAAAATTACTGTTCCGAACGTAGTTGGATACCTTAAGCGAATTGGAGAGTTCTATCCTATATTTCGAGGGTTTTTTTTTTCTAAAGTAAATTTTTCTCACTCTTGGAGAACTTCTTTGCTCTTTGTGAGTGATAACATAAAAGCCTCAAACCCTGATCCACACAACAATATAATTTTCAGAGCAAACATAAATCTTTCCAACTGTTTTAGAGATAATGGATTTTTCAGTTTATAATTAAACTGCAACTTTGCTTTTAAGCTGAAAATATTAAAATTCAAATTAGTTTTAATATCCTTCTCCTAAGCTACAAGCTCAATCCACGGTCTAACCATTTAATATTTACGCAAAATATTCTCGATGATCTCAAGGATCAAATACTTTTTCTAGAATCCTACCTAACACTTCGCGAATGGAGTGATTTAGTTTAAATTAATGTTTCACTTAAGTTACGACCTCTGAAGTCCCATAGAATTTGCCATCTATAGCAAACATGGCGAACGCTTTCCCAATATTCCTTAGAGATTTCTCTCCATTTTTATTCTCTTTTTCCTTGTAAGTCGAACCACCCTTCTCATCCTTTTTTACGTGCACGGATTAAATTTAGATTATAGATACACGTTTCTTAATCAGTTAAAGAGTCTTTGACAAAATTTAGCCAGAAATAACTCTTGCGCCGATAAAAGTAACTAATTTGGGACCTTGTAAGAATATATTATTCACCTCTCTCTTGTCATTACATTTCACTTTTGAACACCAATTTTTTTTATATAAATTATTTATGAATCTAATGATTCATACAATCAGAATGCTTTTCTCTTATAAAAGAAATATATATATATATTCAACTTTTTATTACTTATTTTTAAGTATTGAAGACTATACAATGACATCTTTAGATTTCTCGCGACCCTGGACCCTATAAAAAACAGGCACCATATGCGACCCTTTTAAGTAGACAGTATATATCATACGATATCACATACTCGCGTAAACCCGTAACACATCCGTTCTTAAACTATGGTCAGTGGACCCCCGAGGGTTCCCAACGCCTTTCTACGGGGTTTGCGAAGGTCTCTTATTTAATGTTAAGATTTCCTACTTTTTCGCACTCTAAAAGACTTTGTGGAAAAATCGAAAGATGTACTATCCTAGACTATATCAATGAATATTTCCCCTAACGAAAAAACTGTACTGGAACATGTATTTTGATGAAGAAAATTAATTCAGGTCTTGTTATTGTTTGCAACTACATAGTTAATGCTACAATATAATATTTTTAATCAAATATTTATTGTTTTCTTAAAGGAAAATATATGCAAAAAAAAAGTCTGTCTAGGTACCATATGCAGTCTTCGGAACTTTTAAATCACTCAGCCATGTGTTAAGAGTTGAAGAGGGGTGTTCAAAATCTTTGGGGTCCGCGATGTCAGGCTGATACATATAGGGAGGGGGGTGCTATCATGGAAAGTTTAAGAACCACTAACGTAATATATTCGAGTAATTGGGCGTAATTCACTGTTTCAGAAACCGTAGCACAAACCGACTGTCATCTTTCGACTTAAGGAGCAATGATAGTGTGTAGTAGTAGGCATAGGCCTAGACACGAACATGTCATAATAATGTAGTCATGCCGCTGTTGCCAGCTAGTAAATATTTCGAAATTCCGAGTTTTACGTGTTTCGGGTTATATGTCCCGGAATAATATCTGATGATTAAAACTATTCGAATAATGATCTTACTGAGACCAAGTTGAGAACGCGCGAGACGAGCCCCCCCTTATAGAAGCCGAGGCCCTCACCCATGCCGTAAAATGTCCCTGCTTGGAGAAAAATATTCATCTGAAACAAAACAAAACAAACATTTTCTTACCTGAATAACAGTTGAAGTGAATCTTACATGAATAACAATTGAATGTTTAGTAATCAAACGATGTAATGTCAGAACTAGATATGAATTCTGGTAAAGATTAGAGGTTTATTTAAAAAAAAATTTAAAAAAACTGAAGCCTCCAAAGATTTCATGAGATTATAATGTCTGAAGTGGTGCAAATCCCCCTGAGAACAGAACCCGCGACCCATGGATTCGTAGCCAAGTAACATGATTGCTAAACGAAAGTGATTGCTTTTGTCTGGAGGCTGTTACTGGCCTAATGTAGATGTCCGCTCCAAGTCGAACAAGTCTGATCAATGATTTCACTTCAATTAATTCAAAAGCCACCCATTGGGTACAATGGTTAGTGACTCTGACTGCGGTGACGTAGGGTTTGGATTCGAATCCCGGGTAAGACATGGATGTTTGTGTTGTAATCCTTCTCTTCTTTGTGGTGTGTGCTTCACGATTACTTCTGTCAGCCCCCGTGTGATACTTTGTGGTTCACGGGGTTATAAATGTTCTCAATAAAAAATTAACTGAATTATAAAAATGCTGTGCTGTATATCTTAATATTTTTTTATTCTTTTTTTTTTCGTTCTTGCTGTTGTCTCGAACAATTATTTCGTAAATCTGAGCTCCATTTGTTAATTGAAATTTAAGAAAAAATATTCATCTACTAAATCTATTTTAGAAAAAAAGAGAGAAGGAAAAGAATAATTTTCCTCAGTAGTTCCTTATTTTAGTGGTTTAGTATCTATAATGTTCATAACTCTAACGAGCAGAAAAACATCTAACTGGTTGAAACGAACAAAAGGAACACTAGTTTTAAGGGGAATTCCATTTTTCTTTGGGGGGACATTTCCTATTCTTTCGCGCGCACGTTCTAGCATAATCTTTCTATTACATTCTTTTTAAAATTATATGAAATTATAATAATCAACATTTTTTTTAGGAAAGGGTTATTCAAATTCAGTTTTTAAAAAGTCGTACGTGATTATAATCAGGCATTTTCAGAATCAGGATACAAAAGAATAAGTAAGAAATAAGTTACACAAGCTAAAAAAAAATACCAATATGCACATTTTGTCTATGATTATATGTTAGGTGAAAATACTTTATAACTCTGAATTCAAAACAAGTATATTTCGTCTTTTCCCCCTAAAACTGTAATTGGCATGTTGAAGCAAAGCTCTTAATGAGTATCCTATACATATTCCTCAGCTTGCATGATTAATGTTTGTCTATGATTTAATCAAAATTATTCTCACATTGTTTCACCCCTGCGGTTTCTGGTGAAATTGGAGACACCGAACAAACAGACATTATAATAAAATCAACACCTTTATTTTACTTTCAATTTACTATCAGAAGGTTGTTTAAGCAAAGGGAGAGATCAACTTAATTACTAACCTTAATGTCTCTAATGAATAATTGGATCCCTTATGCGTCGCTTAGATCCGATGCCATGGTATACGCAGTGACTTGAAGAAATATATTGTTTAGTAAGATGTTGAATTTATATATATATAGCCATGTGAAACTTCGAGTACTTCGAATATTATGAATCTAATAATCAAAATTCAGTAACAACCTTACAACCCTCCAACGTACTCACACTTCGCTAGAGTTTAAATAGCACCTGACAT
This sequence comes from Trichonephila clavipes, assembly GCA_019973935.1. NCBI lineage: Eukaryota > Metazoa > Arthropoda > Arachnida > Araneae > Nephilidae > Trichonephila > Trichonephila clavipes. Next base: position 200,930 of record BMAU01001360.1, on the reverse strand, counting down.
TTGAATAAATCACGATTCTTCCACGGGAAGCGATTTTATCATCATACAACAGTAAAACAGCATTTTTTCCAGGAGGATTAATAAGATTCGCGAATAGGACCTGTTACAATATGAGTACCTATACTACTAGCCACCCATCTGTTATAGATAGTAACAATGACTGCTGTACCATTGGACCTTGGTTTGAATCCTGGAGAAGGCATGGATGTTTGTAAATGGAAAGTGCTTTTGCGGCATAGGGGCTGTAACGTTTGAAAGAATAACGGTAGCGTATTCTTGGTTAATCTAAATATGGAATTTATTTACGTCACAACTATTGAATATTATTTACAGAATGATACATTAAAGTTATGAAACTTAATTATAGATTGTTAGAGTCCACTATTTTGGGAGAGGAGGATTCGTTGGCCACCGCTCCCGTGTATAAGTTCAAAACATCTCTCCTCTCTCATCTTCCGGTCGACGGTGTTCGATTCCTCGGGGGTCAAAAAGGGGTTGCGCTGCAGCTGCAAAATGCACGTGTGGGTGTCAGGTGCACCAAAGATTTCGACCGCTGCTGGGAGTGGCTACGTTACAGGGTACTCTAAATATCTGTCGAGCCGCAAGTTCTCTCGTGAGGTTGGTGGAAGGAAAAGAGAAGTGAGAGGTCCCTGATCACCTCCAGAGTATTTATTCTCTCTCAAAATTAGGGTGAAACCGAGCCAAATCGTAATGCTACCTGTATGATGCTCAAAGCTATGGCTAGCGACAAGTGGAAATCTCTAGCTCTTTGCCGCAAGGAATTTCGTGGGCTTCGATCTGACACCGTCAGACAGATAGCATTAGAAATAACAACACATACATTACTTCTGCTCGCGTGTCATTAACTGCTACCTATATATGTGAATAAATGTTTTCACTTCGCTGGCTGTTTTGCGATTTTGTATGAGTATATATAATGTTCTTAAGTTATTGAGAGATTTCTAATAGTTCTAGCATTCGATTGTATTCAAAAACATTCTTATAGCTTTCATCTTTTGATATAAAACAACTGGACATGGAATTCGAAAGTGGAAGTACGTTTATCTTTTATATCTTTGTTATCTCTTCTCTTTGGTAGTCAATTCTCATAAAATTATTGATTCTTAGTGGATCTCATCACAACAAAAGTTGCGTCAGCCAATTTTCAAGTCAGTAGGTCTAATAGTTCGGGAAATCCTGAGATGAGTGAGACAGTCACTTCTCACCGATTTATAGATAGATCGATGGACACATGGTTTGCAATCAATTGACACTTGTGAAATTATTTAAATTGATTAAAAACTGTTTTAATGGAACCACAGTCAAGTAATGACACCTGAGTTGGCATTTACTCTTCACCTAACCCCAAAATTAAGCCTTCTAGTCTCAACAGATTTAATGCGTTTTAACCCTTCTAATCAGGGTCTTCAATGGTACCAGAATTTGAACCCACGACTCAAAAGAAACAACAACAATGGCAGCAAGTTCGCGTTCAGTACTACTTGGCTACCATGGTTACTCTTATACTTTATGTCACAAGACTTATTTATTCCGTTTTATTTAAATATACAGCGATATCCTTATGTTTTCAATAAAAGGAAGGCGTTTATTCAGTAAATAGACTCTCTTTCATATAGCTAGTACGTGTAAATGTCAACACGTCGATCTTGACGTCTATCAAAGTGATAAACTGCTATAGAAATAAACTAGTTGAATCAAATGCATTAAGGAAGATGAAAAACTTTTTGAAGTGTATAAATTATATAAAAAATTGTAATTTTAAAAGCCTTTTTTGTTAGTAATTATGAAACTCTTTTTGTCATCATCTCCTGAAAAATTAGAAGCTGATGCACTCCAAAATAACATTCATCATTGATTAATCACATAAATTTGATCTTTGAATGTTCTTTTTATTTCTAAGTTGCCCGCAAATCCCTGGGAAACCTTTTTCGTATTACGATGGTCTAAATTCATGTGATGTCATAGTCACGTGATAAATTCAATCACGTGTTTCCAGCCTATCAATTCATAAATTCATATTGCGTCAGAGTCACATGGTAGATACAATCACACGTTTCCAGTTAATCAGTTCATGCCCTTGGCTGCTGTGAATATTTCCTTCTTGTAGAAACTTTCTTACAAAAAGTATAATATTTATCAACAATAATAACGTACATAGGTGTGAACAAAAGACAATTTCTAAAAAAAATCATACATAATATAAGATTTTTTTTTAATTATGAAGAAACTTTTCGAGAATTTCGATATGTCAACATCTGTACCCAATTATGAAATTTGAAACTTTATCTAAATTTAATGTTAGTTTTGAATTCAATGGTGAACACACATGACAGTGATGTGTGACCGTCATGAATTTAGCTCATTTAAAAACCACTGTTTTACACTAAAAATATATAAGTATTATATATATATATTCCAGGATTAATACATAAAAATACAATATAACTACAGTGAAAATCGTCTAACACGAAATTGAGGGGATTGAAATATTTTTTCGTGTTAAAGGATATAATAAGAAAAAACATATATTCAACAAAATTGTTTATTATATTTTATTTACAAAGGTATGTATTTTTGGATGTTTTTAATAAAAATCAATGAAACAAAAAACATTCACAATAACTTAAAGAAATTTAATAATTTTTTTTTGAAAAACAAAACATTTTTATTGAGTTTTTGGAAAATATTATGATATTTTTTTCCATTGTCTTTTTTAGCATCAAATTGTTCTTAAAACGTTTCAGCCATCCTGGATTTGCAGAGGATGTAATACCCATTTGCGTAGCAAGTTCATTGCTCCTTTCTAGCCTGATATGGGAACATTTTTAGATCTCGCTTGTTTGAACCAAACAAGAAAAGCAGTCTCTAAATCCTCTTCCGTGGCCATTCTGATCCGTTTTCGCTCTGGCTCAGACTTACTCCGTTTAATTATTTCCATAATTTGCTCTATTTTTTTAATTATTGTTAAAAATTAGAGTTAGCAATCCCAAAATATTTACAGATTTCCGTTTTCGTCTACTGTGTTTGATCGACAGCTTTAAGAAACTCCATCTTCATTTTAAGCGAAATAACAGTTTGCTTTCTTCCTGAGCTCTTTGTGAAATATTCTTCAAAAATAAGTGGGGTGGGGGACGTTAACCAGACTCACTGATTTTTACTTCCACTGAGATGCTGTCGTCCCCTAAATCTAAAGCCATTTTATGAAAGATGAGATGTTTTTATGAGGCGTTAGTAAAGGACGAAGGTAGCTTAGATAAGCAAAATTAGCTCGTATCATAGGCTATTTCGAGGATATTTTTAGGACAAGTTAGCCTCCTTTCTACTAAACATGTGAAACCATCTCTCTTTCACATTCCACAACCCTCTCAAATCTAGCCCTCTTGGCTGATGCTTTCCGTATTTTGTTCATTCACAGAAGGGAAATCATTTCGTGTTAAGGGATTTTCGTTTCGTATTGTAATTGCCTCCCACCTGGGGAAGCCATCTCTTCATCCACTCGACCTAAATCTGTAGGAGGTAAAGACTGATGACCCAAACTAGCCATGAGAAATCCAATTTATTATTACCAAATATAATAATCTAAGATAAGCAAATTGTAAAGAGAAACTTTAGAGTTATATAACGAGAGTTCAAACCCTATGTGAATAAGCGCACAAAATCCGTATAGCTTAACTTTACTCAATGTTATCTTAAGAATCCTAACTTCCTTAGCTTATTCTAATAGTTTAAGTCTGTCTAATAATCAAGCGTCGAAATTCAGATTCTTACCGTAACAGCACTGCGTTCAGCAACTCAGCTCCTTTTCCTTTTCCTCACGATTATTAAACTTCAACTATATATATACTAGCTAATCTGCATATCAAGGTTTCTTCTTGAGAGGGATGACTGTGAAATAACTCGATTGATGGCCCCAAAGATTCCCCAAGAGGATTGATAGAAATTCACGTAAAGCCCCGTCACAGTGTCAAGAGAAAAAAAGCATAAAAATACATCGTTGTGTTATTGTTATTACTGTTGTATTACTTCGTGTTAACCGATATTTCGTCTTCAGTGTTTCCGCGTTAGAATTTCACTGTATATATAAATGCAATCAGACTTTCATTTTCTTCTTATATTTATTTGCTTCGTTATTCGTGATTAACTACTATAATCTCCAAACTAAAAATTAAAAAAAAAAACAGTAAAAGAGAAGAAGGTCTGTTAGCTTGTTAGAGTCCCAATTAAATCAGAAAAGTATGTTCATTAGAAAAGGTTATCCTTCTTCCAAGGTTCCCTTCTTTGTTGTTTATGTCTCGCTTCAGAGAACAAATGAGCTCACGAATCAGTGCAAAAGAAATTATGTAAATCTGATTATATAAACGACACATTTTTGTCTACACCCCCATTCATTTGACGCAATGATTCTCAACCTTTTATTTGTTGCGGTACTCTTTTAACAATTGCAAAATTTGGCGGCACACTAACAATAAAATAAGTTTAAAAGAATTGTACTTATCTATAATACACTACATAAAATAGTTTATGATTAAGATGACTAACTGTCCTCCTTTTATAGGTCCTGTCCTCCCTCGAAAAGTGTCCTTCTACTTGTCCTCCTTTTCAATATTTTAAAACTGATCAGTTAGTCTCTGTATTCACAGATGAACCAAACATGTTTCTAATATGTTGAAGAATAGTTTGAAACAAATATCACGGGAAATAACAGTTTTCAATGGTGTTTTTTGATTTCCTCACAAGTAAATTGGGCAGATATAGAAAACTGTGTCGATTTTTTTCATCAAAAGAAATGCCTGATATTTTAAAACGTTGAAAATGATCTGTGTGGAGAAATTGGAAGACTGAATGTTGTGACGGGCTCATCGCGATTTCAACTAATTATCCTCTAGGGTTTCTTTGGGGCCAGAATGGCAATTCTTTCCAACCAATTCGAGAAGAGAAGCGTGAATATTCAAATTTAGGAATCTTATAAATAGTAGAAGTTTAGCGTACGTGGGGGTGGGGGCTATGAGAAGTGAATATACGAGGTCTGCGTTTTACAAATGTTTAAGTTAAAGTGAGAGGAAATCCAGAGTACAAAATTTAAGCTATCCGTACCTGTGCGATCAAGTTAAAGGTGGATACCATTCCACAAGGATAAAAGCCAGTCAGTTAGAATCAAGCGAATTGCTGTTTACTCAAGATATAGCGGTAAGACTGTTACATCAAGTTACTAAGAACTGTGTAGTTACTGAAGTTAGAAATAGTCGGTAAAGTTAGATATAGTGGTCGGTTACGCGATTATTTGGTAATACGAATAGTGTGTCTCTTCACTCCAGATTCACTTGAAGTGAATATTATTATTATTGTATATTGTTTAAGTTAAGACTTTAATAAAGAGATATTAAGATAAACGATATGGATGCTTCTTCGTTCCTTCCCACAGATCTAGGTCGCAAGGATAATGTAGAAGTGGGGCCCCCCCGAATGGGTGCCTTACAATGTATATTTAAATTATAATAAATTAAAACAATTGGAAAATAAACATGCTAAAATTGATAAATGATGGATGGAAATACTTAATCATTTCAAAAATGAGCACATTCCATATGAAATTTAGTTATTCTTTTTGAATTTACGTTGTGCTGCCCTGGAACTAATGCACCAGTTGAAAGAGTCTTTTCAGTTGGTAATTTTGGGACAAGTAAGAAATCAAGATTGAATATATTGAAATTTTAGCTGCAGTACTTACAGTAAAGATGAAGGATATTTTTTGCTCCGAAATTTCTGATACATATATATTAGAAAATAATACAGTTGCACCTGTTTTTGTGCGGTAGATAGGGACCGTATATAAAATATCGCACAAAAAATATTTCAAAAATTCTTACATATAACAAACTAATTCGTGGAAATACTACAAAAAACTTTTTTTTTATGCGGTGGATAGGGACCGCATAAAAAAGTCGCATTTATAAAATATGCCAATTATTTACGAAATATATGTAAGAGTACTTCCATAACAAAATAAATAATTAAATATTACACGTGGAAACATTTTAAAAACATATAGTTTTTCATTGCATTTACGGATAAGTCTTTAAGATGCTCATACATAATTCATCGCTACTCATCGTAATCCAAAGTACTGTAATGAATAAGTTCAAAATCGCTTTCGTCACTTGAAGGAACAATTTCAATTGATTTATTTTTTGGCAAAATAAAGTAAGAGATAAGTTTTTGTGACGAAGGACGGGTGGTCAGTTGCTTGTAAATGTCACGATAACCAGCTATGCATGATTGAAGCTCTTTTTGGAATTTTGTACTCCTTTCTTAACTGGTATCTATTTTAAGAAAATACTCTTCCAATTTGTTGGAAAGCTGGATCCCTGCATATTTTTATCCTCTCTCAAAGAATCTGGATTCTTGTCCGTCTTCATAATTTATCAAGTTATTCATAACTAGCTGGTATACCCGTTCTTCGCACGGGTGGACTTAAAAATTAAACAACACAGATTGAAGGCTAAAGAAGTTTTTAATGAGTTAATTTTACGTGCATTTCAAATTAAACAAAAAAAGCTTTTTGCATATCTCAGCGAAACAAAAAAATGAAAGGAAAAAAACACCTTTGTTAAATTTTAAGTATGTAGATCTAATAGATAATAAAAAGAATTTTTTTTTATTTATAATTCCCCGTAACACTCTTGAGGGTCAAATTTTTGAAAATACCTCCCCAAGCTGATCTCTGCTCAGCTAAAGTAACACATTGTTAAAAGTTTTGTGTAATGCATGCTTAAAATAGTGTAAATAATTTATGTCTGAAAGTATAATACATCAATATTACTTTCTGTTGTATTTATTTTATGTTAAAATTGTAATATTCGCAAGCAATGACGTTTCTTAAATGATAATGGCGATTCAATGAAAAACATAGCGAAATGTTGACGATAGAGTCAAGTTGGCAAATGTCTAGCTACTTTCATAGCTCGAGCTTTATTAGAGCTTTGTAAGACCCGCCGTGTAGGGAAGCGATGCACGTTAATACTTTATCCACCGAATTATGATTTACTGCAGTTTTTTTCATAAAATTTTTTTTTGGATCACTACATTGAAAATTAAGAGACATACGTAAACAAAATACTCCTCTTTGGGAAATTTAATCCGTTAGAACTAATAAATTAATTAAATATATTCCACTTTAAAATTAATTATATAACCTTTCACTTAAAATAAATAGTCAAATCATTTTCTAAGGTCTTCATTAACATACAAAAACATAAGACACTAAAATTTGGACATAAACTATTTTTTCGGGACAAAAATAATAATCTTTGCAATCCGCTGAAAATGCAATATCTGCTACAAAACTATTCGCCTTCCCCGCTAAAATACTCATCATAGAACCCGTGCTGCCATATATCTTGGAAGAGTGGATTTCAAAGAATATTCCTGCTAAGTATTAGTAGAATATTCCTTCTAAGTTGGTGTGGTGTGGTAGTTAGGAGAAGGGGTGCCAGCTCATGTGTCGTCCACGTCACTTGACCATGGTTCAAAATTACGTGGTCCGTTGCCAAAAGCCCTCGTGTAGCTGAACAGTGTGACGTTAATATTCACTCACTCCAAAAGATACAATAAAGTAGATATAATTATTTTTATACTTAAAAATGCAATATCTGGCCTATTCAATTAAAATTATAGCGTTATAATTAACTACTAACAATAAACAAATTTTTAAAATTTGTCCAAACGATGTAGTGTGAAAGAGAAAGTTTATTTACTTTAAGTACCAGAACCGATAAAAGCATTTATTTTGAAAAAAGATCAATTTCTTACTACCAAATGTGCATAATAAAATCTTAAAAAAATGCATTTAAATTAAGAGAGATTTATAACAACCTCTCCCTTCAAAACTTAGTTTTATTCTGAAATAAAAAATTAAGGATTAATTGCTGATAACAGGAATTAATTAGAAGCGAGCGCCTTGCGTAGCCAAAACAAAAAGGGTTTCTTCACAAACAAAAGTTGCTGTCGTATTCTTTTTTGAAACGCACGCCAAAATTGCTTGCAGATGGCAGAATTTTTTCCTACTTACTTGACAAATATCATTATATTTTGGACACTTCACACAATATCTTTATAAATTATAGCTTATGTGTTATTCTGATGTATAAGCTATATTACTGTAAAGTTTCATTAAAATCCATTCAGTTGTTTTTGCGTGATAGACGGCCAAACATCCTCACAAACTTTCGCATTTATAATATATATTTAGATGTCACTGTCATTGAAAGTTTCGTCTTCAATCAAGCGCGAGTTGCTGGAGCGTTGAGAGAAAGCAACTGAATGCGCATTGTCCGGAGACTGTTTATAACAAGTGGACAGAGCATCTTGAAGTGTCTACATTTCAGTGGCGTAACGTACACCCCCGCATCACGGGGGGGGGCAGGACTTTAGGTGTCCAAGACTTTACGTTAAATAAGTAATTAAGCATTTTATAAAATATTAAAAGTGAAACTTGACTTTCAGGGGGGAGGGGTTCCTAAAATTATCCGTTACGCCACATAAATAGAAAACATTACAGTGGTGCCAAAGCCATTGAAATTCATGTACCGCATGAAAACATATCGCACATAAAAAATCGCACAAAAATAAAATCGCACAAAAACAAAATCGCACAAAATGGAAATCGCATAAAAAAAGAGAAATTACTCGTTTAAGTAAATAATTAAAAGGGATGTAAGAATAATTAGCGTATTTTTGTTTGAATTAATAAAATGTTTCACTTATTTACGTTATACCATTTTCTCGAATTTTTCGACCTCCATTTCATTGTAAAAAATCTGGTCACCTTATTTATAATAATTTTCAATGTTAAATAAAAAAAATAGGTATCATAAAAATAACTAATACTTTATTGAGTAATTAATTACAAATTAATTATAAGAATACATTTAATGTGAAAAATGTGTTTGATGATTTTTGATAATTTCTTTTATATTAGATTTAGATCGTAAAAAGGTAAATGCCACTTTCAATGCGTTACCTACATTTAAGTTTCGATCTTTATATATATATATATATAAAAGAAATATGTATTATTTATCAAAAACAAGAAATAATAGATAAAGAACATAACAAGAAATTACGTAATAAAAATATGAAAGCTGAACATGAAGAACAAAATTATAGAGAAATAAAAGAACTACAAAAAAAGAAGAACCTAGCGAGTCAGAGCAATTTCGGACTTAGGACCGAATAAGTGGGGTTAAACTAGTTTGAAGGCGCCAACCTTCCCCTTTGCAACTCGGTAGGAAAACCAAATAAAATAAACAAAGCTTCAGAGAAAGTATAACTCAGAGAGCATGATAAAAACCAATCACTACTATTATGTAACAAACTCTCCCAAACTCTTAATGCAGAAAAATCACAAAATAATTATGTAAGAAAAGTAGAAAAATACTAGAACAATTACATAAGAAAAGTATCTTTCAAAAATAATTTAACAAAATTTCTTTACTCACAAAGCTTTTACGAAGAGAAACAAGCATCTTGCCATTAATGAAAGTCAATTATTCACCAAGTTAAAAATTCGAAAAAACATAAACACATCTTTTGAGCTGACTTTTAAAACCAGCCAGCAAAGACAAGTATAGAATGACGACAATCAAATATGGTAAAAATTTGAATTGGTTGATTGTCAAAAATGTAAATTGCTAGGCTCTAATTTGGCCATTGGTTGTCAAAAAATAAAGATGTTTAAGATGTGTGTGGAAAATGTAAACTGTGATATGAGTGTTTATGATATAATCTTCACAGCAAGACCACTAACATGCTGACTTTGAAAACCTATTGTTGTGTGGTGGATTTGGAATTCGAAGTAGCAAGACGGCTAAAGTATTTGTGATGAATATAAAATCTCAAGAAATTAAAAGGGTATTCACATCTAAACAACATTGAAAAAAAATTGTTTTATATTATTGTATTTATCTATTTTGTGGGTAGTTAAGTTATCATTTCTAAATAAAAAATTCAAAATGATATTTCTGTAAATTGATATATGAAAATTACTGTTCCATACAGGAATTTTAATTATATGGAACTTAAACGAATCTCTTTTGTCAAAAATGTTACTGACTACATTATTGTTAATAAGATGCAAGTCTAAATCCAAGAATTCCACCCTATTAGAGTTGAAGTTAGTTTTAAGGAGCTTGAGATAATCAGGGTAGAATGTAATATTTGGTTTGTATTCACTATTTTTACCAAAAATTATTATATCATCTATATAACGATAAATTAAGTAAGAATCATTTATAACATGATCTATTTCAAAAAATGTAAATATAGGTTCGCTAAACAATTACTAGCTGGACCACCCTGAGGTAATTCTTTGATCTGTTTATAAAGATTATGATCAAATATAATGAAATTTTCTTTTTAAAATGAGTTAACAAGAATATCAAATTTTTCTTTTTTCATTGAAGTATATAATTCATATTTATCATAAATTAACTGAAGAACCTTAATCATATCGTCAATATCTATAGAATTAAAAAGGTCCTCGAAATCAAAACCATGCATAGAAAAAATCAACATATCCTTAGTAACTCTAGTAATCTCTAAGCTATTTTTAATAATTGCCGTGTTTTGTAAATTATCAATTAGATTTTGAAGAAGAGATTGCAAGATCTTCCCAGACTTCGTGATATATGTATTGTATCCATTAGTGATACTACGGAATTTTATAGGGCTTTATGAAATTTTGGTGTTAAAAAAAAATACTTGATATTTAATATTATTTAGATGAATATTCAGTCTTTTGTTCAAAGCTAAAAGACGATTATCATCTTCTATTATTGTGAATTGATTTTTGAAATGAATTATTATTTAAATGTGGTTACTTAATATTTTACTGTAAAAATATTTACAAATTATGGCATAATTAGCAGAGACTTTATCAACATATGTAATAACGAAGTCATTTTGGATATTTACTTGAAAATGATTTAAGATCTTTATACATAATTTCATTTTCAACAGTAAAATCTAATTCCCTAGAATTTCTGTAGCCACATAAGATCTAAATTGATTGAAAACTTAATCGGCATTCCGTATTTAATTGCCATTTTAAGGTAAAATTTATCTAAATCTTTTATGATTTGTTTCATAACATTAGATTTATTTTTTGTGATCATAAGTCTAAAACCGGTACCCCTTTTCCATAAAATTTCTTAACAAAATCATCTTTCACGATGCTAAGGTCTCCTGTGACAACGTGCTGATGATAATCATCAATATAGTCTCGATATAGATTGCATCTACATGATTCAGAACTTAGGAGCTCCGAGATTTGATTATAATTAAATATAAATCTACCAAATTTCTTGTTGTATTTGAAAGCCTTTTTAATAATAATATTTTTAATAGGAAAAAGGATTGATATTTTTGAAATATACTTGAAAAATTAATTTTGTTAAAGGATTTATTCATAAATAATAATGTACAATATTCTGTAGAGTAATTTTCACTTGCATCTAATTTAATATTCATTTTTTGTACTAAATAGTTATTAAGGTCTCGAATCATATGCATACCATGAGAATCTCGAAATTTATATCTGCTTAAAATATCTGTCATAGTTTTAATTTCAGTTTTATTCAAGCCAAACATAAACGATTTAATTAAGCCTGTGTAGTAGTTATCATCAAATTTAGCAGCTAATTCTAACATAGAATTTGGAGGGTTGACATGTCTCTAGTAACTATTTTCTGCGTTTAGCTTTTTGAAATTCTCGGCGTTAAACGAATATTATTACTATTATCAATAAATTTATTAAAATTCGAAGATATAATGAATTCTCGGATTTTTGTTTAAAAGTTAATAAGGCACTTTCACCTTTCCATATAACATTCAAACCATAAGGATAATATGATCTAAATGAATCTATAAAAAAGTTTTCGAACCATAATCTTTGTTTAATATTTGGCACTATTCTAAGTATATGTACAGTTATGTTATTGAATCCATGTTTATGAAAGTGTCCTATCTCAATCTTAGCCTGGTTTTTGTTGCAATCAAATTTCCTTGTATCAGACCTATGCTGGTTCAATCTAATATTGATAGTGTTAGAGGTCTGACCTATGTGAAATTTTACATATGTTGCATGTCATTTGTAAACACAGTTAAAAGTCTTACAAAATATATAACCTGCATCCATATCCAACTGTTCCCCACTCATCATGCCACACGCCTTGCATCTTTTATCAGTGCAAGATCTAAATTTTAGTTTTAAAGCATGAATATCTCTGAAAACCGAGTTTCTAATATGTTACCAAAATCATTATCTCTTTGATTTTCATCTATACTATCGGAAAAATGAATATTTCGTTTTGTTGTACGAGATAAATTCTTATATTTAGAGTTCCAAAAATTCGAGTTTTAAAAAATCTAAAACGACAATGTTTAGATACAGAAGGGAAAGCAAAAAAATTCTGATTATCAAAACAATTCACACATTTTTTGTATTATTTAAAAAATTTATAGTTTTTTTATATGCCAACTCAGAACCTTTGTGCCCATCACCACAACTAACTAAAGCCATACCCAAATATATGCAAAATTTCTACATAAGGTCTCATAAAATGGTAAATGGATGACGATGGTACAGATACCATTATACTGTACCACCGAGCAATGTCATACCCTGGTATAACAAATTACCAGTCGCTTAAAACTTGTTATTTTTCAAATTCATAGTTATTTTAAAAGTTAAAGGTATAATGAAAGGACCCAAATAAAAGATCACTAGCAAAATTTTTTACAATCACATTAATATAAAGTGAAATAATGAACAATAATTCCAAAAAATCTAATCCACTCATAGATAACATATCCACAATTACTTTATAGGCACAAAATCAGAAGTTGGCATAATATTTTTATATAAACAAGAAGAACACACAAGGAAAAAGAACAAAGCCAAATAAAACTTAATAAAAAAAAATTCATAGACAAGATTTTGAATCTAATGGCGATTTCAAAATTCGCTATAAGCAAACATACTCTATATTGACTACATACAATACAATACATACAATACATACAACAATACAATATATATATATATATATATATATATATATATATATATATATATATATATAAGGATAATTAAATTAGATTAAAAATTGAATTCACCCTATCTAGCACTTAACTCATCTTTCTCAGTTCATCTTCAAGTATCAAACTAATCACCCATTTATTTCGTCCGAACATATGGCCTAGCCAATAAACATGTCTAATTCCAGATCGTTAGATTTAATAGCCCCTATGTGTCAGCATTAACTTTCAAGTACAATCATAAAAGCCGCGAGCATCTGCGTTTTAAGTGTTACCCACTTAAAACACCCCGTGGCGTTCTTTTTTCTCACCGCTCAGCGCAGAGCTTGTACAGATTTCATCGAATAAAGATCCTTTTTAAAACTAAGTCTGATTCTGACTTCAAAAAACATGTGATATGTATACATATATATCTATGTATATATATATATATATATATATATATATATATATATATATATATATATATATATATATATATATATATATATATATGTCATGATTTTTAAGACAGAATCAGATTAAAGTTAGAAAAGTGAAAAGACGACCTTTATTCTTTTTATTTGTACATCTGTTCTGACGCGAAGAGCAGGGAAAAAACACGCCATGGTGGTGGTTTCAAGTGGATAACACTTGAAAAACATATGTAAGTATCGCTGCTTTGAAGAGGTTGCTTGCAAGTTAATGCTGACATATGTTGACTATTAAATCTAACGATCTGAATTAGACATGTTTATTGGCTAGGCCATATGTTCGGAAAAAATAAATGGATGATTAGTTTGATACTTGAAGATGGGAACTGAGAAAGATGAGTCAAGTGCTAGATAGGGAATTTAATTTTTAATCTAATTTAATTATCCTTACATTTGCCCCCCAATTTTAAAAAGGGAGTCATGGCGTGGTTTTTTCTGTCTTTACAAACTTAATCAATTTTCAACAAACACAAAACAATACATAGTTATTTAGAAAGGCATATTACACACAGTAGAAATATTTAAGCAATAGGAATACTAAAATCAAAATGCAATATAATAAAAGAAACTATAACAACAAACACAGTAATGACAATTAATTGATAGAAATGAATTTCCATACATATAATTGAAGATTAGCTTGTTTAAATCTATTTGACATCTAGAATAAGAGCTCGCGTTTCCTCCTATTCCTTCATAATAATAGATTCGTATTATAGCTGGTAGATATTTTCAAAAAAATTATGTTGGAAAATAATATATCAAACAATAAGATAGTAAATATAAAAATACATGAAATCATACAAATGTTAAAATAATAATTTTGTATAAAAATCTACTCTGGCGCCATCGTAGTAATACCTTATATTGTTACACACATTTTGCATATATGAAATACATTTTTTTAAAAAGATAAAAAAAAATATAGACACTAATAAAATGAAATTATTAATAATATGAAAACGGTGTATAACACACAACTTCTATGCACTATCCAACACAATAAACAATGTTTTATTTCATATGCGTTATAAAATATAAAAAATTATAAGATCATAAGAGCTCTTTTTATTATTTTGAGTCGGAAAAGTGGACTCACTTCAATAATAACTTTAGTATTTCTGAAAATGTTTCACAATATTCATTGTAACTTAATATCGCATGCAATATTTTGAATCTTTCCGTAATCTTCTAAAAATACGTTTCATAGACAAAAATTCTTGAGTTTCTCTTGCATCACACATTCACTAATAAAACTGTATCACCTTACTTAATTTTGAACACATCTCTCTGAGAAATCTGCGTGATCAACTCACAGATGTTCAGGGATGCTGATAAGAAACAATGAGAGGTGTACATATCAAACTAAACAAGTTTGTCCTCTTAATGTTTCGAGACATATACAAAATTATAATGATTGTATTCTCGCTTATCCATTGTATAATATCCAAAAATAAGCTTCAAGATAATAAATTAATTTTAATTTTAGATAAGGAAAATTTCGAGAAATAGTGAATCCTGATATATGGCCGGTATATCAAAACACACAATTTCAAAATAAAAAAATTAATTGACATGCAATAAGATTACTGCTGAATAAAATAATTAACAAAACACTTGAATTCACTGGAGAAAAAAGAATACAACTTGATTTTACTTTTGTTTCTTATAAAAATCAATATCTCTAGTATTAGTTCTCTCATTAGTCATTTTTCTAAAAACTTAATTTATATCTTTCACTTTAAAACACCAATTTCTATCATAACTCCTAACTCATTCGACATCTTAAGATAAAATTATGAGAAGTATATTAAAATTTCTCAAAATTTTGTCTGACTAAACCTATACATTTTGTTTTCTCAATTAAAATATAAAGAAAATATCTCATTTATAACACAACTATATTATAAAAATTAAATACCATATCATATCATATATTATTCTTTTTCGTAAAGTTCTGTTCAGCAAAACTCAGTTCTTCAATGTTACTAAAATTGGAAATATACAATTTAACTGACCTCCTCTTTGCAACGGCAGAACTCCTTGGTGAACATTAATCCAGATGCTGTTGTCACGTTATTTCACTAGTAAAATTTAATTTATTTATTTTTCTTTCAATGTTGGTACTTCACTATTATTATATGGTGGTCAAATTCACAATATTACCGTGCAGACTTTCCGGCGGAGAAGGTTTTTTTCCTTTAATTTTTCTGGCGAAAGGTAGTGGCGTCTTTCATCACGGGGGAATAAGGGATTCACGCTTCTCTTCTCTTTTTTTTTTCTCCATTAGAATGTTTCTTCCATTCACGGTAAACTGGATGGCCTCTTCAGCAAAGACAGAATATCGTTCGGCGGTAAACACTGCATTCTTCTCGGCGTTAAGAGCAATGTTCTTCCGAGGATTATTAGCGCGTTTTTTTTTTTCGTATCATTTTTTTATTCCGGCAATTCGACGTCTTCATATATAGGCATACGGTGCATTCGGTGTTCCGTCAAATTCTCCATTTCATTTATTACCGCAGTTGGCTTTCGTTTTTATACTAAAATTATTTTATAAAAAAGATTAGTTTTTTACATTAAGATCGCAGACAAAGATCCTGCCGGCTTTAATTCTGTCATGATTTTTAAGACAGAATCAGATTAAAGTTAGAAAAGTGAAAAAACGACCTTTATTCTTTCATTTGTACATCTGTTCTGACGCGAAGAGCAGGGAGTAAAAAGCACGCCATGGTGGTGGTTTCAAGTGGATAACACTTGAAAAACATATGGTAAGTATCGCTGCTTTGAAGAGGTTGCTTGCAAGTTAATGCTGACATATGTTGACTATTAAATCTAACGATCTGGAATTAGACATGTTTATTGGCTAGGCCATATGTTCGGAAGAAATAAATGGGTGATTAGTTTGATACTTGAAGATGGTAACTGAGAAAGATGAGTCAAGTGCTACATAGGGAATTTAATTTTTAATCTAATTTAATTATCCTTACATATATATATATATATATATATATGTCACGAATAAGAATTCATACAAATTAGATGTAGAAAATTGTAAAAATATTTTTAAAGTTTCTTTGACTTTTTTGGACAGTCGCCTCAAAAATGAATTAATTGACTCTTCAGAATGTTTACCAAACGAAATTATATATATAATTTTTCCCCTTCATTCAAAGTTACATACACAGATGTATCGGTTATCACAAATGGATTCCGAACCCAATAAAATTGTTTTATACCTAAATTTGGAAGGTAATGAATAAATCTATCTTCTACTGCAGTCAAAGGGTCAATAACAATTTTATTAAGAGTTTATTTCTATAAAACGTTCAAACGGTTCGGTTCCGGATTTTTTACATTTTTTTCTCAGAATATGATTAATAATTTTATAAAAATATGGCAGCAAACTTCAAGAATTTGGTGTCACATAAAAGTTCCTTGGCAAAGTGGTTGCGAATCCCTGATTTAAGGTATCCGACTACGTTCGGAACCGTGATTTTAAGAAAACGCATAAATGGATAATTTTCATGATATTCAGGGTCACTTGGATTAGAATACATAAATAAAATTGTTTTAAGGACATTATGATGAAAAAGAATATTCTTAAATACACTATTTTGGCAAAAAATTAATTTAGAATAACCTTTTTTCAAAATGCTCTCCTTTTATAAAAAATGCTTCTAGGATAATAATATTTTGCTTATATAAAGTAAAAATTTCTCTCTGCAGAGAGTCTAAACTAGGAATTTTGAAAAAATCACATTATTTTCAGAGTTACCACCAACTGAAATAATTATCGGCATTTTTTTCTTAAAATTTGTCCCCTCTGTTGTAATAAAATATGGATAAATCCACTTCTAAGTTATATATTTCGAAAATTCTAGTTCAGCCTCTGTATAGAGGTCTACCTATACAGGCCGAATATTATTATAATAGAAGAATTTTTCACAAAAGGAGAATATTTTTAAAACGGGTCATTCTATGTTCATTTTTGTCAAAATATTGTACTTAAATAATTTTTTATTGTAATAATATTCTTGAAACAATTTTATATACGTTTTCTAATCTAAATGACACTAAATATCTTAAATATTATCAATTTATAAGCTTTTGCAAAATCACGGTTCTGAACGTAGTCGGATGCCTTAACATATCTATAGTAGAAGTCTTCTTAAAATCTATTTTAATGTTTGGATTTCATGCCAATACTGTCGACAAAAGAACGAGCTAACTTTCGTATTTTCATCTCAGCTTGATAAAATTAGAATCAATGTATGTTAGAGGATCACAGGAAAGCAGCTTAAAATAATAAATAAAGGTTCTATTCATATGATAAATAATAATAATTAAATATAATTATTTCGAAGAAATTGATCTAAATTCATCTGAATTGTGACAACCCATAGGTTTTACATCACGACACTGCGTCTTTTCACGATGTCATTACTATTCGTGATTTTTCGATAAAACATTCAACAAATACGGTTCCACAACCTTCGTATTCACTTGATGTGGCACCGTGTGAATCTTTCTTATTTCCAATGTTGAAATTTCCTCTTCGTGGTCATCGTTTTGAGTTCACTGATGCAAGAAAAGAGCATTCAGTGCGAACCTTGATGGGGGTTCATGAAAGCGACTTAAAGGAGTTTTCTGAAAACAAAACAAAAAATGTTGGCAGAAGTGCTTAGAAATCAGAGATTAATTTGAAGAAGTTATAAATTTTGAACAAAATAAATTGATACCCTTTGTCATTGGTACAATTCCTTACACTTTTTTTTTTATAACAGTCGTACACATCATAGTATAGTTCCAACTTATTTTAATCTTACGATTCTTGTGAAAATGCCATCCAAGTTTAACTGGTTTGCCCGTTCAAAGTACTGGCTACCGAAATTTGGCCACAACTGGTTTGCCTGTAGGATGTATGGGCACAGATATTTTCTTTTTGTCTTTGATTTGCACGTATTTTGTAATTCTTATAGTAAGATTATTAGTGCCAGTGATTTCAGAAAATGAAATTTGTCTAGGATACTGAAATTCTTCTCATCCGAGATTTTTCTTGTGAGAAGGCGGGAATTTTGCTTTGAACTGAGGAATTTAGATTCTTGAAAATTTTTTATAAAGAACAGGGATAGACAAGACAATGTCCAATTCGTTACTTGAGAAGAAATGAAAATGTAAAGGTTATTTTTTTAAAAAAAAAAAAAAGTCGATATATTTCTGTCCCTATTCCAGTGTAAAATTTAGTATTCCCCTATACTTCAAATTGCGTGTGTGTGTATATTTATGCCCACGCACAAAGCCTTCAACCGCTTGAAAAGGAGATACGAACATGAGAAGTTTAAGTATGAAAAACATTCTTGTAAAATATATGAAACGGTCTTCACATCACAGAGTGTACATATAAAAAGCAAACACTTAAGAGTTATTGTGTTCCTCAAGTATAAAACAAAAATTCGTGCGAAAACTTTAAAATTGAAAATTAAAACAAAATCTTCAATTTTCTCATTCTATTAAGGTATCCGACTACGTTGGGAACTGTGATTTTGCAAAAGCTTATAAATGGATAGTATTTATGATATTTAGTGTCAATTAGATTAGAAAATGTACATAAAATTGTTTTAAGAATATTATTGCAATAAAAAATTATTTAAGTACAATATTTTCACAAAAAATAAACATAGAATGACCCATTTTCAAAATATTTCCTTTTTGTGAAAAATGCTTCCATTATAATAATATTGAGCCTGTATATAGCTCAGACCTATGTACAGAGGCTCAAATAGAATTTTTGAAATATATGACTTAGAAGTGGGTTTATCCATGTTTTACGACAACAGAAGGGAGAAGTTTAAAGAAAAAAACGCCGATAATTATTTCAATCGGTGGTAAATCTGAAAATAATGTTAATTTTTCAAAAAAAAAAAAATAGTTCAGACTCTCTGGATAAGTCTTTACTTTATATAAGCAAAATATTTTTTATTATTTTAGGAACATTTTTTTTTATAAAAGGTGAATATTTTGAAAAAAGTTTATTCTAAGATAATATTTTGCCAAAATATTGTATTTAAATAATTTTTTTTTGTCAAAATGTCCTTAAAGAAATCTTATACATGTATTCTAATCTAAGTGATACTAAATATCATGAAAATTATCCCTTTATGCGATTTTTTAAAATCATGGTTCCGAACGTAGTAGGATGCCTTAAGTATTATTATGATTAAATTATATACTGCAGCGCACACAGGAATTTTTCAAGAGGAGCGGGAGGGTCCAGGGTCGAAAGTTCACCATTTTTGTACTATGCTCCTTTTGATTTTGTCGATTTTCGGGAACAAAACACAGTAAAAAACTAATTATTGAATAAATAATTAGCATTAATTAATAAAATTAATCATTAATAACAAATATTTAATTAAATTTTACGTACTATATGCTTAGAATTATAATCAATCGGAAAAAAATCAAGGGCTTTGGGGTGGGGGCGTCCGAACCCCCAGGACCTCCCCCCCTTGTGTGCGCCACTGATTATATGCATTAAAAAAATGTACCTTTTTTTAAGCATTTGGGGGGGATTGATTGATTAAAAAGGGCCTTCTTCTTGTTATAAGGCTAGCATAGCCTTTTTCTGCAGTTTTTGGAACTAAATTTCTTTTTTTTTATCTACACTAGACAGGCATGACCGCACTTACTCTGGATAACCCAATTCATTTCACAAATACAATAAAAGTTACAATGCTTTTTTAACAGTAATAGCTTCTATGTCACCGAGTCCATAACATGAGACCAAATGGTCTCCGTACATGTCTATAGGATTACATAAAGTGGAAGCTGAAGAATCTACTAAACGGAATCTGTACAGATGTTTCGTGAGGTAGCATGTCCAGCTATAATTAACAACATCGACAGGTCTGAGGAGGTCCCAAGGAAAGAGACTTTCCAATAAGAAACTCCAATTTTTTCTCCATCACAAATTCCCCAATCTTCTCTTGAAAAAAATGTGCCTTATATCTAGCAATGATGATTCTGTTGTGAATTATCGTCCCCTGCTTGGGCGGAGCCTATCCCGTTGGTGTGGTGTGGTAGTTAGGAGAGGGGGTGCCAGCTGCGTCACTTGACCATGGTTCAAAATTACGTGGTCCGTCGCCAAAAGCCCTCGTGTAGCTGAACAGTGCGACGTTAATATTCAATCAATCAATCAATTGGGCGGAGCCTATCGGTCACTGCGCTCAGACCCACGGGGGTGGGGGTATCTCGACGAAAACGATATGGAGGAGATCCTGCCTGTGTTTATCTAGAACCTGGCTTCAGCGCGTTTGGTCGCTGTTGTTTTTGTCTCTGATATTTTCTATTTAAAAATCTTGATCTTGGCTTCGGCTTTTAGGAGTGCCGTTGTTTACTAGAATATTTTCAGTCATTTAACTTGAGGAAATAATTTCTGTAAAATTATTAAGTTTTTGTTTTATTCAAGTTTATTGTGTTACCATTAAATCCAGAAAAAGACAATCTTGGATTCAAGAATTATTTTCGAGAAAGACACCCACACACGATACCAGTATCTATGTACCACCATAATATTTATATTTATATTATCAGATTCTTTTAGTACTTTGATAACAAACAGGAGGATCAGATCAGGATTAGGGTCACATACTCATTACCCATGATTCCACAGTGACTTGGAATCCACTGCAGGGGAACATTGTAACCACTATCCATCAAAAAACTAATCAAAAGTTGACAGCTAAGTGCAAGTCCATTGATTGAAATTAGGACAACAAATTGCTTCAATAGTGGCCTGAGAATCAATGAAGATCACAATATTCTGATCTAAAAATTCTAGTAGTTTTAGTTTAAGTTAAATTAAATTAGACGGATAAGTAACAACAATAATAATACCAATTTCTACATCATATCATTTTTAATGGATTTGCATAAATTATAGTAAATTACAAACTGCAGTGTTTATTTTTGACACACAAACCATGATAAAATGATGCTAAGGACATAGTTTCACACGAATTGCCCCAGTTTGAATGCAAAATCCGTCGGTAAGAACCATTTAATGGGCATAATGTGTCGAGCTAAACGTGCTGGTTCTGCTCCAATGATGCAAATATTTCTCGAAACACTACAGGAAAAAAAAAATTTGGCTGAAAGAAAATGAATAGGGCATCCGATAAATGATCCGAGACGGGGAGCATCACTGCAGTTTACAGTTACTTCAAATTAGCGAACTTTTTTTTTCTACCGTTTAGTTCAGTATAAATGGGAGAAAATTCAATTAATATAATCTTCTTACAGAGATTTATGTTTATTTCTTACTGTACATTTTTTTCCTATGATGATGTTTGGAAGTTGCCGTGCATAGCTGAGCAGGAAAAAAAATCACGAAACAATAAAAAAAAATACATGATGAGAAAAAAAATTCAGTTTTTTTTTTTTCGTTACGATTTTTCTTTGAATCAGTGTTCCAGACCTGGAACAAAAAAAGTGTGATGACGTAATCGTTGAAAAATAATCCATGGTTTGTAACTAGATTAAGGTTAAGATGAATTGTTTTTGTGCTTTCGTTTGAAAGTAAAAAAGAAAACTTGGAAACATTTATTTAAATCCAGATATAATCATGCTGTGTTGTGCAATATCGACGAATTTGAAAATATGAAAAGCTGCTAAGGATTTTCGGAACAAGTAACAAAAAAAAAAAGATAATACCCTTATCAATTCTGATTCGCACTTTACACATACCTTCAATTTTCTGATTCGATTTCTTACATACTTTTCATAATTAAATATTTTGCTGTTCAAAAAAAAAATTAAGTTAAAATGAAGAAAATTAAGTTAAAACGTAATTTTCTAAAAATAGATGTTTACATCATTATGCAATGAATTCTACACAATGAAGTTTTAATATTACCACGAGAAAGGAACGAAAAAAAATTTCAAGAGCAAATGGATTTGAAAAGAATAAAACCTTATTCGGTATAAGAAATGGGGAATAGTGAAAAGGCCTTTAAATGGAGTACGGAATAATTGAAACTAATTTATTTCTTAACCCTTATGAAGTTTAGAAAAGATAAATAAAAGAAGCTGGATTAACAGAATGAGTCCAAGAAATATAATTATACATTTTCGTTTTGGTTATGCCATATTTATTCTATAGATTAAAGATCTTTACTATTTGCCAGATTTATTAAGTCCTTTCTTTTAAAGATACGGTTATTCTTTTTTGGAATTTTTGAATAATGGAAGCATTTAAAATGCAAGAAACACCTTTTTAGTTGTTAATCATGATTTCTTTTCTTTTTCTAAGAAACGTGTCGAACCGAAATCTCTCATAAGAAATTTTCCTTCTCAAAGTTCAGCACAAAAAACTGCATAATAATTTTCTATTTTAGGGACTAGGATCGACGAAACATGAAGAAGTTCTAGCTTATCTTGATATCTCAAGATTCTCACCTGTAACTGAATGAGCAGAAAACGCGCCGAAAAAAAGTTATAGCGTGCCTCAGAACAGGAGAGAGAACTCAGTTTCCTTCCCCCAACAATTTTTTTCGGCGAGTTAAAAATAAAAATTTCTACATAATCCACTGATTTCAGTTAAAATAATGTCCTTTTTTTAAACCTTCACTGTATACATAATTGACGTGCTGTAGGAAATATTATCTTTCTGACTCAAGAAAAAGAAAATTCCCTGAAAGAGTTTCGAAATTTGTTTCCTGCAGATTTTTTTTAACAAAGAACTTTTTCTTTTTTTTTCTTTCAGATATTTGTTTCAGTCTCAACAGCTGTTCACAGCCGCAGTAAATTATTTTTAAATGAAGTTAAAGAAAACTCTACTTTTATATAAGATTAAGAACGAGTATTCGGAATGCATAAAAATCTATCAGTTTTTCACGTAGAAAACAGCACAGATTTCGAACATTATTTCGAAATGGTGGATAACTTTTTTCTTCTTCAAGACGTCATAAATTTATTTCACAAATTATGTGCCATAAATTCCCAACATTCATGCCTATTTGAAAATATTTTTTCTTTTTCTATATATATTTTAAACTTCTTCACCTCCGAAACTTATTTTTATTTATTCATTACATTCAAGAATGTCTTATTTTTTGACATTGATTTTAATGCAATTTCCAGCTTTTCTTTTCCTTGCCATATTTAACAGAACTATATTTTCAAAAAAAGTTATTCTTAAAAAAAAATCCTTACTTTAGATTTGATGAGGAAAATAGAGATTCTATTGGATTAACATTACTTGTACAAATTTAAAAAGGGTGATACACTGGAAAGTAATCTTTCGTTGTTCTACACACATCTCATTATTTTACTCTCGTTTTACTTTGTCTTATTATTTTTTCGATTCAACTCTAGATTTAAAGAAAGTTAATTTTACTTGACTTTCAACAATTAATTTTACAACATTTTTTAACTAAATAATAATACTAAATTCAGTAACTACTGCACAGATAATTGTACTCCTAAACATATAAATAAAACAAAACCATTGTAAATCGTTCTCATAAAAGAGTAGACACTACTTTCAGACTTTCAGTTATTTACTTATTAGATTTTAACTTTATTCACCGAAGATGAAAGTAATAGACGGTTAAGGTAACAGGGAAAAGAGAAAAGAATACAATTATTTTGATCTTCTCTTTAAGAAAAAGAAAGAAAAATATGTCAGTGTGATATTGTTTTCATTTCACCTGGGTTTTCGTTCAATCTTGTTCCCATTTTAAATTATACGTTTGAAATAGTTAGAAATAATCCCATCCATACTATCAAAAATCTATATATTTAGTTCTTTTTAAAAAACTTAACATTTTAATACATTTTTGTAAGTACTTCGCAAGTTCATTTGCAAATTAAACTTTTCTATGCATTAGAAAGTAAAATCTATTTTTCAACGAACGATTTAGTGGAATTTCAGAATAATCTGGAAAGTAAATTAAATTTAATTTTTCATCAGAAGATTTAGGAGAATCATGAAAAGAAAAAGCATCATGTAATGAAAAATATTAAGAATATGAAGTTAACAAAGTAGCAGAGGAAGAGAGCTTTTTTCGGTGTCTCCTTAAATTATATATAAAACAGGTAATGATAAATAATTCATTAATTTTTTTCTTTTTACTCTCAGTGTTAAAAAAAAATTACATTTCATAAAGAGTTTTAGTTTTTAAGCAACTTATTTCATATTTAATTTAATAAAATTATTCTTTATCATGCCTGGTATGAACAATTTGATATCCTGTTTAAAAAATGAAACATATGTGAATAACTCTTTTTTCTTTGTTAAAAAAAAGTATGAAATCAGGAGAGGAATACAAATTCAAAACACTGCAGAGAGACAAATAAGAATGAACTTTGTTGTGATAAAAAAAGGGCGCGAAACAATGCAGCAGGTGATTATTATTATGAAAAAAAGAACTCGAGGGACAAGGCTAAAAAATATGAATAACATGTTTTTTAATACAAACAAATTGAAGAGGAAAGTACAATGTTCTGTCATTAGTCACATTTATTATGTGACTGTGATAATAGGTATTTTTTTATGTAGATTTTGTAATTCATATATCAAAAACACTTCAGCGCTAAATTAATCACTTTTAGTGACATTTTGACATGCACTCAAAATCAGGCATAATTAAAAAGTGAAAGAGAAAAGAATGTTTGAAAAGGAAATAAGTGTCTTTTTCTTCCCTGGAAAAACATCATAAAATGTTTTGAAAGAATTCTTTATGTTGAATAATTACCTAAATCACTTTTTTTCTGTTCACTTATACTTTTAACTTTCTTACTTAGAATAAACATAGATTAACCTTTAAGCATTGTTGGCTGATTCAAATTGAAAAGGAAAATACGAGGAAACTATATGACAGTTAAGTTTTATTTTTTATAATTAGCATATTCAAAGCATTAAGGCTTTAATTATATTTTCTTTATTTGTATTGTCTTGTTTTAAATGTAGAGAGCTATACACACAAGCGATATTACAAAAAAAAGTACTATTTAAAAGAAGGCTTTATTTTGAGAAATTGAGCTGGTTGAGAAGAGATTTTGGACGTATTTGCATATATATATATAACAAAATTACGTTTACCTATAATTTATGTTTAATTACGTATTTTAGGTGCAGAAGTATGCTTTTTATTCAAACATTTGTCAACGGTTTATTGTTATAGGTATTCATTGTAAGAGTACTATTTTAGTTTTATTTCGAATTTTATCATATATATATTGTTACGAATTTAGTCTTATTCTAATTGTTTCTACTCATTTGTGTTCATTTTTACAGTTTAATTTGTCGTATCTAATGTGATTTCAACCCTGTTTACCTGTAATATCATTTCCACTGCATTGCACGGCCCCATGCTTTAACATTGGTTTAAATGGTAAAACTCGCCAAATATTGCAGCTAGCGCCAAGTTGGCGACGGATTTGGCGACTTAATTTTGGCGCCCAATTTGGCGATATATCGCCAAATGTGGGCGATAAGCTTGGCGACCATGGCAACCCTGCTCTGTCTAATAACCCTGTCTGGCAACCCTATTGCGGTATTGTAACACTATTGTATCGAATGTATTACTGTATTGAGCTTTTCTCGTACGCTCCGGATTTTGCTAGACCTTTCTATTTCTCGATTATTCTGGCAAGTGCAAGAGGTTTCTGACCGAAAGGTATAAAAAAAAAAAGGCCCGGGCCGGCTAGTCAGTTAGTCAGCCCCCAAAAACATGGGGCAGCCAATCGGAGTCAATGATCACTCTACCCAACATCCAATCAGAGAGCAATCTCTTGCTCTCAGCCAAGCCAAAAACTCAAAAACTTTCCACCCAGATGAAGAACCATAGCCACGCCTCCCGGATTCCATCGCCCAACCAATCGCCATCATGCCACTCAGCAGAATGTTAAACTTCACTTTGCCATGCCCAACATCATAGACTCTCACGACATGGGATTGAGGACTGTTTTACAGTCCAGAGACTGTTTTACAGTCCAGACGCCCAAAAGTTTTGAATTAAAGTAAACGCCTATTCAACGCCTAGTCAGTTAGTCAGATCTCAGCTTTCATGCAAGTGATATCTCTCTGTGCTTGAGAGAGAGACGATTGCATAGTGCGTGTGCTATTGCTTTTATTGAGTTATTATTTTGGCTGAGTGTTTACTATTACTTTTGTTAGTGTATTACATCTGTGTTATCAGTATTTTCATCGATTGTACGTGACTTTCTCGAACTGTTCTACAATTTGTGGAGGACTGTTTTAGCCAAGAATAAAATTGTTTTTGGATCCCGCTCTTCGGCTTCAATCATTTCGAACCCCCGAAAACGCAACAATATATATATATATATATATATATATATATATATATAAGTTTGACGAGATATATATATATATATATATATATATATATATATATGTGTGTGTGTGTGTGTGTGTGTATATAATCAAAACTGCTTTCTATAATACATAGTTCCTTTAAATACCATTTATTAAACTCATTTGTAAGTAAAAATTAAAAATCTTCACATTTTTTTTACATTGAATGTTAGTAGGATGTTTCGAATGAAAATAACACACTTATGAATTACATTCATTTAAAAGAAATATTACTTTCGGGGTTTTTTGTGGAATTCTATAAAAATCGCTATCACTTTCAAAAACCCTGCAAACCTGGATCCCAACTTGAAAGGTGATGATGATGATTGTGAGTTTTAATGGCGCAAGACTTGAAGGGAGAAACGAGAGAAAAAATTTCTGGGTGAAGAGATTCAAAGAACTAAATTTGACGAATAATGTATTTAAACAGAAATTTATTTCAATATTAACTGAACGTATTTTCCAACTTCATTTACTCATGAATTTTAATGACATATGAATTAATCTCAAATAAATGTCATGAATGGTAGTTAAAAGTTTGAGTAATGATTTTTTCGTTAAATATTAAAGAATTTATAATTTTTAGAATGGCATCAAATCAAAACTAATGAATCCACACATCATATAGCCAATTGTTTTAAAAAGAAGTATTCCGATATTTCATTACAACGAGCAAAAATTATTTTTTGTCAGTACATTTATCAACACCTTATAAAGTACATCATATTCATTTTGGAAAATTTGGTTATAGAATGATTACTGAAATGGAAAACTGGAACAAAAGAAAATTATGATTAAAATTAACATCAAACAATAATTTCTTACAAAAGAAATTAAATTAATTCCATAAAAATATACTTGGTTCACGTCAACAGATAAATAAATAAATATGCATATATTCAACATGCGGGCATTAGTAAATATGTTAATTGTGTGAAAAGCTCTGTCGATATCATTTCGAGTCATTCATTGGATAAATATATTTCGAGAACTTCCACAAAGAGTTCTATGAACTCACATTATAAAAAAGAGATTATAGAGTTGTGTTGAAATAACTTGTGTTGGATCTATTTTCTATCGAGTGGGAAAAAAACTATAACGTGGAAAAATATATTAGTTTTCTTTGTGGGTTTTAATAGATGCCATATACAATATTATACACAAATTGCATTGCGGTAAAAAAATTTATTATAATGTTATGATTATATAAAAACACAAAAACAAACTTTAAAATCTTACCCATCATTAATTTAAATTTTAATTAAATTAAATTAAGAAATTGTTTGAATTATTACGATATATTTTTCTTGTTATACAACTTTTGTGATAACGTTCCGACATTTTTAAATCTTTATTCATTCTGCTTATAGCACTAAAGCGATTATAAACAGCTGGGGAAGAAGCATTATTTACTCTCGGAGAATAAATTAACAAATTTATTAGAAGTTTCCAGAACTAACACCTTAATCTTTTTAAAGAAGCTCCAGTTCATAAGCAGCTTTTACAGACCCATCTATACATAAAAATTACACGTTATTCACTATTAACGTCAAAGTAAGAACAACATTTTTATTTTTACTTTTAAACATTCTGGATCAAAAAATAGTTTTTTTTAAAAAAAAAATCTGATTAGAATACATGTTTACCCTCCTACTATAAAAAATTTTATTTAAAAAATATATTAATTTTTCCAAAAACAAGAATGCAGCACATTTTCCTTTTATTTTCTCCTTCTATTTTTTATTGACACGACTGCCCTGAGTGGACCATGACCTTCCCAAGAACCCTCTTCTATTCCGACCTCCTCTTGGCGACACACACAGCTCTCGAATTAGTTATTTAAAATCTTTTTCCACACAAACAGCCCATCTGCTTGGGCCTACCCCTAGTTCTAGTTCCGATAGATTTGTAATTGAGAATTCTGAACGTCTCAAGAATGAGAAGTCCATACAGCACATGTGGCCCGCAAATCTTAAACGACCAATCCTGATGTATTTAATGTGTGAGACCTACTTCCTTAAATAGCTTGTATAATTCAAAATTATGTCGTTTTGTCTCCCCAATCCTTTCTCATTCACTGCACCTTAGATATATCTCAGAAATTTGTGCTCAAAGATGACCAGCTCTTCACAGAGTCTGTGACTTATACTTCCTTCTATTTTATCTTCTATAAATTAAATCTTGAGTGAAAATCCATTGTCGCGTTCGCTTGCAATGTTGAATTTCAAATTTGTCACTGTAAGAACTATCCGAATACTAAAATACTATTCTATCTAGAACAAATTTTAATGCCATATTACAAATCATTATATTATTAAATATCGGTTCTTTTATATTTTTTCTGATATGAATGAATTGCGTGAGATAAGTTGAAAAGCTAAATATGACTGTTTCAATAGTGAAATATCTCTCTTAGAATGGATAAGCGATCAAAGTTTCTAACTTGAAGTATATATTTGTACTACAAAAATACTTAGAAGTGACAACAATAATACTTGGTTCTTGCTTATTATATCATCGACCAACTTCGTCAAATCAATAAACGTCAAATACCGCAATATACAGCCAACAGTGAAAACCGTTCTCGCGCACGTTCTAACAGCAATAATAACAGCAAGCATTTGGTGACAGTTTTTGAATTGGTGATGTCTTTTCGTTCAGCGAAATTGGTCGAAGGTATAGTGCGCAAGAACTTAATACTCCAGTTGTATTGCTAAAAAAAAATAGAAAAATTTTAAATGGGATACTTCTCTTTGTTGGAATGTTACGCGATTCTTCAAAATGTTAAGTGTTATTGTATGAACCAGACTTCCTCAGTTATACTTTCGACTTCTTGTATTCAAAATAAAATTGACAAAACCAATAATTTTATCACTGACGTATTGAGTAAGTAGAAAAGTAGGGTTCTTGCTTATACATCAATCTCATCATCTAATCGAGGTTTGAAATTACGAGACGTATTCTATGGGAAGAAATGAGCAGTTACAGCACATTCAATAAACTCAAATGAGCAATTTTTATTCTTCATTGAACAAAAATAAAACGAATAAATATTTCCCCAAGTAATTCTTAAGAAAATAAATAATTATTTCATTAGTACAAAAAAAAAAAAATTTTTAAGAATTTTTGCATTACCTTGTATATATACGAACTTATTCAGTCTCACAAGCATTGTGCTTTTTGAAAGTCTGATATCTAGATGTGTATTTGAACAGCGTATTATTTTATTTCACCAATAAATTGTCTCCAGACGTCTTTTTATGAATTAAGAGACAGTAAAAGATGTCAGTAAGCGTTTTCCGAAATTCTTTGTTTGAACTTTCTTCTGTTTGATCTGCACTGAACGAGTATCGAAAGTTATTGCAGGAGAGATAATACGTTTATCCGCTTAAGAAATGTGGAACAAATCATTTAAAATCGTAACGCGATTATTGTCGAAAACTCCTGATTCTTAAAAATACTCTAATACT
Organism: Trichonephila clavipes; assembly: GCA_019973935.1. Classification (NCBI taxonomy): domain Eukaryota; kingdom Metazoa; phylum Arthropoda; class Arachnida; order Araneae; family Nephilidae; genus Trichonephila; species Trichonephila clavipes. Next base: position 170,493 of record BMAU01001360.1, on the reverse strand, counting down.
CCTTACTCATTGTTTTTTGTTATTGAAAAGTGATTAATTTAACAGATGTTTTAATAGAAATTGTATTTCAAATGAGTTTTTGAGAAGATACACTAAAGATTACCTTTTTTCTGTTAATAGCTGCGGAATGAAAAGATGAATAATAATATCATATGCTTTGAAAAAGTGATTTACCCTCGTGTGTGTGTGTTCGCTATATATTCTAACTTTATATATCTCTTTTTGGATCAATATAAGATATAGATACAAATACATTATTAAACAGCGTTACACCAGAATTTAAAGTCTTGATTTTTTTTTAATAGGGGACGCTTGAGTCAAATTGTCCAGGGCTTCGATTCGTTATTTTTTCGTTCCGGTTCAGCTAACAAAAAAATCGGTTCGATTCCGGTTTTAGTTCCACCAAAAATAACGGTTTTGGTTTTCGGTTCAGTTCCGAATGAATAATTTTATTTTTCAAAAATCTCTAATTCTCTGTCATAAGCAAAAAATCTAATTCTATCAAAATTTAGAAGATTTTATTCTTTTTTAATTGGTACATTATGTTGATAAGTTGGTTACAGTAACAAAATGACGGAATATGTATCGCCCCGAAATAGCCCGATATTCTATTTTTCGGTTCAGTTCCGGCATTTGTTTCGACCTAAATAACGGGTTTTTCCTGTTTTCGCTTCAGTTCCAATTCAAAGCCCAGAAATTGTCCATTGAAACCCTGGCTTTTTCGAAAATCGTGTGGCTGTGGAAGCTTAGTGGTCATGCTCTTACACTCGTGAGAGGCATTGTCCAGTCGCTGGTTGGAGTCCTGGTGTCACTGAAGAATCGCCATGTACAGGGTGTGATGTACCCAGTCCCTTTTATCTAATTGCTAAAAAGGTACGCCGAGAAACGTGGGAAAAATCCGTTCGTTTCCGTATTTGTTTGTGTTTTCTAATTGCTGGGAAAAAGTTGTGTAAATGGGTGGTCAAAAATTCTGACCATTTTCCCACGGCAGTTCTAGAGATGAAAAACGACGCCGGTACAATGTGCGTTTGGTTTCTCACGGATCTGTGACTGCAGCGTGTCTGGAGGAGAAGGCTCTCACTATGCGCCCAGACAAAACCCTTACTCTAAGGAGCCGACAGACAAGAGATCAAAGGAATAAGCGGTGAGTGACCATGAGAAACTTGGAGGTTAAAAGGGAGAGTGAGAGGGCTTACGAGAGACTTTTATTTTAGAGAATCCGGAAGAGACCTCTCAGTCAGCGAATTAACGAAAACGAAGGCGGGCTTAGAACTGAGGAGTTTTTCGAGTCAGCAAGAGCACGGTGGAGATAGAGTCAGCGAGCTTACACACTCTGTGTGGAACTACAGAAAATAGAAGACTTTCTCCAGCGAACTGTGGATCCTTTGGCATATCGAATGCACTTTGATTAATATGTTTATGCCAGCGGTATAAAGACATTACCGCGAAAGAGACTCTACATCTGTGGACCCTTTTTGCAGTTAAATTGTACGGGAATATTTTTTGCTGATTTTCATATCTTAATAAATAGTTTAATCTAGAGCTGTTTGAAGTCATTTCAAGGAGATGATGCTATTTAAATCTGTCGTGAATCAAAAGTCCTCCCTTTGGCGTGGTGTGAAAGTTGAGAAAAAGGGGGAGGGGGTAAGCTGAGGTATCATTCTCGTCATTTGACAAAGATTCAAAATTACGTGGTCCGTTGTCCGTGTTACTTTAGAATGCCACGTAATAAGTACTCACTCCTCACTTAGTCTTTAAGTAGTATGGCATGGAAGTCAAAAGAGTGAAATACTAGCTTTAGTGTCATCCTCGGCGTCACTTAAAATCATGATCTTCATCCTCGAAATTCAGATCAAATCAACGCTATTTAAGTGCTTAACAGAAAAATTTATCGTAAAGAATGTATTAGTAGTTATTAGTTAATGATGGTGAGACAGTGGTGCACACAAGGGGGGGATGTCCACGGGTCCGGAACCCTTTATTTTATTTTTTGATTGATGATAATCCTTATATATAGTACGCAAAATTTAATTAATTATTTATTAATAATTCATTTTATCACTTAATGCTAAATATGAATTCAATAATTTACTTTTTACTGTTTTGTGTACCCCAAATCACAAAATCAGAAGAAAAAGTTTGACGGCTTATTTAGGCATGATACGAGACTGGTAGACTTTCGACCCTGGTCACCACCTTAGAGAATTTTTGTGTACGCCACTGTGGTGAGATGCATATAAATGTTTCAATAGCAATTATTGATTTTAGTAATTATTTATTTACAGTCTACTTTTTTTGGTTTGATTTTAAAACATCAAAACCATGAACTAACTTTTTTTTTTTGAAAAAGTTCGTTTTAATGAATCCAAATAAGTACAGAATGCTTTTTCGCGACGAAACAGATGGGTTTTTGCTTATATCTGTGTATCTGAATGCTCTAAGATTTCAAATGTTTGCATTCAAATAAAACAAATTTAATGGACACAAAAGGGGAAAAAAAGCATTCTTAAAGCAATGCACAAACAGAAAGTGGCTTATGATTTTTATCACATTTATTGTTAGTTAAACATTTTTCTTTTATTTGATATAAAAAAACTATTCTTTGACAGACATTTACTTATCATGCGAATCGAGAAAGGATCCAAAAAGAAATAGTGTTAAATATTTTTTTAACAAAAAAAAGGAGAGAAAAAAGGAAAATTACAGCAATAATAATTATGAAAATAAAAATTTCTTCAATGTCCTAGTCACCACGTTTTTTTTAATTTAAAAAGCAGATACTTTAATATTTATTAACTAAGAATCAAATTTATACTATTCGTGTGTAAAAAATAAAAGCAATTTATGCAAAATTTTTAAAATTTTGAACGAATATAGTCAGTGAAATGAAATTATAACGGGGAAACAAAATAAAGTTTTTTTTTTTCTGGATGGCTATTGGTCGAAGAATACATTGTAAAATCGTTTAGTCTTTCTTAACATAGCAGGAAATACTGTAAAGTACTTAAATGCATAGTTTAATCTTGAATTTTTCCACCACTTTTTCATTATGAACTTTGCAATTCTTAATTGCAATAGCTTATTATTATTATTGCATACAGCTTAAGTTTCTTTGAAGAAAAGTGTTGATTTTTAAAATCAGGCATGAGTTTATTATTTTTAAATCTGTGGTTGCGCATAAAATTAATATATTTTCCAATTCCACTTAGTATGTAAAGACAAAATTTTAAAGTATATTTTACACACTGAATTTTGATGAATAACTTAATTTAATGCGTAGTAATTCGTAGCTTTCTTCAAAAAAATTTTTTTATTTCATTTGATAATCTTCTAGTTGGTATCAACTATAAAAATTTAACAACTAAAATGTGATTGATATCTTAAAAGTTACTTTCATGTTCTCTAATGTATAATTATACCAACACATAAAAATTTCGTATTTAAGAGCAATGAAAAAATGTTTCGGTAAAAACTAGTTTTAGTTTTTTTTTTTTCACTTTTTTTGTATAATTGGCCTGTTTAATTTGGTGTGTTCGTTTTAAATTTAAACTTTTTCAACGTCTTTTTTCTTAATATATTGAAGTTTACTTAGACAGCTAAAAGTTATCTTTGTTAAAATAGATATTAAATATTACACAGTCATAAGAGATTATGTTTTAAATTTTTTATATTCATAAAATTCACTTTGGATTATATTGCTTGTAATTAAAATAATTCACACATTACAAGTACTGTTTAGAATCCTGTGTGTATTTCATTCGACTTTAACAGCTGTAAAAACTTAAATGAATTAATATTTAACTTATTTTTAGCTATCATTAAAATATTCTCGCCAATGCATTCATAGAAACCCGTCGAATGTTCTGTGGAACAAACTAATCGATGACAATCGAGACCAGACGATCTTTTTTTCTCGCTCTCTCTAACGATTGAAGGAATCGCCATGTCATCGTATTTTTAAACGTGATAGGGGACAAAATGCAACTTTTTCAAGTTCATTTTTCATGCCCCTTTCCATGACAGGTGATATAATATGCATCAGGCGATTAACAGGTGAAACCCATGCTGCTTTCAAGCCACATCGACGATTACAGTACAGCCAAACGATTTGCGTCAGACGAAAATAAATAGCGTTTATTTTATTAGGTTTCGAACGTGCCATCGTGTCGGAAGGGAGATTAAGCAATCTAATATTTGATACAGTGAGTTATTTATTTAAATAACGGATTATAGCTCCATTCACGTGGATATTTTTTTAACACGTAAGATACTTCCGGTGAGTCAGACTCGGTGAAAGCTTAGCAACTTGATTGGAGAAACGATAAGCTTACGTGTAAAAATTTTTGTAATTAAAATAAAATTTTCTTAAAGCTCTAAATGTGTATTTAAAATATCTAATTTAAAAAAATGGCTAAGTATTTTAACTGGTTAACTGATATATGCTTTAATGTAAAAAGAGAAATTTTTCTCAATGTGAGAAAATTCAAGATAAAACAGTTTTGAAGATGCTAAATTTATTTTGAACTCTCCAAAACATCATAAAACATTTTAAAGGTATTAAATAAAGGGTTGGAAATAATGTAAGTTAAGGAACAATTTTCTATTGGAAATAATTCAATAAAAAAAAGGAACGTTGGTTTAAGTGGAAATAATAATAAAAATATGGATCGCTTTTCTTGAAACGATGTTAAATAAATTATTTTTGTTCTTTTTTTTAAAGAAAGAAAACGAAGCAACATCGAAACAAATTTAATTTTTTTAATGCATTATTTATTTTTTATTCCGTCTCTGAATTTGAAATTTAGAGAAATCTTATTTGTTTTGATTTGATCACATCTGATGACTTAAACTCTTTTAAAAAAAATAACTACTGTTGCTTCATTTGATTCGACGGTACTAATGATCAACTGATCTTAATATCTGTTACCTCATCCCTATTTTGAAATCTAACCGATGCCTGCATACATACGATGAAGGCCCTTGTCCCTCTATTAAATTATACAGGTTGTAATAAATCCACAATGTTTACTTCATTGCCAATTTTCAATCAAGGACTAAGTAAATTTATTTTAATGAAGCAAAAGTAGCATTGAGAGAGCAGCAACAAACCCTTCTTATCAGTAGATCGCGAGATTTCTTTCTGTATATGACCTTGACATAAAATTAATGAGGTTTCTGAGTATTAAATTTAATTGTCTCTCAAAGTGCTTGCATGGCACTGTGAAAAACAATAAAAATGATATTCCAGCTTCAGTGTTGATAAAGTCATTTGGTATATGAACAATAGTCAGGGTTATAACTTTGGTAAAAGGTTTATTAAAAAAATCTTTTGAAATCTCCTCTACATTGCCCCTTCGTAATCTCTTGTAAACTTTATTCTCATATTTTTGATTTCTTAATTTCGTAGGTTGAATCTAATATGTAACATTGGGAGAAAAGAAACATTAAAATTTGCTTAGACTTTTTAAAAATTTCTCATTGGCGTGTTGAAGATTATATCAAAGCCCTTTTTTATTTTGTCACATAACCTGGAGTTTTAATAGGATTCCTGAAGAAGCTAAAATATTTTTCGTGAACTTCGGAGGTTATTTTTTGAAACATAATCTGTTATTACTGATATTTTAGGTCCGAAAATATTGAATAAGCAAAGATATAGTACCGTTAAATTTGCAAGGAGTTTTTAAATCTACACACATTAAATTTTATCAAGCAAAATTATATTTCCTTTAAACGAAGTCGTCAATAATAATTTAAGTGACTGAGTGATAGACTTAACACGGAAGGTATTTACGCCTAAAATCAGAAGGCTGAATTTCTAAATACGTGCAGGCACCTAATCCAGTTTTATTATTTTCCTCTGATTTTCTTTTAAACTGTTTTTAAGTCATTTCGTTATACTCTCACTTAATTATACTGTGGCTCATGTGACCACAGTAATAAGGAAAATATTCAGTAAAACGTCATAATACCCTTTTGATTACAATATTACCTGGACAGATGGCAATAAAGGTGTTAAATATAATTTTTAAGTAAACTTCCTCCTGACAGAAAAACAAAAGAAGGCATCTCTTATACATCTGAGTGGGAAAAATGTAACTTTTGTGTTATTAAGAAGACAATGATGACAGTTCAGGAACTTTTTGTGAATTGTTTCAACATACATTTTTAGAAATAATAATGACTAACCGTCTTGCATGTCATTTCGAAAAATTAAAATACCTTAAGTGGAGATTAAAATCAACAGAATATGTTAAAGTTTATAAATTTCGAATTCCTTTTCTTATGTTCGAATTCCCCTCAAGGGCTCACCTTCTTTAGGTGAGTACAGGTGTCACAATCCCGAGGTACCCTAGTGATCTTTTCCTTTTCCCAAGGGGTTTACTATCTTTGGTAAACACTGGTCTCACGAACCTGGGGTACCCTAGTGATCCTTCTCTATTTTCGACCCTCCTTCTTGTCATTCAATTTATCCTTTCTTTCTTTTCCCGTCTAGATCTCAGATTTTCACAAATGTTTGGCGCAGTATAGCCAGATTTGGCTTTTGCGCCATAAAATCTCACATTCATTCATTCATTCTTATGTTCGAATGCATGTCTAATTGGCGAATTTAAAAAAAAGTAAATGTTAGTTCTCGTTAATTACTTCGGATGTATTATAAAAAGACGTTACTGATAAGAAAAGACCGCGACTTGTGTGTTTTAAAAATGTGGTCTTAAAAAGTTACCAGCAGGAGTATTTCTTTTGGCTTCGATTATATCATTTTTGACGACTTTATCACTGGCACCGGCGAAACGGAAAAGTACCAAAAACCTGCTCTTTGATAATTTTTTCAATTTTACAGTCCTTATAGTTTGATCTTAAATTCTTGAAATGAATATTAATATTAGGTCATAAATAAATAACTTCCTACAAACTTTGCTCTTTTAAAAACTCGAATTAGTATTCCATTCAACAAAATTTTTTTTAAATTAATTAAATCAAAATTCAAAGAAAAGAAAAAAAATTAAAATTTTTATTGGTTTTTTATAATTTATTCATATTAAATAATGCTAATATAAAAAGCATTTTTTATAAAATTCTACAATTACAGAAATATTCAAATAAGAAAATTGCACATATATTCTTGTAATACGACGTTAATAAGCAATCAATCAATCAATTTTTAAGGTAGCATGTTTTCATCATTTGCCTTTTCTATGCTTATATGTTACTAAATCGTCTTCTTTAATGATATATAATATAAGCCCATTTTTCCGTTGTATTCAAATGCTTATTTTTTTACTTATTCATTCTCACACAAGTTGGACTCATCTGAATTGAATAGGGTGTGTTCAAAATATATTTTGTAATTCATACTTGCTAATATTTTCTGATAATGACTTTTCTTTTATGAATTGAAACTTCTATTATTTTAAGACAAAATTTCTGAGTAATTCATAATATGAAAAATTTTATGAGTTCATGCTGAATATAAAAAAATTGAAACAAATTGTTCAAGAGGCAATGTTATTTTCTTAATCTCTATTTAAAATTCATGGAATAGTTTTTAAACTGTTCCCTGTATTTCCCTTTTGTGTGTGTGTTTATCTTAATTTTATTAATGATGGAAAAAGCCAACTTAATGCATTAAGAATTTGTTTTTATATGACCTTCATCAAATTAATTATTTATGACGAAATTTAAATTAAACAACTCTGTATATTAGGAGGATACAGAACAATGAACAGACAAACCATAAAACGAGCTCTACGACTCCAACAATCAATTAAGTTGCTTGCGCGTTTATTTATTCAGCTTGCTTATTCAAAAATATATCTTCGGATAACAAAGCAAAACTCATTAATTTATTTGAACAGAAAGAGTTAATCTTTCTGGAAATTTCGTATGTTATAAATAAGAGAATGGACTTCATATTTTTAATTGCTGCTAATATTTTATTTTACATCTAAAACTTCAATCCCTTGCATTACATTCAAGTCAAAAAGCTTATACTTTATGGGAGCAATCTAATTATAATTTCTAATTTTAATTAAGCAACCAAACATTTTATTTCAACATTAATATAAATATATTTCACCCTATAATGTATCGAAAACACATACGTATATCTTCACAAACATTATTTTTAATCAAATTTTTGCTGTAAATGTTAAAAGTCTAGAGAAATTTTAGTATGTCTTCAGTTAAATAATAAACCGCTAGTGTGATTCTGTTAGTTTTGTTGACATAGATAATAGATGATTTTACAGATGAGTTATAATAGATGAGTAAAATTAAAACCCACACTTATCCTCAAGGCTATGGGTGAGATGAATATGATTCTTCGTTTATTGCACATTTAAACTCCGAAAGGATTTAAAATTTGAAAATTATTTGACTATCGATCACAGCAATTTCTTATTTTTTAATTAGATACTAAGTAAACCATCTTTAAATTTTAAAATGTAATTACAAATACAAAACAAAGAATTAAATGAAAAATGACAATCAAAATAAATTAATTTTAAAATAATATTCACTATCCTCAATTTATTGATTACAACAAAAAAAAAATCAAATTCATTTGTGCAAGAAACGTCTTTCTAAAAAAAATAGATATTATTAATCAAAAGGTAGAAGACGAGGGAAATAAGCCAGGATGAACAATTGAATGTAAATCCTCCATAACATAATTTGATCGAATTACGTATTTTTTGTGTTCCAATATATATTAGATCTATACGTACCGTATTATATACTAAGTGATTCATTTTAAGCATATATCCTATTCTTATGCTGGTCAAAAGATGAAAGTGAAAGAAAAAAGGCTCTTACTCATATATTGGCATTGTCATCGGACTTTGAATCAAATTATCATTGGTTAACTACTGAGGACCTTTAAATTTTGACTAATATGGGTAGTTTGGATTGTTGAACAGAACATTGTTTGTAAACAAAGCAAATAACTATAGTAATAAAAACAAATTAATTATCCTTTTATTGTAAAAATTAAAATTAACTTGTTTTTTTAAAAAATTAATATAAGAGATAATTTTATATGAATATATATACCTTTATAATAAAAGTCAAAATATGTATTGTTCTCTGTGTTGTATTCTCCGATTAGAAGAATCCTGGTTTAATATTCAAAAATTCCGACAAATAGAATATTGAAACTCTATGAATCCTTTTTACTGAGCTGTCCAATAACAATGTTTACTGAATTTGCAATTTAATCAGGAATTTTTACGGGATATTCCAACTTATATATCCCAAAAAACCGAAAGATTTTGTATACTATGAAAAAGAACCAACAATAAATTTAGAATTCTTTATTATTAACGTCATGTGACACACAAAAAAGAATTGGTTACGATAACAATTACATAAGAGGCCAAACAAACCTTGAAACAGATTCCAGCAACAAGTGCACCTTCTTCCAAGTTCAAATACCTCGAAGGTATGGGTCAGTAGAAAGTGTCTTCTTTTGAAGTGGGCAATCAACTTATCTTCGATTGAGTTTCATAATCTGAATGAATGAGTTGAAGGACAGAGCGCATTGAAGATGTAGGGAAAATCAGAGAACCCAGTTGCCGTTTTACCTTTTAACCTGGACCATGAAAGTGACGCAACCTTGTCTCATGTGAGCCAAACGAGAGGAGTGAAAACATGATACATTTTCATTGCCCCAGGAAATAATGCGTAAATCAACGAAAAGCAATTCGTTTTTGCTGTTTTCTGGAACGTATTGGAATGTATATCAAACAACAATTATTTGTAAGCATGTTTTAGTTTTGAATAAGTGTTTCTGCGAAAAGAAAAAATATATCTACATAAAAAAATAACATAAGTATTTAAAAATATTAATAATAAAAAGAGATAGCCTATAAGTGAAATACTTAAAAGTTATATTAGCAATGGAAAGGATTATAAGTAGAAGAAAGACGTAAGGGGATAAAAAAAAGCTTTAAAATTATTAACTGAATTCTTGTAAAAATTTAAAAGACATTTCAAATCTGATATAATAATATTTACACCCTAAGACGTCACATAGAACCTGAAGAAAAAATTACATTAATTGCATTAAAACTTACCCATTGTTTTTAAATTTTCTCAAGAATCAACTTAAAAATTCAATATTAACGAAAATCTAATTTTATTATGGTTTGAAATTAAATGCATGGAAAAAAATGAATGATTTCGTAAAATATGAGTGTTTAAGAAAGTAATAAGTAAGTAAATAAAATACGTATGAATTTGAAATATAAAATTTTCATATGAATTTGAACGAACACATTATCAAGAATCAGCAAATAAAGAGAGAGAAAGATTAACAACCCAAAAGGAATTTTATTGATTTAATGATTTGCCAACGAAATTTTCTTAACCATTAAAATAATTATTTACTTCATCAAAGCATCAGTACAGAAATTTGAATTTCGAACACGAATTCATTATTTATAATGAATAAGAAGTTCTATAAAGCAAGAATTTTTTTTCTCCTTTTTGTTCGTAGCAGACGATTTGCAACTTACCTAAGAAAAAATATTCGCATGTTCTAGAAATGAATGGAGTCTACCAAATATAATAAATGACTCATGACAATAAATTATTAAATAACATTCTCTTCTATTTCCGTAACCAGTATACCACAAAAAGCTTTAACTAATGAATATTAATTGCCATTTCTAACGTCTACCTCCATTTACTGTAGAAATGATGAATAATTGTGAAATCAATGACTTCGTAAAAAGAGACAAAGACAAGTAGGTGAAATTGTTCAAGATTTTCCCATATATTGCTCAGTCATGTCTAACACAATGAGTCAACAAAAGATCCTTGTCAACTTCTTTTATTAAATGTTTCGGAAAATGCCATAAGATTATCGTTTTCCTTTCCCCCCCAAGGACGTGACGTAAATTAGTTGTAAAACTTTAGAATTATTCGATATTTGTCTATTTAATTAGTAAAACGTCGCAATTTTTCTATACTTATTTTGTTATACAGTGGGTGATCGGTTAACTAACATAATCCGTTCCAAGACTATGTTCGTTAACCGATCATCGGTTCACCATAGACTTCTATGTGAAATCGATTAATTCGTTCTGGAGACCCTAAAAATTAAATTTTAAAAAATGTATAATTTCTTAGTAAGTTTTTAAAAAAATAATACATACATATAGTCTCGCATATTAATCAGTCATTCTCATTTTTTGCTTATGGGGCGTTGAAGAACATGTCCAATGTCGATTGCTTTTCTCTCTTTTTCAGGATTTTCCAGAAGTAATTAATAGCATTGTCGTTGTAAAGATCACCAACCCTACTGACATCTGCTTGGTTTGGGTATCATTCTAAGACCATTGCTCTGACAGCCTCCCACTTTTTCAAAAGCAGATGTTGGCATTGGTCCTCTTTCGTCTTCCTCTTGTTCAGAAGGGGACACATTTTGCTGTGTTTCTTGGTGTTCTTCATTCAAAATTTCTTGGAGTTCTTCTGTCGTCAGTTCATCTTTATGTCCCATCATGAGCTCTTCTATGTCCTCCTCGTTCACCTCCAATTCCAGATCTCTAGCAGTTGTAAAAATTTCATCCATAATTTCAGGGGTGTATCCCTGATCACCTCCGAGTATGTGTTCGTTGTCCAAACACACAAAAAATCTTTCTTGAAAGTGTTCGTTAACCGATTTGTTCGTTAACCGATCTGTTCGTTAACCGATCTGTTCGTTAACCGATCACCCACTGTATATCATCCAAAGAAAAGATTAGTTTAAAGGATGTAATTGAGAAATACATTTCTTACAATTTTTGGTTTTCCGGGAAATCATGATTTTATTTAGCAAGTTTTAACTGAGATTCAAATCCTTAGTTTAAAAGCTATGATAAATAATAAAATTAAACTTAATTTTCATAATTCTTCGATTGTTAACAATTTACGGGTCATAAATATATATATATATAAAAGTAGTTTGGAAAGATTTTAGAAAAAAAGTATTGAAGAATTAGTAGAATATATCACTCTAAATGTGATATGTCGTTCAAATTTTGGACGGAAACTGAATTCTTATACATATATTTCTATAAATTTAGTTCAAAATTCTATGACAAGATATAAATAATTACTTTAAAATGTTTTATTTTTTAAAAATATTTTTTGAATTAATTATACATTTTTTTAAATATATTTGTTTATTTATAATAGGAATAAAAATAAATTATACAAATTTAAAAATACTAATTGTGTTATGAAACCAGGGAAAAAATTGAAAAATCATTCTTTCATAATGAAAATTCGTGATGTACCTAAAAATCTCATGAGACAAAAATAAGGTCCAGAATTTTATTTCATAAAATTTAGCAGTTTATATTTTGGGTATATTTAAAAATTTATTTTCTTTGAACGGTGCATATAACCTGTCTAATAAATTAATTAAATCATTCTGGTGACCTCCTTCGTGTAGAAAGTTTAAAAGAGAAAATTATGTTTTTGATTTAGAGCATATTTTCGCATAAATATCTCTTTTGGCACGAGTTTCCTTCAGGTATGCAACATTTCAATTATGCATAAATTATCTTGGCAAAGTTCCTTGGACAATTCTAAGGTCTCTAACTTAAACTGTTAATATTATGTGAAAATATCGTTAACTAGCGTCTTAAATATATACATATACGTATATCTGATCCGACATTCCTTTTTTAAAAATATAGCAAATTCTAGAATGAACATTGAAATAAAAATTATAATTCAAAATTCTTACTGACTTACCTCTGTAGGAAAAATTATCAATTTAGAATTTCTGCCATTGTAGTTTCATATTTTTTAATTTCCCAGATTCATCGAGTGTACATATGAGGCAAGTTTTATTTACACGTCTCTTTAAAAATTCGAAAAGAAATTCGTTATTAAGAAAAATGTAAATTATTCTATTGAAATTAAATGTATTTTTCTTCTCGTAAAAGGGAAAGAACAACCACTTCGAAATAATTGTTAACAAAAAAATATTAAGTTATTATTATTAGATATAAAAAAAAGGTTATTTATTCTTATTTTGCGGCAAGTGAATCACACACACACAAAAGGTTCACTATGGAAAATGTTTACTCGATGTTGAATTTTAAAAAAATCATTGGATTCAGTGTATAATAAAAAAATGAGAATGTTTTTCATTGAATAATTATTTCAATGATATTCAAATAAATTTAGAAGTATTATTTATATTGATAAACGTTAAAAAAAATAGAATTTTAGCACTGTTTAAACTTAATGACAAATTGTGCTGATCTTATCAGACAGAAACTGTTTAAAAAATTGCTTCAGTATGTAAAGTACCATGGAAACCAAAATTCTATGCAATACTTCATGCATAACTTTATTACATCCATCTGTGATTAATGGTGGTGTATCTTGAGAATCGATTTTACTTCAAGAATTTTGAAACCGATAACACTTAATGCTAATACATCATAGCCCTTCATATGAATTCGAAATTTATTCCCTGCAATAACTGCCATTTTGTTTTTTTTAAAAAATTCTGATTATTTAGACTAATAGAAATTGATAATTATACTAGGTTTTATTCTTTTCATTCAAAAATTTTTTTTTATTTAAATCTTTTATTCCAAGAAATTTTTTCTATGTTGGAAGTGCTATTATTTAAAAATTGCTATTTTTGGCAACGGTAATATTGCTTTAAACAAATTTGTATTAAATATATATGCTTAAAAACATTCAAGAGCAATACAAATAAAAAAATCGAAAGTCCTATTAAAGCCAAGAAAAGCAATTTTAACCCAATATAATCACATTTTTATGATTCATTGTACGATGCCTGATATGGAACTTCTGACGAAATATCATATACAATTACTATCATCCTACTATTTGGTCATCTGTTTCATATGTTATAAAAATCAAGCCGGCAAAAGTGAAGTAACAATGCATAGGACAATGATGAAACACGTGATCACCACGGAGCCGGCAACTACAATGGCGTGAATAAAATAAGGCTAAAAACAAAACTAGAAGAAAAAAAAAGGAGAAACAAAAATATCACCCGTTCGGTCGAAAACGAATCAGTTCTCCCCTTTGCTAACTCGACGGGGCAATAAAACGATCACGTGAAACTCCCTCCTCCCCGAAAAAAGCCGAAAATTAATACTCGAATCTCACGTGGCTTTAGAGAATTGTATTCGTTATTTTTATTTATTTTTATTAATGCATTTTAAGATTCCAAAATTTACGTTGGCAACTTGCATCACGCCACAGCAGACGATGTTTCGCGTGGCTGCTAAAGATCACGCCATGTGGTTGTATGACAATCGTTACAGCCAATCTGGTTAGGTTCTGGCCGTGACGTCATTCACGTAGAACCAGCTACTTGAGCGTGGTTTTCGAATTCTTATTTTAGAAATGCCGGTCTATCTCCTTGCGTAAGGACAAATGGACTTTTCTTTCCACGCCTGTCTTTCGATATCAGATTAGTCAAAAGAGAAGAGTTTTTCTTTTTTTATTTTTATTCAGCGGCGTGTGTGTTTCTAAATTTAGTAGTCGTTGAACCTTTGGACTCATCGCGCTTTTTTTGCCGATAAAGTAACCGTTGTTTTGTTTTCAAAAATATTGATTTCTTAAATTCCGGGTGCAATAATTCGGGTTAAAAACCATTCGATTCGAACTATGGACTTTTCATAAGCTTCATATAAGCCTGTGTAAGCTATAAATGACATATTTTTTGTGGGGCAAGAAAAAATGAATTGGTATTGACTTGAATATTCTACAATTTGAAAGACCAACAAATAGAATATTTCCGAAGTAATTCATCGGTAAGTACAAAATATTTCTTCAAGATATTTTGAACTACCGTGTGTTACTTTTAATATGTGTGCATTTTACTATAGAATTGTCTTAGAATTAAGTTTTTAAATTAATGTTTGTCTATAAAGATCATTTTATATTTAATTAAACTCATATTATCCAAAAGCTCTTTGAATTTTGTTCTTAATATTTATCGCCAGATTAATATTATTTTTGTCTTGTTTTTTAATTTCAAAAAAATTCGCCAGATCTGTTTTTCCTTTATTTCTTTCCTATTTTGTAAGAATTAAATTGATGAAATATTAATATTATACAATTTGTTTATTTATGAAAAATATTTTTTTAGAACAAATTATTTACTTTTATTTATTTTGTCGAAATATATGGCTGATATTGATATATTATTAATTTTATTTTAATTTTTGTTTCGAATATTATTATTTCAAGTTAGCAAGTTGCAGTTATTTATTTGAATTGATATAATGTGAAATGAGATAGAAATGATATATGTTAAGAATTGCTGGAATAATTATAAGTAAATATGAACTTATATGTTTTTACATAATATTAATTGAAATAATTTATAATCAGCTTTTATATAAGATTATGTATCTGCATTAAATTCTTCTTCTCTCTTCAAATTCATACCATCAAGGTTCCATAGCACGCAGTCCATTTCTTCGAAACCATGTAGGAAAAACTTAATAAAATAAAATTAATGCAGCTAAAAAAAAATTAAATGTAAATAACTCAAAATATCACAGTTGCAGACTT
This sequence comes from Trichonephila clavipes, assembly GCA_019973935.1. Lineage (NCBI taxonomy): Eukaryota > Metazoa > Arthropoda > Arachnida > Araneae > Nephilidae > Trichonephila > Trichonephila clavipes. The sequence continues at coordinate 154,932 of BMAU01001360.1, read as the reverse complement.
GAAAACATTTTATTTTATTTTATGTTTTCTTTGTTTGGGTGAATATTAATTTCTAGAACTTTTTAGAAGGATTACGAGGCAAGGAAAAGCTATTATTTTAAAGTAACTAAAAAATGAAAAATTCCTAAAATTTATTATTATTATTATTATTATTACAATTTTTAACAGATTTTATCAAATAAATACATTTACTTTTGCCCCCAAATGTGTAAAATGTTAGAAATTGAAGTAGTTTTTCAAAAATAAAAACTTCTGCCTGTGTAGAATGCTTCTTTTGCACATTATTTGATTACGTTAATTTAATTTCTTTATAACATATTTCTATCTATTTGAATTAAAAATTTTCAATTATTTGACTTATATATTAATATTTAATGTATTTTATATGTTGCATACTTGATCAAGTTTATTTTTAGCAAATGTAGAAAATAGAAATTTTGCTTTTATTTCTGCGATATTAGAACTCGTACCTATATATTTCTTATTGGAATTCGTTATTTACTTTTTACTTTTTAAATATTTTACTTTTTTTCAATTGTTAAAATTTATAAAAAGTGGATAATCGATGATCAAATCACAAATATGTAATCTATATTTTATACATTTAATTGCTAATTATTGAAAATTGAATAAAAACTACGGTTCTCTACTATTAATTTATTTAAAACATGTTATTTATTCATTTATAATTGCCTTCATTCGTTTTTTGCCAAGAATTTTGTGTTCCTTAAGTATAAAATTATTATGATTTATTTTAGTATCTATTTTTCTCGATATTTAATGGTAGGATTTTTGTAAGATCAAAATTATTATTTAAAAAAATTATTTTATTACTATTATTACGTTTTGAAAAGTTACTAAAGGGATTTCAAAAAATGAATTATGAATCTAAGACCTCCATTCCAAAAAAAAAATTTACAAAATATGTTATAAAAATTATATGTATAAGTCCCGCTGTATATAATTGGGGGGGGGACGTGTCCAAACATTTTTGTTTTGTTTTTTTTCTTTTAAGAATAGAATATGTTTTATTAGTATGTTCTCTTATTTTTTTAACAATGTGAATTGGTGTATATATATTCTTTTACTCTGTCTTCGTGTAAGCTAACTGACAGAACATTTTGATCATGTGCCAGGAATCGTTTTGAGTGATTTTATATCTTGTTTGGGTAGAAAAGATTCGAAGTTTTTCTTTCACAGGCTCAGGAAACGAATGAATGAATTACTTGGGCACGTGTTTGAAGGGTACAGCGTCTGAGGTCAATTTTACTGCCGTGGCGCCATCTATATTTGATTACCATTAAAGGCTGTAGGAAACAATTATATTTATTGTCAAAAATTTTTAAAGACATTTTTAGAAAGCTTTTAGGATGTTCCTTGTAGAAAGATTAAATTTTTTAAAAAAAATGTATGTAATGAAATACATTACTTTTCCATAATTGTTGTAATCATATTGTAATTTATTTATTCCTTTTAAGCTTTAAAATTTTTGAATCTTGATTAATCTTTTCTTTTAAAATTAAAGAAAAGAACATCCAGAACAACAGCATAAGAAAATGTGGAACAAAGGAGTAAAAAACAATCAAGAATAAATACTCTTAGTTGAGAGAGTATATAGGACAATCATATTAATTTTGTTAAAAATCTATGAAATAAAATTGTATATATATACTTAAGATGGTTGTTAAAAATAAAATCATAAATGTAGAAATTATGAATTATTTAAATGAAAACGGATTATAACATATTTGTGTATAATTTATCTTCCCTAGAGAAATTTAAAATTGCATTTCATTAAAATTTCAAGCTAAATCATTGTTTAAAATCTCCAGGTTTTCTTGAACTCTTAAGTGTTTTGAGTCAATTTTAAATTAATTAAGTATCAAAAATGCATCATATTGTTTTTACATTTTCAAGTCAGAGAACACAAAAAAAAAGTAATTCTAAAAATAAATAATAAAATAAGGCTTCTTGCTATTAAGCCTAATCTTTTTTTCTAAATAATGTTTTTCGCTCATTCTATATGTAAATTGCATTTGCTTTTTACCCTTGATAGTACTATTTGTTGATTATATTTTATATTCCTATAATAGTATTAAAGATATATATAATATAGATATATATAATATATATAGTATTAAAGAAACTGTCTGATATGTACTCAGGTTAGTGAAGGTGTCACGAATATTCTATTATGCCACTGTATTGTAAGATTTAATAAATCTATCCCATTTTGTGCCGAGGACGCGAGGTTTTGGATGACCACATATACACCACAATACAGTGACTCTGCAATAATTCAATGCATTGGATATAGTTTTTGAAAATATAAAATTCTAATAATAATATCTATACAGAAAACAATTTTTTCTTTGGTATTACAACCATTTAAGCAAATACATGACTTGATATTAGGAGCCATACCGTATTGTCGTGTCTAGATAAACCAGTTGTCGAAATCATAAATCACGGTGCCCGTTTCTAATTTCAGCGCTCCAGATAATTCTTAATTTATGAGCGGATACCTAATTGCCGTTGCCTAGCAACGGGCGGTGTGATTTGATCCCTACAGACACTCAATCTCACCTTCTGAAATAGGCTCCTTCAAAACAATTAGTGCGACCCGCTCGTTCATTACCATCTGTTTTCTAGACATTCGACTCCTCTAAGACAAGACGGTTTTGAACCCAAAAAGATCGCTGTGACTGGAAACGTTTGTTATCTCAAGGTCGTTCTCATTTTTCATTTCCCCCCAGAAAACAACGATTTTTTTCCCTTCTTTTGCTTAACATGCGTTTTAATAAAAAATTTGATTTATCTTGAAATTCTAGGGCCATGTTTTGCGAAAATAATTTAAGAAATTTAAATATTTCATTATAAACGTTTGTAGATATTAGGAGGGAATTTTGAGCTGAAGTTCAAAATGTATTAGGAAAATGATTTTTGAATAAAAAATTTAAGCATTGTTTCAATTTGAATAATTTAAAAATATATTAGAGCTCTGGAAATTCTTATAATAATATTTTAGTAACATGTTTTGTCATAGCCTTAAAAAATTGACTAAAGTTCCAATGAAGAAGAATGAACTTCGAAAGTGACGAGTACGAATAAAATTTTGGATTCAGTTTTCCTAAATTTGATTCACCAAATCCCATCATACGAAACAAGGGGAGCATTTGCATCATATATCAAACTAAGTCTGAAACTGTATTCATGTAGTTAGTTGTATGGAAATTGGAAGAGTGTCACACACACAGAATAGTCACACACGTCTATTTATTGTCCGTAATCTATAATAAGGAAATTAAACGTCGATAGAGAAATTTTTAAGCCCTTCATTTAATGTTTATTCAAATATATAGAATATCTATTTAATTAATAAATAAAACGGATTTTAATAACATTCATTAAATATTTATTCACTATCACATGAAAGGTTTATGTCGGGCACTAAAAGAATTTATTCAAATGTTCGCTTTCCGCTTACGAAAAAAGAATTTCTGCTCCAATAAACTTGATTTATTTCCTTATAGTCTGCATTTTACGGTATCGAATTCAGCTTACAGTACGTCCTGCCATTCAGTTTTAGAACAAATCAAATTTGTTCAAGGTCAGTTATTGTGACGTGGTTCTTTCTCCTTTATTGTTTTATCACGAGACACGATTCACGTTACCAAAATTCAACCTCGATACCTCGAATGAAAGAAGCAATTAGGAATGAAATCGAGTTATCAATGTGTTCTCAACATTTTCTTTTCCTGGAAAGGTATAATGTCTTTTCACAGTCGCTTGACATGCTAAATGACTCTTTAACGATTTAAGTGTGATATCGGAACATAATGAATAAAAAAGAGTGTATTTTGCTTTTTAAATTTGCTCATTAATTAAGTACTTGAATGCTTCTCTTTCATTCAAAATGTTACATTCCAAGGATTTGATTGTTTTGAAGATTTAATTACTTCGTTTGAATCGTGTTGTGATTCCTTTCTTTTATCTCTTTCTTTTGTAATGTTGCAAATAATTGAACGGTATGCCGATGAGATTCATGCATTATTTGTATGTTGTTAAACTTAAGGGAAGCAGAAGAAAAATTATATACGTAGAATGATGGGTTAGTGGAGTTCCTGTTTCTCCATGTGGAAACTTCACCTCCTACCTTGGGTTTTGAGATAAACATTGTTTTAGCTTTGCCTTAGCCCAGTACTGCTTTAAAATATTAAAATTTAAAAAAATAAAATATATTTGACTAAAATAGGAGTGTATTTAAAAGTTAAAATTAAGTGCATTGAAGAAAAATTTAAAAATGAAGTGCTTTGAAAATAAATAGGTGCTTTAAAACAAAAATAAAACAGAAGCAATCGCTATAATAAGAAATGCTAAAAATATATCTATCTAATATATATTATAAATGCGAAAGTTTGTAAGTATCTTTGTGGATCTTTCACGCAAAAACAACTAAATGGATTTTAATGAAACTTTACAGTAATATAGCTTATACATCAGAATAGCACATAGGCTATAATTTATAGAATAGACTATAATTTATAAAGATATTGTATGAAGTGACCAAAATATAACGATATTTGTCAAGTAAGTAGGAAAAAATTCAGCCATCTGCGAGCAATTCTAGCTTGCGCTGCAAAAAGCTCACGTCAGCATATATCTATCTTTTGTTTGTGAAATAACTTTTTTTTTTGTTTTGGCTACGCAAGGTGCTCGCTTCTAATTAATTCCATTGATCAGCATAATGCCTATTTTTTTTTATTTCAGAATACAATTAAGTTTTGAAGGGAGAGGTTGTTATAAATCTCTCTTTATTTTGATGTTTTTTTTTATGATTTTATTATGCATATTTGGTAGTAAGAAATTGATCTTTTTTCCAAATAAATGCTTTTATCAGTTCTGATACTTAAAGTAAATAAACTTTCTCTTTCGCACTGCATCATTTGGACAAATTTTCAAAATTAGTTTGTGATTAGTAGTTAGTTAAAACGCTATAATTTTAATTGAATAGGCATATATATTTATTTTTATACTTAAAAACGCAATAACACTACTGTACTGTATTTTTTGGAGTGTGAGAGTGAGTGAATATTAATGTCGCACTGTTCAGCTACACGAGGGCTTTTGGCAACGGATCACGTAATTTTGAACCATGGTCAAGTGACGTGGACGACATCTGAGCTGGCACCCTCTTCTTCTAACTACCACACCACACCAACTTAGAAGGAATATTCTACCAATACTTAGCAAGAATATTCTTTGAAATCCACTCTTCCAAGATATATGGCAGCACGGGTTCCATGATGAGTATTTTAGCGGAAAAAATAGTTTGTCAAAATTTAAGTGTCTTATGTTTTTGTATGTTAATGAAGACATTAGAAAATGATTTGACTACTTATTTTAAGTGAATGGTATATATAATTAATTTTACAGTGGAATATCTTTAATTTATTAGCTCTAACGGATTAAATTTTCCAAAGTGGAGTATTTTGTTTATGTATATCCCTTAATTTGTAAATGTAGTGATCCAAAAAAAATATTGTATGAAAAAAACTGCAGTAAATCATAATGCGGTTGGATAAAGTATTAAAGTGCATTTCTCCCCTACACGGCGGGTCTCACAAAACTAATAAAGCTCGAGCTACGAAAGTAGCTAGGCATTTGCCAACTTGACTCTATCGTTAACATTTCGCTATGTTTTTCATTGAATCGTCATTATAATTTAAGAAACGGCGTTGCTTGCGAATATTACAATTTTAAAATAAAATAAATACAACAGAAAGTAATATTAATGTATTACACTTTCAGATATAAATTATTTACACTACTTTAAGCGTTCATTACGCAAAACTTTTAACAATGTGTTACTTTTGGTGAGCAGAGATCAGTTTAGGGAGGTATTTTGAAAAATCAACCCTCAAGAGTGTTACGAGGAATTATAAATAAAAAAAAAAATCCTTTTTATCAGCTATTAGATCTACATACTTAAAATTTAACAAAGGGTTTTTTTTTCTTTCTTTTTTTTTGTTTAGCTGAGATATGCAAAAAGCTTTTTTTGTTTAATTTGCAATTCACATAAAATTAACTCATTAAAAACTTCATTTTCCTTCAATCTGTGTTGTTTAATTTTTCAGTTCACCCGTGCGAAGAACGGGTATACCAGCTAGTAAATAAATAAAAGAAGGTTTTTCTATGTCCAACACTCTGCGCCTCGGGAATCTGAAACGCTTGCATGAGGGACTTATTTGGTGGGAAGAATTAAAGCACATACACTTCGATACGGAATGAAAGCTAATAATCTTTCAAAATGGAAATACTTCACATTTTTTTTTCATTTATTCAGGAAATATTCTTTACGCATGAAGTCTGAATTTATGTGCAAAGGGAGAATAGTTGAATATTTTTCGAAATTTCTAGGTGTTATTTTTGTAATATTTGATGCTTTTTTTAAATTTCGTGCCAAGCGTTTTACTACGAAGGTTTTTTTTAAGACAATATGTATATTTGATTTATAAATATCATGCTTTATTTTCTAATTGTTATTGTGCGAGAATTTTTCGCAAATTAGCAAAAATTATTAATTTCAAACGAGCTCACTTTTTAAAAACTGGAAAGAAAACTTTACTTATAATATGAAAAAAAAATATTCGAAGAAATCTTTTTTGCAGTTAAAGCATTGAACTAGCTAACAACGTATAAAAATTGTTGTGACTTTTAAAAGGCTCTCGGCATTTTCTATATCTTCGTAATTTTATGACTTAAGTTTAAAAGATGTTTAAAAAATTGAGATTGATCGTTGTGTTGTTATCTTAATTTGAGCATTTTTTTTAAAAATATGTTTAAAAATGTTATACATGGAGTAACATGATGAACATTCGTGTACATTTTACTCCAAATTTTTTATGTAATGACTTTTTTACAATGTCTAAAAAGTATAACTATATATTTTCCTCTCAAAATATAACATGTACCTGAAACGTTTAAGCAAGAAACTTGGTTTAATTGATAAATACTGTGTAAGAGACACTGATAGCGTGCGTACAGCAATCGCGTGATCGTGTGATGTGATGAAAAAAAAAATCGAACCATTTATATTTTATCTCTAAAAAAATAAAGAAAGAATATTTTATCTTTTCACTTACGTCATAATTTATAGGCAAGAATTTTTTTAAAAAAAAATTTTCTTTCGGTTTGTTCGATAAATTTTGAAAGTGATAAATGGAATGCTTATCTCATCCGAAACATACATTCCTATTTCTGCTTACCTGAACTTGTATACCTTTACCGACAGAGTTTTTTAAAATTAATTTTTGTATCTTTTTTTCCCTTTCATTTTTCAATATAGAAAAACATTTAAAATCAATTTCATGAATTGAAATGTTCCTGAATTAAAAATGTGCGCTAATATTTTTATGTAATGTGATGATAGAAGTTAAAAAATATGTAGAACAACAATTTTTTGTTGTAAGTATCTAAGACCTTTACTACCACAACCGTATATCCATCTCAAAGTCGCACCGATGCACATTTTTAAATATACCCCCAAAATTCATTTGTTCATTAATGTGAAAGCAATAATTAAATTAAAAAAATCTTTAAATAGTAGTTCTTTGAAGTTTGGAAACTTTATAAATTAAATTAATTAAAATTTGAAATCTGCAACTCAGTTAAGTACCATAAATAATTCTCATGAGGAACGATATTTACAGCTTGATTGAAGAACAATTAAAAATAACTTAGAGGACTGACAAAGAATGTCGAATAAGAGATGAAGAAGTTAATGAAGCTCAGTGAGTACCAGGTACTATTTTAAAACGGCATGTGTATCAAACCCTTCTTCCTGTAATACAGGATTCAATACGCGTATAAAGAAAATGATTTTAAACTAATTTCTTAACAAAAATTTCGCGATGGTCGAAATTTGTTAAATGATCCTTTCCCTCAGTTTATTTATTTGTCATCATTTTTGCATTTTTATTTTATTGTTGCTGAGCTGCTGGTCTATCTTACTTTTTCGAAATCATCGTTACTCTATTTTTCAATTATTTCCTAAACTAAACTGTGGAAAATAATTTGATTTGCAAGATCCTCTCTCTTTAGTATATGTGTATAGCTTCATTTAAAATTACTTAAATTTACTTGTGGTCTTTTCAAAGCTTAGCTATATGATTTTTTTATTGTATCAAAAAAAGATACTGTCATTGCATTATGTCTTTTTAGATTAACTTTTAAAGACGTTTAGTTGATTGTGTATTCTTTCTTTTTCTCAATCCTACATTTATGTATACTTTGATTTATTTTAAACTGTTTTAAAATTAACTACCCCCCCACACACAAATACATTCAAGTTAAATTAATCAGGAAGTTGTCTGATGAAATCAAAAAATGCTTTCGTATAAGCTTATTATTATCTTGTATGTTTCATATATAAGCTTACATTATTATCCCATTAACAGATTTATAAATTTTATACAGCCCGTATTAAATTTCCTAATTCGTCCCAAAACCCAGCTATGAGATTGATGCCTATAAACGAAATTAGTACCTTTTTGATTTTTGCTGTTCATTTTATACATTTTAAGCCAAATGGTAGATCTTCAGTTTATTTTGAAAGCAATAGAATCGTAAACAAAGAAATCTAGAAAATTTTAAAATTTATACTTAAATATTATTATAATTAAGTATTATTTTGTAGGATCATTTTTAATGTAAAATAAAAGTAGACTGTTTTATACACAGTTAAACATTAATTTCTCAAAATTTCTTCTTCTTCAAAAAAAAACTCCTTGTTTATCATATACTTATTTATTTAGCACAGGGGTGGCGAACCTTTATGGATCAATGTGCCATTTTTTCTTAAGAAATGCTTAGTGAGGCATAGAAGTGCCGTCAAATAATTTTGACTTGTGATTATTGGGAAAATAATAAAACTAAATACACAGATAAAAAAAACACAAAAAAATACATTGCGTACTTTATAGTAGTAAATGTTTTAGTTATACGTGTAATTAAAATTGTATAAAGTAACATTAGCGTGATTTCTGCTGTTGCAGATTAGGTGACAAATAATTTATATTCGGATTGTAAGATGGTACTTTTAGCAGAATGCATGCTGAATTGGAGTCCTCTGTCAAGTGGCTTCTAAGCGAGTCTTTAATGTTATTCATCCCTGAAAATAATGACTCGTAGGCATAGGTCGGTGAAAATATGGTTAAAATAGCATGTGCCTGCCTCTGCAAACAGTTAAACGTATCTGGAATCGAATTTAATGTTTCCAAAATTTCGTTACTGGCATTTTTACTTATATTGCTTGTTAATCTTTCTGTTTCGATTAATTCTAACTTTTCCCTTGTTTCAACAAAGTTTTGAATCCGTATTGAATTAGACGAGAATTCAATAAGTTATATTTCAAATTCTTCACTTTCGAACCAATCGAATTGGGGCAAGTTCAGTTTATCAAATACTGTCACAACAGAGTACTTAAACTTGAGCATTTCTGATAATTCATTGAACTGAGAAAATCTCACTGAAAATTCCTTGACTGAAGAATCAATCGCGGTTGGTCGTTTTGATCAGTGGCGTGCCCAAAATATTGTGCCGCGTGCCATCAATGGCACGCGTGCCAATGGTTCGCCATCCCTGGCAAGAACATACGCCCTTTTCAACAAGTGTTCGTTGACCTTGAATTAGAGTACTCGCATCCCTTCTTCAGAAATCACTTAACCTATGGTGTGGACAAAACCGATTTGAAGATATATCACCCGTCTGTACATTCTGTTACACCTTCCGACCCTGTACACATCATGCCGCTGTTGTTTCGCGACAAGACAGGGATTAATTCGCGAAACAGTTGACAGGGGAGGCCGTATGATTTTTCTATAAAGGCCTGAGCAGCTCAGAAGAGACCGATATCGATCCATCCCGTGTGACGTCATTGGAAGAGAGATCTACTCCCTCTCGTTCCACCCTGCTAACACAATACTAAAGCCCTTTAGAATATTTTGCCCATGGCAATGCCGATCCTGGACGGATCAGAAGACAGTCCTTCGAGCAGTTGGTCAGAGCTAGACGACTTTCCATCGCGAAGTTTATCGAATTAACAAGACGAAATGTCATCGACATGCCCGGGGAACCACCCCAGTAAAGAAAAAAAAGGTTACCTAATATAATCTCAGTGGCGTAAGTATTGCATCACATATGTTTTGTGTCTGATAATTACTAGATAGGTTTTTGGGTTTGAAGACGTCTCATAGAGGTAAATATATGTTGTCTTAGACTCTTGTTCATGGGTGACACCTGTAGTAAAGTGCTGAGATTGTGCAGACTACGCAGTTTGTTTGAGTTGTTGAGTTTCCACTTTGAAGTATGTTTTATACAATTTTTCTTAGCTTCATTTGTTGTTGCGTGTTGGAATTTTTTTATATATATAACAGTAAACTAAATGTTTTTTAATGATCTTTTTAGTTCTACTCATGTATAATAATTGAAGTTGTTGATATGCTTCTTAGTTTTAAAAATTGATTTTTGTTGTAAGTCTGCCTAAATGTGTTTGAGAACATGATTTTTTTAAAAAAATATTATTGATTTACACATGACATTATTTGTCGATCGTTGGTTCCATATGTTTTTATCCACCGGTGACATTCGTTTGGGTTCAATGACATTTGCCAGAAAAGTTGAAAAAATACCAATTCTCTTAATGCATTAATTGAGAACCACATAAATAGTTAAAAATTCAAAATATAATTTATAAAAATTACTCTGATTTCATTAGCTTCTAATTTATTAACTGTTGCATATATATTTTTTCCTATTTTTTAGTTTTTTTTTTTACATAGTTAGAAACTTACATAGTCTAAAATATTTCATTTTCTGCTTGTCTAATAGAGTAAGAGTGCATAAAAATTACATAATATATTAAATTTTTAATGGATCATCTACTTGTACACGCAGAAATTATGTTTAATGAGTGGAGTGAGATAAATTAAATTGAGAAGAAAGGGCTTATCTGATGAGTTTTTAATGAATTCCACATCATCTGAGTTAAATTTTTCATTAATTTTTTCCACTTTATTATACTATTGTTTTCATTTAGTAATACCTATACATTTTCTTTGGGTTTTTTTCCTATTTTCGTTGGCCAAATTAAAACCTAATTAACTTGTTGATACCTTACGTTATAGACTAATAAATGCAAATATTTCTTCATTTGAACTTTCTTGCTTTGAAGTTTGGGTTATTATTAAAATATATATATAGGCATAAACTATATTCCTTAATATGATATTATATTCTATAACATTAGCTTGAAGGTAAAAAAAACCTTGCTCATTTTTATAGTTTCGAAACCTTATGATTGTGAATGTGTTATCTGGTTATTAATTCTGAATGAAAATTTAAAAATCTGTAGCTTTTTGTAAATATTACAAATTTCACGTGTAAAAAATTTTGTTTCCTTTTCTATTTGAAAATCTTATTTTATTCAACTATTATTAAATGTACAAATTAACGAATGAATTGATCAAACCATAAGCATCATTAATTTTAAATATTTCAAGTAATTCAAAGAGCATGCTATATTAAGAGACTGTTCTGTGAAAGGTCATTTCAGGGTCATGCTCTTTAAAAGTTCGATCATTTACTCCTTGCAGAACTATATGCTATGTGTTAAAATTTATGTAAAGTTTGAAAATATTGTATTGAAAAGTCAAAATTTTGCCTATAGAATATAATATTTTGTAAAATATTTGTATAATTTACACATTGCCTCCGGAAATGAATGTTGTGTATTTTATGATATTTTTATGTGTCTAGTAGTTGAGTATGAATGTTTAATGCATTGTTAAGAACTTTTGATGTTTGAATAAAATTTATCGATTTTAAATTTTCAAATATTTGTTTACTCAGGTATTTGTTTGTTAGACTTTTGTTAATTTTTGTTAGGTTCTATCGACTACGTAATACCAAATTTAGCTAAAAAAAAAGGAGGGGGGGCTGCAGAAATTCTCCGTTAAGATCTAGCTTTTAATCGGAAAACTATCAAGTTTTATATTAAGGTAATTACTATTGTTAAAATTCGCGTTTCTATACTAATTTTTTAAACTCAGTTGTTATTAAACTATTCATTATTTTTTACTACATTGTGCAATATAATTAATTATTCCCATGAAATATTTTTTTAAAGAATTTTCGCCTAGTTAAAGAAAAATAGTTTACCTTAAATAAAGGAAGTATATTTGTCAAAAATTGGAATAGCATTTTTTTAGTTTATTGATTTGATGCAAAATTTTATTAATTTTTATATTAACTGTTTTTATTATTTTTGAAGTGACGATTCTAAGTTGTGAGTGTATTTTCTGAGATTTTTTGCCAGATTGGCAGTTTTGGTGATTAAATAAGATAAATTCTGGATTCAAACAGTATAAAAATTTCCTCATTTTATCCATTTTTTTTTCATACAAAAGAAAAATTGAAATAATGTTTGTCGTAAAGATAAGGGAATTGCAAAAGAAAATATTTTGTGATTGGCGAAAAATGGCGATGCGCGAACTAGAATAGGATCCAATCAAAGAATTAAACACATCTTTGGCGACAAGTTGAAATGAATGCTTAAATATTGGATTCGAATAAAATGAATTCTTTTACTGAAAGAAAATTATATGGCATGATCTTTTTTAAAGATAAAGAGTTTATATAAAAATGCTTTGCATTCACTAGTTACAGTTAACAATTATTTCTTAAGAATATTTTTAATAAATATGGTTCTATTTTAGGAAATTTCTCTAATATATGTATATAAATATATAAGTGCGATATTTATAATTACTATACTTAATTTTCTAACTGCCAATGGTTCGATCCTTTTTTAGCGCACATCTTTATTTATCGCCAACTTATCATTATACTTAATATATGTCCAATACAGAAAAATAAGTTGTTGGCGCCATTTTTTCCCCCTCCATTGCCAAAAGTTGATTAAACTAGAATTTTAACAATCAATAATTTCAGTATTTGGGAAAAAAATATTTACTTTTAATCTAAAACCAAATGAATTGATCAAATGACTGCTAATTTTCTTTAAAACACGAACCCGTATTCAGGATATTTTCAAAAATATTATTATTACATAAAAACATTATTTTAGAGCCCTTAAAATCGCAAAATAGCTGGACAAAATAATATAATTCAAAAGAAGGGGAAAATTTTATCTGATTCATGAAGCAAACATTTTTAAATGTGAAAATTATGCCGAGTATTTCGAGAAATTTATCGCTTATTTTAATTAAATGCACGTAGTAAAATGTCCCATGTTGAAATCAATAGAAGCAAAAGCAATTACAATATTGCACGATCAAGAATTAAAAGCTTTAATGGAAATGACTCAGCATAAATTTATGCTGTTATTGTTTGCTTATTAGCCAGAAAATCATATTTGAAATCGTTCGGTTAGTTGGAGTGGTTTGGTAGTTTGAATTTATGCATTTTTGCAGGAAATAGATTGAGAACCTCTTTTGGGATTTATAAATCGTGTTTTTCTCTCTTTTGTAACTTGAAAATTTTTCTTGAAAATTTTATTATTTAGGTAAGTTGTTTTTCTCATCAATTCCACTGTTTTGAATTTATTTACTGGCTCCATTAAAAGTGTGTATAATTTTTTATCTTCATATAAACTGCATGTGTATTAAGAAAAAAGCGGGATGAATATTATTTCATACATGGTACTTTTTTCAATAAAGTCACTATAAATTATTTTGTGTGTGTGTGAGAGAAACTTTAAACTTAAATTTAGTTATTATTTATATGTATTTTCATATTTATTATTATTATTTATCATATTTATTGTTATATTAGTTTATTTAGTTATTATCATAAATCGTGGTGGACTTCGAAAACAATTCTAACGAGTAGTTCTAATCGTATTTGATAGCTTTTTTAAAAATTTAATTCGAATTAATGCATTTATTATCTTTTTAAATGTATAAAATGTTATTCGCTGCACTTCGCAAAATACTTCAAAATTTAAATCCCTTTTTTTAATTATGAGGGTACAGTAACAAAAACAATAAATGCATAATGCCTTATACATTTACAAATTGCTGTCAAATATACCCTTTTTCGGATGTAAGATTTTGTTTTAATACCTTGTAAAAAGAACTTATCAAAATACTTTTACGTCTGCTTGTTTCAGTATATAATTGAAGGAAAGTTGCGATACAATCATACCCTAAAACGATACTAATCAGTTTTGTCTTTTTCAAAACGATATCAGAGCTTCTTAGAAGAGAAATATTTTGTCTGACATGTTGATCAAAATATCCGATTGAGGAAATGTTTCACCTCTTCGCGAAACAAAATTAGATTCATTGTCGATATATCAACCAAATGGTCAACGTATGTCCTTGTACTTGAGGAATGACAAACAATGATAAGACAACTTTTCTTATTTGATTTAATATTTTCTTTTCTTTATCATTTATAACCATGAACCAAGATACAAGTAGTCCAACTACTAAAGATTTTTCCTTTGATATCAAACGAAATGCTGTTTTTTTAGGATGATATAGGTGGACCTTTTTGTATGAAAAGTCACTGCCTATAAGTCGCGGCCGAGCTCTGAAACAATGCTTCGTTTATGATGGAAATGAACTGTAATATGTGTTAGGTCCAAGGCCGGTCGGTTTTATGGAGCCGATATTGTGCTTTTCGTATATTGTAGAACGAACTATTACTCATTCACAACTGCATTCAGCTGGGGAAAGATGTGCTGTTGTATTTTCTCCTCTTAAGAAATATTTAGAACGACATTGCTTAATCTCGAATCCTCATTTTCTTTGGTGAGCTAAATTTAGATTTTTTTTTTTTTTCAGTTTTCCTTTCCCCTTTCTTTCTGTGTTATGTGGTGACTATTTCACAACGGATGTGTTATAAAAAAATAACACGCTAGTACCGTCAAAAAAGCAGCTAAGGATTAACATATGTTTCGATTATGGCTTGTTTCCCAATTTTTTCTTTCGCTTCTTATTTTATTTAAAAAATAGCGATATTATTATAAATGATGTTTTTAGTAGTATTTTTTAATTTTTTTATTTTCTGTAGCAATTACCTAAGCAAAAGGGAACTATAGGTTTTTTAAAATAACTTATTTGGTAATTTTGGTTGAAGTGTAGTATAGGGGAGGGGCACTTGGCGCAGTCCTATTATTTTTATTTTTATTATTTTTTTGACGATTAAAAGCGGACGCCAAGGTACTTTTTCGGAATTATTTATTATTAATTTTAGAATGAATTCGATACCTCACTATGCTATTTAGATAAAATTTGCCATATCCAAAGTGGCCCTCCTATACTACACTTGAGCCGTAATTTTTAGTATCAATTTATTTTCAGTAACTTATTTCTGATTCGTATTTTATATGGTTGTTAGGATTTTTTAAAATTGCATGTGCTCTTCTTTTGAAATTTTAATTTATTTTAGAATCTTACTTAAAAAAATTTTACTCCTTTGAAAGTTTATAAGGTACTTACTCGTTATCGCAACAATCACCAACTTTTAAGTGTACTCGCCAAGTTGGCAACCCCAATTTGCGCTGTATCGGTAATCGTGTGCTTTGTTTCATATAATGCGGCCAATAGGTTGCGATTATTCGTAAGTACCGTTAATAAGTACAATCAAAGCAGAAATATTGATTAAAAATAATTTATTGGAATATGTTATTACTTTAAAATACTTTTTCCCATAAAGCAAAATTTGAATGAAAAAATTGATTATATATTTTTATTCCGCCAAATTAAATTTTCTGCCAGACAAGAAAACACAGGAAATTATCATTGTGCTTCATTACTCAAGTGGTAATCAGTAAATTCAATTTTCTTTTTGTGACTCATTATTACGCAAATTAATCGTTAAGAATAAATTATTCAATCGCGGGAAAATGTTTTGACTCATAAAAACATGAATGGGAGGAAACTGATACATGCTTTCGTTTCGTCAGCTGCTTGTGCTCTAATTTTAGAAAACGGAACATGTATAAGTTTCTGATATGTTTCAATGAGCGGCTTTTCATAAGAGTAAAATCAGTCACGTTTTTGTTCCAGATAAAGAGAGGGAATTGATCCTATTATCAGAAATCTTTTTCAGTGTTTGCTGAGTCTGCTTTTGCTGGAAGTTTATCTCTACAGAAAAGCTTGTGATATGACAAATATCTTACAATTTGCAAGGAAAAGTAAAAGTGTCGTATTAGATTAGAAAGCCCTGTCGTCCACAATTTTTAAGATGTATCGCAAGCTTGCTTTTCGTTGTTTAATTCCATTAAGAATGTTTGAAAGGTTCGGTATTTTGAAGGGTAAAAAAAAAAGGGGGGGGGAATTAGCTGTGGAAACGAGGGTTTTTTTTATGGTGTTAATTTAATATAGAGATACTTCGATTATATGTTGGATGTTGATTGAAGTGCATCCATAAATGACTATACTGAGTACATAAAAATTTGTATAACTCGAAAGTAATGTGTCGATTTTTTTACAGTTCAAATCTCAGCTTTTCTGACATAAAATGGCTCCTTTATCGAGTGTCAACCCTACTCAAACAGTGACTCAAACAACTGACGATCCCACCAAGGAATCATCAATGGATTCCATCCTCCAGTCCGTGCCGGATGAATGTGATAAGGTGGAAGAGAAGGAAGCGATTCTGCCTGAGAAGACCACGACCGAGTCTCCGAAAGATGAGCACTACATGCAAATTGTTTGGAGGAATGTTATCTTATTTGCCTATCTTCACCTTGCTTCTCTCTATGGAGTGTACCTCATGTTTACTTCAGCCATGTGGCAGACTAACTTGTTTGGTGAGTTTTCATTTTTCGAATTGCTCTGGTTTGGATTAAAATTGAATGAGTAACACTGTGTTGCTAATTAATGAGACAGTGTTTATTATCCAGTACTTATTAATGGAATGTATTACGAAGAGCATGATATTATACCTATTTTCAAGCTGACAACCATCTGAAATAATTCTATCTTGGAAGAATTTAAATATCGTTTAAGAAATCCAAAGTTATTGATTGTCATTGAAAAGTTAAGTTTAAACCTGGCGTTGCAATATGCATTTATATTGTTACAAGAAGGTCAAATATGGCTTACATGGCTATAAAAATTGCAATCATTAAATTTAGAAACTTAATGATAAGTAATATTTTCCATAAAATATTGATTTTATATATGGTGTTTCCTTATTCTAATTCTAAATCTAAAATAGATCTGATTATGCAATTGCACTTCTACCAGCAATTTATGGGTAAATTTTATCACATTCATTAACTATATCTTCAATATTCGTCAATCATAATAAAATGCCTGCTTCTTATACTGAAATGATTCCCATTTTACTTTAAAAATTGTAAATTTGTTCATAATCTAATTATTTTTAAAAAAGGAAGAAATTATTTCCTGAAACATACTTTTTTATTCTACCACCAAATGCATTCTTACAGATTCCTGTATAACAATTATTTTCTTTTACAGCTGTATTTTTGTATTTAATGTCCGGAATTGGCGTTACAGCTGGAGCTCATAGATTATGGTCTCACCGATCATACAAAGCTAGATTACCTCTGAGAATCTTCTTGGCATTCATTTTTACCGTTGCATTCGAGGTAAGTCTACTGTAAATTCTATTTAATTCGAACAAGCATTAAGAAAATTAAATTTTTCATTCAAATGTGTGAATTATTCTAAAATTATACTTAATTTTTTTCACTAACATGGAATTTCAATCTATTGTAGTTCATTTATAGCAAAAATGGAATATATTTAATATGTTTTTATAAAAATTACCATTTTATTAAAACTGTTTAACTTGCAGCTTAGAGAGAGAGAGAGACTGAGCTCATTTTATTTAAAATTTTGTTCTTTAACCATGTAGAATGATATCTTCGAATGGGCTAGAGACCACAGGGTCCACCATAAGTATTCTGAAACTGACGCCGACCCCCACAATGCCAAGAGAGGCTTTTTCTTCGCTCATATCGGATGGTTATTGTGCAGAAAACACCCAGAAGTTATCAAGAAGGGCAAAGCCATCGACCTTAGTGATCTAATGGCTGATCCAGTTGTCAGATTCCATAGAAAGTAAGTACTGGTTTGGCTCTTTTTAGACAATTTTTCCGTTAGTCAATATTTCCCCCCTACCATGAATCGTTCATTAAATTCTGCCTTTTGACTGAAAAAGATAAATAAGGCATAAACGTTATTTCAATTACAGATTTTTTTTTAAAAAAAATTTCTGATCCTCTTTAGAGATATTATAGTACAAATTATCAGAACGTTAAAATTTTATATTTTTAACATTCTTTTTGGCTGAATTCATCACCAGTAAGTCACTAAATTGTTTACTGTAATTATGCTTGACGATGTGATTCATCTGTTATATCTTCGAAATTTTACATGTGTAGTCTGTGTGAATCCATTATTAATTCATTTTAGATTTAGGGAAGATGGTTATAGTTTATAATTCGGATGCATTTTTTAATAAATAATTGTTAAAACTTTCTTTTTCAAAAAAAAAAAAAAAAAAAAACGTATGTAATGTATTTATGTGTTTATAAAACTTAATAAAAAAAAATTATATTTTTTTCTCAGACATTATGTACCTCTCGTCGTACTCAGCTGCTTCGTCCTTCCTACTCTGGTCCCAATGTACTTGTGGGGTGAAACTTTCATGAATTCCTTATTCGTTGCCACTTTATTCCGATTCTGTTTCACTCTCAACCAGACTTGGCTGGTGAATAGTGCTGCCCATATGTGGGGAAACAGGCCTTATGACGTCAACATCAACCCCCGAGAGAACACGTGGGTAGCCTTGGGAGCCGTTGGAGAAGGATTCCACAACTACCATCACACATTCCCGTACGATTACGCCACCAGCGAATATGGAATCAAGTTAAATCTGACTACAACTTTCATCGATGTCATGGCTTGGCTGGGACTAGCCTACGACAGGAAGACGGTGTCTAAAGGGATGATATCTGCCAGAAAACTAAGAACTGGCGAAGACAGCGTGCGAACTCATCCTGTAACAAACGGTGTGGGACCTTCTACCAAAGAAGATTAATAAAAAGGCTGTAATTTCAAAGGGATCTTATGGGGCATATCTCATATACAAGCCTCTAATGACCAACTTTGTACGTCATCTGCTTTTTGGGGACTTATCCAAATTGTAGTGAGGGTTCCATTCTGTATGTCATAACTTTGTGCAATTGCTGTATCTTCGTGTACCGTTTGACACATTCTTGATCAAGTCATTCCTATCGAAAACTGTGTATTTGATCGTCTGTTTGAGCTTTCTGTGTCAAGATTGCATCTTTTTTTTAAGGAAGTGATGTAAATGAACAATTGATTACTGTAAAGAAAGAAAAAAGAAGACCATTTCTGAACTTAAATCGATGCACACAGTTTTTAAATCTACCCGAGTGATGATATAATGGTTTGATATAATTTAAGCAAAATATAATAAATGATACATAACGAAAAAGTGTTAGTTGTTAGATTTTTATTTTATTCTTAGATCCTTATTGTGTTCTTTATGGGTATTTTTGTTGATACACATAAAAGTACTTTCTGTACTTTGCAAATATTTAAATTTAATTTGTTGAATTTGATAATATTTGATGTTTACGAGTCCAAAGAATTTATTTAAAAAAAATAAGTGAACGTATCTATTTCCTTTGAAATGGATTAGTTCGAATTTTAAGATAGCTTTGTATGTGTGTGCGTTTCTGTGATGTATGTATAGACGAAATATGCTTTTGTGAAATTCTTTACTGGCTTTTAATATAATAGCAGTATTTTTCTCTAAAACATCAGAGCTGCTAATTTAATTAAGTATAATTTTAGTTTTAATACTGGTGGAGGTTTTTTTTTTTTTTTTTTTTGCTGTTTCTATTTTCAAGTAAAATAAATTTAACATCTGTTTGAGTTTGATATGGTTAATTATCAAATTGATAATAGTCAAACTATATATATATATGAGGAATAGAAAAAGTGTTATTTATTTAACTGTTATTAATTATGTTTCAAAAAGAGGTGGAATTTTAATAGTTTTACTTTTTTTCTCATATATATAAACATTTGACCATATAAAAGACCATGCTCTATTGATATGACAATTTCAATATTTTTAATGTCCCTGATAAAATTTATGAGCTTATCTTTGCAAACTTTGTTTAGATTATATGCACATCAACATGTCTTCACACGCTTGGATATTTCATTTTACTTCCTTTTTGTATTATTAATGTTTCATTTCAATATTTAAGTCTCCTAACCAAAGGTTCATCGAGACTTGGTACTTTTGTTCTTCTTCATTTCTTGTTCCTTGATGTTTCTTTTCGCAACAATATTTATTTTTGGTATGCAAATATTTTTTCTCTCTTTTGGGATAATCATAGCCTAAAAATAGCATTGTTTTAATTTTATATTTACAAAAACGACCAAAACCATGGAAAATTTTAACAGTTATTTCTGAAAAGAACTGTAACATTGTGTGTACTTGGAAATAAAAATTATTACTACATATTCGTAACATTTTACAATGAAAAGTATTGAAATTTGTAGAAAAAAGTATCTTAACAATTGATATAATTCTGCTTTAGTTTTTTAACTAATTTTACAGCTAGATATTATTCCAAAAGGTGTAAAAATTTTGTGAAAACATATTTATAATGTTATTTGCTTCAAAACTTTGTAAAATGATCAATAAAGTGTTGTTCAGTTATATCTTGTATTAATTTGCATTATACATTTCCTAAATTTAGAGCTCTACCCTCCTCATATTTGTTAAATTTTGATACTGAATTATATTATTCTAGCAAAATTTTGCTTCTTTTTTTACAATGAGTAAGTCAAAAAGTTAAAACAACATTAAATAATTCAATGGAAATTTTAAATGCAATGAGAAAAATGTTTTATGCCTCAATATTGTGAATATTATGAAAATGATTTCATTTTATTTAACAACATTTTTTGGAATTCAATTTTATTAAAAGTATACAATTTAAATTTTTCGTTAAATTTCTGTAATTGCATTAAAAAATGGCGCACTTGCTGATACATATACCTGGATATTGTTTGGACTGAAAAGATAAATCTTCAGATAAAACTATTCCAAAACAAAATAGTTTGAATGCATTCTGTGCATCAATCTTGAGACAGGAATCTCAAAAGATAAAATTTCAAAAACAAAAGAAATTAGTTAAAGAAGTCAACCTAAAAAGTTCAAATATCATTATGTTCTCCATAACAGTTAATGGCTGAGGATGTAAATGTGGGGATAAGCTAGCTTCATAGATCCAATCTTTCTCCTTTGTGGAAGAATTAAAACATAATAGTACTTTCAAATAAATGAGAACAGAAACATCATACCAAAATAAGACCATAAGTAACTGAAAATCAACATTGCAACAAAATGACACCTCTGCTAATGCTTCAAAGAATAAAAACATTGCACCTAAATTATAGGTTCTAAATAAGCTGAATTACAAGGAAAATGCAAAATAACTTTGTAATTTAAAATATATATATATTATCTACTTTGGAAGTGAATAAAATAGAAAGTCTATATTATTACCAAATGGTGACGTCATTTGTTTGATAGGACTGAAACGAATCACATTTTAGCAAAATTCAAGATGAAAAAATTACTGTTTACAAAAGCTAAAAAATATATATTAATTTGACAGACACACAAAATTATGCAAAATTACAGCTTCTTTTATATGTATATTGATAATTGTGACCCATTGTGTACAACGACTAATGCATGTTAAATTTGTCAAGGCTCAAAGTTCTGACGTAAATGTGGCTTGGAAAGTGAGTGCCAGCTCGAGCATTGTCCTCGTCGCTTGATCGTGGTTCAAAATAATGAAATCTATCGTCAATAGCCTTTCTGTCGCTTCAAATTACGAACTTAATAATCTTAATTTAAAAAAGCTTATTAACCTTGATTATCTTGAAAATTGAAAATTAATCAAATCATTTATTGAGTGATAGTTAAAAATAATGTATGATACATAAATAAAATATACACATGTACCAAATTAAGGTCCCAAACATGTTTTTCGTCATCATTTTAAAATGCCTCCATCAAAACTGATAGAATTTGCATTATATATATTTTAAAGAACGGGTAATTCAATATCAACCTTCAGTTAAGGAAAAGATGTTGTTTAGCGTTAATTTTTGCAAAACTACTGGTTTAAGACCGTTCAAGCATATAGGGATTTTGCCTCCAGTTTTGTGAATATTGCTTCAAAACAAATAAGTTTGTTTGCCGTTAGAATGGCTTCTCATAATCATTTAGATGCTTTCTGGAGATGGAGAGTTGTTCGCAGGCTTGAAGCTGGCCAGTCTTAAGTGGAGATGGCTACAAGTGGCCCGTAAGTGGCCTTCCGGTTATTGAATCAATTTTAAACTAGTGGTACTGTCGCCACAGAGCATCAACATCTCTACAGGATCGCTAATTGGCATTAAGCGTGCAACGACATAGGGGCTCCTTAGCTTGCTCGTGACCTTGCTTCTGTGTCTGAAAGAAGAATTTTCAAGCAAGAAGTCTACAGAGTCGCAGAGACGGGCTTTTATGCCAGGCGTCCAAGCTGGTGCGTCTCTTTGATTACACCCAGAAGGAAAGACCGGATATTGTGGAACTTAAAACATTAGTCGTAGACACCTCAAGAA
The DNA here is from genome assembly GCA_019973935.1 of Trichonephila clavipes. Classification (NCBI taxonomy): domain Eukaryota; kingdom Metazoa; phylum Arthropoda; class Arachnida; order Araneae; family Nephilidae; genus Trichonephila; species Trichonephila clavipes. The sequence goes on along the minus strand of BMAU01001360.1, from coordinate 132,205 downwards.
TGAGGGTGTTTTCTTTTCAAAGAGGAGTCGAGATTCACCAGAGTAAGTGATTCTCTTTGAGGCTTTATCTGGAGAGAAAGCGGAGCTCGCTTTCTTCTATCCTACATAAAAAAATCGATAGATCTGGTGGCAAAGGAATCCTTGTGTGTGGCGGCATATTGATGAGACGGACACCACTGTATGTTTTCGGTACAGTTATTGTCAACTCATAGCGCTATAGGAATGATATACTGGAATCCCATATGAGGTTTTTCTGAGTGCTAAGGATTCGGACTACATTTTTATGGACGATAATGTGCAACCACATAGAACTTACATCATTGATGAATTTCATGAAGGAGTGAAATATTCGCCGTATGGGTCGGTCTTCGAGGTTCAATTCTTTTGAATATGTTTGGAATGGTCTAAGAAAAGCCCTTTCTTAGCGTAGCTCCCCTTCCAGGAATTAAAAATCTCGCTTTGGAAAAAATGGTCTTTGTTGCCACAAATACTTATTGTCACTTTCATAAACAGTATAGCAGCTCGATTTGAGGCTTATACAGCAGTTCCACAGGTGGTCACAGTCCATATTAGACAGATTTTTCCCGAGGTAAATGCTTTATCTCTGAAACATGATCTCACGCTTTTTGATTACTTGTATCTTAATTTACGATTAAAATATTTTTCACATTGTTATGTTGCTATATCCTTTCTGACATTATAATATGTCTCTGTACCAAATTTCGTGGCAATACAGAGAATGCTTCATCAGTTTTCATAGATTTTATAAATGCAACATTAATTTTGGACATGAGTGTAGATTTCAGAATAAAAATAATTTTCACCCATTTTAAGACTGCAATACGGTCTAATATATGAGCCGCTCAGAAGCCTATACGGTTAAGTCCATTTTTTGATATTTTCTGATTTTTGTAAATTCTGATAAAATAAATAATATTCTTCTTAGTTATTAAATGTTTTGCTCGTTGCTTCCTTTTTCAAGGTAATAGAAAAAAGGAAGCAATGAGTAAATCCTTTTGAGCAGCTCATATACGCAAAAGATTTTTACTACGCACAAATTAAAATTGTATATAAATTAAAAAAACATTAGCATTACAGTTTATTATTTTATCATTACTATTTTTGTTGATCTTTCATAATCTGCATTTAATTTTAATGATTAAATTTTTCTCGTCTTTAATTCGCTGTCTTGAAGGGTGAAATAGTGTGGCATTGCTTACTCACATCCATACCCCTTCACGGAATATGTACACACCACAATATTTGATAAGGGCAATGCATATGCTGTTTCGTGTAAACATCTGTTAAGATGTAGTTTTCTATCGAAACACAAAACCTCAGGTGAAATAAGCTTATTAAAGCTCGTTCAAGGAATAGTGTAAGGAGAATTGTAAGATTTCCAGGATTAAATTCTTCTTTTTGTAAATAGATAAATTAACAAATCAAAATAATGAAATAAGTAAGTCGTAAATGCGTAAATTTGCTAAAACTAAAATTTAGTAGAAATTAAATTTAAAGTAAGTGTTGAATGTACAGCTACATATTTATATCACCATTAAGCAAATGTGTTTATATATGCACTTAAAGCCACAACTATTTGCTGAATAGAAATTCAACGTATGAATGCTAATTTTAAAACCGTTACATTCGAAATCTTTTCAGTTTGACTTAAGTAAATCTTTAATTCCTCCAGTTGAGCGCGATTATGTTTTAAAGTTTAGAAAAAACTGCTTTGTGTTTTAAGGGAAATTATATTCTATGAATCTAAAATTAGCATTCACAAATAAAAAAAATAGGTAGGCAGTTGGAAAAACAAAATCTTGTTATGCATTCAACAAATTAGGAGGTATCTTAGAAAGTCTGGAAACACTTTTATATATATATATATATATATATATATATATATATATATCGCGCATTATATATATATATATATATATATATATATATATATATATATTATACCTTAATTCTTTCTTGTGCATTTGATTGATAAAAAGTATTAGGGAAGCTACACTGCTGGCCACCGTAAATGCAACACCAAGAAAGACAAGAGATAGCGCAACAAAATTTATTTTGTAGATAACATGTTGACCAAGTATCAAATGATTAAATTTATAGACTTCTCTGTCGAAGGATGTTCAAAAGTTGATGAAAACCGAATCCAAACTTGTAGTGGTTCCTTCAGGGTGTTGCCAGCAGTGTCCAATCAGTAGAGCGCCACAGGCGCGCGTGATGTGTGTCCACCATTGTTGGAGATCACCGCTGCCACACGTCTCTAGAGTATATAGAAAATCTATTGTTCCGCCCCCCTTTCTATATTTCGAAAACTAACATTTTTTATCGGTTTACTTCGATGCAGGAACATTGTATGTTGGTGAAATTTTAAATCGAACCAGCTTGTAAGGTATTCGCCCGTGGGTGATACATTACTTCTAAGTTAACTTCGTGATCTAGAGGTGTGGGAGTGAATGAAGAACCAGGCGTTGCCATGATCTTAAAATGTCTTTATTAAGATCTTAACTTAAACACTAACAATGATAATATTTATATTATAACTTAGCGGATCTGAGGTGAGAAAACACACAATACGTATTACCAAATAAGCGCGACTTTAATCACTATATTCTCGCCTATTCCTAATCTCAAATTATACACAGTCCTAATAGAAAACAGAATTATCCTACCTTAATCTCTTGTTTAACCACAATTCTCTCGGATCCTAAATATCTTTTGTTTATCTCGCGTGGAATAGTATCCACCTTGACTTGATCGCTCTGTCACGGATAGCTTCACACTCAATGAAGGCTTTCTTCTCTTCCTTCAGTTCACGCACTTAAACTCAGAATAGCATCATCATTTCCCAATAGGTCATACGCTCACGTTAAACTTCTGCTATTTAAAAGGTTTCTAATTTGCATATTCACGCTTCGCTTCTGGATTTGGTTGGAACTTGTCTTTTTCGGCCCCAAAAAACCCAAAAGGAGTTTTTAATAGAAAACGCTGATGAGCCCGTCACAAGCTCAAATTCGTCTCATATACTTCCACATCCCTTTAAATATAAAAACTCATGTGAAACAGATGTTATCAAAAATGTTTTGATGCGCTTGTGTACTTCATCCAAACACTTCTCGAAACTTCACCAATAAAGTCATGGAAATTTTACAACACTGGTCAAGTAATTTTTTTAAATCAAAAGAGTATTGTGGATAATTTTATTAAAAACGAAAAGCATATACTATAACGTAAAGTCTCTGCCTTTTTATTTGCTTCTCTGTCTAGAGGGCGTTATGACCAGAAAGATCATTTATAGGTCAAATTAGAAGACTCTTTAACGATATTAGACAGTATAAGTGACCTTGGTAACAAATGTGGTCACCAAATATCGTTCAGTTACTTAATTTGGCGAACAAAAAATTTTTATAGAAAAGTCTAGAAGATTCTAGGATGAATTATTTGACGAGAACACTTCAAAAGGTTCCTCCCAACCAACATAAGGACGATGCTAGAAAGCAAAATTGGAGTCAAACATTCGACAGAGACTTTGTGTTTTCTTTGCATCATGCGAAATTGTGATTATGGATTTGAATTGTTGTGTTCAATATTTGTGTTATGTTTGAATATGCGTTTTTATCAATTTATACGCATGTGTTGTTTTACTGTTAAAAGAAAATCAAGTGTAATTAATAAGACAGTAACCGCGCGAATATATTACCTGAATTCAAAAGAACCTGTCTCTTGATTGCATACAGTTTTCATGCATTTGAAACACGTAACAAATATTGTGTAATGTTTCAAATTAAATTAAGGAAAACATTCTTGAAACATTTTATAAAATTGTACCTTAAATATATCAATCTCTGCATCCTGATAGTTTCAAACTTTGTATGGTTGCCTTTTAAATTTAAGTCAGAAAGTCATCAGTTATAATTTGAGGTACTGTTCACACACTTTTTTCTCTAGATTTAACTGAATGCAGTGGCGCACACAAAGGGGAGGGGGTCCTGGGGCTCCCCCAAAGCTCTTGATTTTTTTCCGATTAATTATAATTCTAAGTACATAGTACGTACAATTTAATTAAGTATTTGTCATTAATGATTAATTTTATTAATTAATGCTAATTATTTATTGAATAATTAGTTTTTTACTGTGTTTTGTTCCCGAAAATCGACAAAATCAAAAGGAGCATAATACAAGAATGGTGAACTTTCGACCCCGGACCCCCTGAAACATTCCTGTGTGCGCCACTGACTGAATGTAATAATACATATGTTTCAAATCTTAAAAATATTCCTCTAGTATTCATACTGCCTTCCGCTAAGGTCAGCTGTAGACTAACTAGATAATAAAATTCTACATTGTGCTAGAATATAAAGGTAAGTAGCCTTCCTTGTAAAAGCTTGAAATTGCTTCAGATTTAAGAAGAAAGTTTAAAATGTTTCTCAAAAAATTATTGAAATATAATTCAAGTAGCCAGTACAAATCTAGACTACCATAAGTGCAGTGGTGGCCAAAATTGTAGAGACTTTTAAAATTGTTATGTTTTTTAAGTTTGTATGCTTATAGAAAATGTTACGTTGCCCAAAATGCAAAGAATTTTATATTATTTTAAAGATAATTTAATACTGAATTCGATACAAAAAAGAAGATTCAAATATTTGCAAGGCAAAAAAAGTTATGCTATAATAACAGGCTATATACATTAGATACTGATGATAGCAGTGAGTTATCAGAGCTTAGAGAGGTTGCCTTTATTCTTTATTACAGCTTCACATCGATGTTTCATTGATCTGAAAATAGTTTTAAGCTCTTCCTTCGTTATTACATGATGCCTAAAAACAATTATATCCTCAATTAGCTCCTTTTATTTTAGGGTACCTCATTCGGACAAGAGTTTTCAAAAGGTGCCACAGGCTTTTGATATGATCGAGGTCACGACTGTTTCCTGGCCAGGACAACAACTCAATGATCTTAGAACGGTACCAGTATTTCAATTACTTTACTGTGGGGCAAGAAGCAGAATCTAGCTGAAAAATAAATGAAGCATTGTTGGTAAATAGATCCCTGATTGAAGGCAGAAGTTTCGGTGTCAATGTATTTTATAACATTCAGTATCCCATCGATGATATGAAGGTGACCGATACCATCTACTGATATGCATGACTAAATGATAAAGCTATGTGGGTGCCTCACAGCTGCCTGGATGCAGTCAGGATGTAGTATTTCTGCTATTCTACGTCTTACATATTTTAGGCTATCACTACCGAATAACGATATTTTAGTTTCGTCTCTCTATATAACTTGCGTCCAATAATCATTTGTCTAATTAATGTGTTCCATTGCCTACCGTAGTCCTTTTTTAGAACTGCTGTAAATTAGATACGGCTTTTTTCGTGGAATTCTATCTTTTAGTTTTGCATCTGCTAATCTACTCCTGATTGCTTTTGAACTGACAGAAAAACCAGCATCACTCAGATGACTTCTGATGGATGTCCATGAAATACTTGTCTCTCTGAAACATAGTATTTTAGTTCTTCTGACATCAATAGATGTGGTGCACCTTTTTCAGCCTTTTCCTGCGTTTTTTTTTTATTAAATTTGTCTCCTGACATCTTAAACAAAACTTTGAGTCTCCAGATGTACATCGAACTACCCACCTGTTATGTAATTTTAACATAGCAAACGACTTTCTCGTCACACTTGTGTCCAATCTACTTTTTTATTTGATGTCATTGATTTTTGACTAAATATCATTGTTATCCTGGCCAGGAAACAGATCTGACCCCGATCCTATCGAAAACTTGTGATACCGTTTGAAAACTCTTGTCCGAATGAGGTACCCATGAAATAAAAAGGAACTACGAATTGAGGATATAATTGTTTCCTGGCATCATGTAACAATGAAGGAAGAGCTTAAATCTCTTTTTTCAGCTCAATGAAACATCCATGTGAGACTGTAATAAAGAATAAACGCAACCTCACTAAGCTCTGATAACTCACTATCACCAGTATTCAACTATATCGACAGTTATTGCAGAATAACTTTTTTTGCGTTGCAGATATTAGAATCTTCATTCTTTGTATTGAATAGAGTATTAAATTCTCTTTAAAATGATATAAAATACGTTGCATTTTGTGCCACGTAAAATTTTCTATAAGCATACAAATCTAAAAAACATAGCAATTTTAAAAAGTGCCCACAATTTTTGCCACCACTGTATATAGTCAGATTAGAGAAATGAATAATAGGGGAGGGAGCACAAAAGACGAAGCAATTTCTATTTTACATAATTTTCGACTACATGTGATCAACCTTGGCAGAATATAGGTTGGTTGGCCGGCTGTATTGTCGCAAGAATCATATTGGTCCAATGCTCGTCAAATTTACAAAAGGTAAGACTCTTAAATCTATGAAGGAAGAAAAAAATATGGGATGAGGAAAAAAGGTTGTGAAAACAGAGCGAGATCGCTGGAACACACACACATCTTGAAGTACATCGCCCAACTGCACTAAATACAACAATCCCCAAGACTGGTTAAGCGACCTTGGTTCATAAATCCCACACTTATCTAAATAATGAAAGAGGGTCTCTCTCTCTCTCTCTCTCTCTCTCTTTCTCGCAATAAAATGTATGCATCTTATTTAAATACATCCAAGTTGTCGTTCACTGAAGCATTGTCTTCAAACTCATCAGAGGTTCGCATCTCTGTAGCAGTTAGTGTAGTGATGCATTAAATTATTACTACAATTTTAGACTAACTATTACATCATTGTGTTAGGGAGAATACTATAATTTCAGCCCTGCGAGCAATCAAATACTGATTTTTATCAACAATCCCTTTACGTATGATGACTTCCAGTTCCGGAAATAATGGCTGCTGAGATGTAATTACACTTTTTACTATTTACCTCATTCACCTGATGAATGAAGTTATCGTACTCTAATTGCCATTTTCGAACCATTTGAAAAGATCTCACTTCTTTTTTTACAAAGCTGTAAGACTCTTGCCCTTGGGGTCTTTCACGATTCTTTTTTTGGTATTTGAGGGAATAGTTCTTTCTTTTTGCCCACTTTATACCTGAGTACCCGGGTATTATTCTATCCGAGTAAATTGATCAGTTAAATACTAATCATCCATGCCAGTATGCAACATATCGAATACCGAAGGCTATAGTTATTGACAACCATGTTCGTTAGATATGATATTTTTCCGAGTGTTGTACTTGAATATTGGCCGGTCATTCGAAAAGGTATCGTACTAATTTGACCAACAATGCTAACTGGAACTACACTGGAGCAATACTACGTGAGGATAGGACTTATATATTCGACGATGTTAAGATATGTGCGTAGGCAAGAGACTCATCTCGTTCTCGACTAAGTTTCAGTAAAATCAGGATTCGAATAATTTTAATCCTCAGATGTTATATTCTCGGGCATATTCTCCGAAAAACTATGAATTTGGAATTTGTATGTTAACTAGCAGCATATTGGTAAGACTACATTAGTATGTCATGACTGTGTCTAAGCTTAGGTCTACCACCGTACACCATGATTAATCATTTAATCGAAAGAATCAGGGGCGTAGCTACCTCCATATTAGCCGTATCAATGACACGGAGCCTCAAACTTCAGGAGCCTCAAAATCTACTTGCAAACGATCGTAAAATGTTAAGGGGATCCAGTAGGGTGCTCCCAAGGAATTTAGATACAGGGCCCTCTCAGGACTAGCTACGTCAGTGGAAAGAAGGTAGTCGTTTTGTGTCTAGATTTGTGGGATCATGAATTATTCAGATTATTTGTTAAAGGTTAGTATTTGTACGAGTATTTGCCAAAGTATTTTATGTACTGTACTTAAAAAGTTCGCTGGTGGAGCTTACTTTTGCGTAAGCCTAAAGAAGTCTTACGACATACCTGCATATATTACAATGCTTTTCAAAAATTATAACTCTCCTAAAAAATTGAGTGAGAAATGAACAGGATCCTTGGAAATCTAGAATTTTTTTTATCGGTGGAATTAACATTTTCTGTCAAGGTCAGAACTATCAAGGTATCGACAGCTGGGTTGTTCCTACATCTAACTGTGGCATGAATCGCCAGTAAAGAAACAGGAAAAATATTCTTTTTCTTCTTACGTTGTTACGCGTATGAAAATTTCTTACACAAAACTAAGTACTGACAACTCATTAAAAATGTTGAAAAGATATCACAATTGTCAAAAATTGGTAAGTAAGAGATGATTGAGTTATATATATACATGAAAAACTGAGAACATCTGGCAGTTATAAGAGGAAAACTATTTTAAATATTAAAATGGAGATTAAACATTTTTCATGACGACTGAAAAAGGTGAATATTAATTTGACAACCTACACGACTCTGCTAATAGAAATGTTGCAACTGAATTGCTAAAATTATCGAAATACCAGCAGTAATTATACATTCAACATCAATCATAATGGTTTTTGAAACCTTAATAAGCTCCATTGTTCAGAGTGAAATAAATCTGAATATCATTAAACATTCAAAAGGTGTGTTACAAACAAAGGAAGATTTAAGCAATTTGATGACATGATTACTATTATCAACTGGAACGTAAAAGAACTGCTTGATTATGCTATATTTATTCTTCTAATTCATTTTAGTATCCCAGTCAACGGTGTCTTAAAACTTCTCAAAGCCCTGGGCCCCTATGCAAAAGTAGGCTCCACTTACGACCCTTCTAAGTGCACAATATTGTTACGAATGTTGTGTAAATAGTGTAAATAATTTGTATTTGGATGTGTAATGCATTTATATTACTCTGTTATATTTATTTTATTTTAAAATTGTACTATTCACAAGCAAACGCCTTCCCTTAAGCTATGGGGCGATTCAATGAGAACTTGGTGAAATCTTGGCCATAGAGCCAAGTTTGTATCATTTTTGGGGACCATGATGGCGAGTTTGGGATCCTCTGGATTCTTCTGGAAAGTAGTGGATTTCACTACTAATTTCACGCACTATATATGACGCGTGCAGATTTTTCTGGAAGTTTCCACCGGTCTGTAAATATAGAGGTGCTAGCCACAACCAGTCAGTCTTGATTCAACCAGCGATTAGCTCGGCTGTGCTTGTGAATAATCTTTTACATACGTGTATTTTAAACACTGATAATTGTGTTTGATTGCTGTTGAAGGTGTGAAGACCTTCTGTGAATATTGCTGTTGAGTCCTGTAATTCAAGGATTGGATTTTTGTAAATAAATTATCATCGTTCTTAAAGAACTGTCTTGTACTTTTTGTGACTGATTTGCATAAAATCCTCGAACCCCGATCAACGTAACAATATATAACAGAAGTTGTGAAATTCATGAATAAATAGTGACCAGGAACAAATAAATGTGCGTAACTTACAATCTTACAAATCTCGGCTCAAACCAGCTCGATCACTGCCGCCTTTCGACTAAATGGAAAACGATAGTGGTAGGCCTAGTTCTAGACATGGACATGGCATGATAATGCAGGCTTGTCTCTGTTGCCAGGTGACATATAGTTCGTAATTCCCAGTTTTTCGGAGAATATGTCCACGAATAACAATTGACAGTTAAAACTATTCTGATTACCCCTACTGAGGCTGAGGCCCACGGCTATGTCTTAAAGTATCCTTGATCCTATCATTGTCCAAATAAAATACACATTATACATTTCTTAAAAAATATGCATAATAATTTATTTACAATTTTCATTTGATCATTTTCATATTTTTAAATAAATGATTTTTTTTAAGAAAACATTACTATTATTTATTTATAAAAATAAATCTGGTACGATAACTTGTGTAATACAAGCGACTGCAATCCGCATAAGGTCATGATGACCTTAACTTTACATGCACGAAGTAGCACAGCAGGGTTATGCTGGTTAATAATAAATGCGCTACGTTTTAGATCAATAAACTGCATATAACCTGCAGCAGTAATGCTATTTTTAGGCTTCGAGCTAATAAGATTTAAAAGAAAAAACATTACTGAATTTTACAACAAGTGTAAATATTGAAAAATTTTTAACCTCGACAATAGAAGGAAATTGTTTTTACTATTAAAAAATGTAAACTTTTTACTTTCAAAGACAGCAACATCTTGGTGTATAAAATACTCAAATCTCGTCTAATATTGATCAATTAAAAAGAAATATAGCAGACATGAATATGTTAATAATGAATTGCATATAAAGTTAGATTCTAATTGTCCACACAGATTTGGCGACAAAATGAAAATGTCGCCAAGTTAGCAAATGAAACGCAACAAGTTCGCAACCTTTCTCCCGCAGGAAATAATGTAGCCCTATTAGAGATTGGGGTACTTACGTATTATCGCAACCGCATTTGTGGCAACATTATATGAAACGAAACACAGGGTAGCCAAAATCATCGCGTACGACGCATGTTAAATCGAAGTTGCCAACTTGGCGAGTTATATGGAACGTCGGCATTGTTGCGATAGTACATAAGTACTGGGAATTAGATTTATTCCAGGTGTTCTCCCTGTGGTCATTCTATTTCCGGTCATTTCTAACGATTTTTTTTTTTTTTTTTTTTTTTTGTGAGTTACAGATTCTAGAGTACTATGTTTGAATGAAGTTAATGATTGAAAAAGACAAAAAAGAGTAGCGCTGGAATTGTGTATATAAACGAAGATTTGATTGCATCCAAGTATTAGTACCAGAAAATGATGCTTGGAAGAGCGAAAATATGATCTTGAGCGACTTTGGCTATGACTGGCGATTCTATAGAAGTTTGCTAAAATTCTCACGATTTTCTCTCTGCTGAAAAGAATACCTTTTTGAAATAAAGTTGGGTATTTTTCCGTTTCGAAGACGCAAATCTCACCAAACAGGCAGTATTGGCGACAACACACGATATACTTATAAAAAAAGACAAAAAAAATGTTAGCTTTCATTGGTTTTGTGCCCATTTTTGATGTACTATGACAAAGACGTTACTGATAAGAAAAGACTACGCCTTGTTTTAAAAATGTGGTGGTAAAAGTTTACCAAAGGGAAGATTCCGTTTGGGGTTGGTTGTATCATTTTTGGCGAATTTATCGTTTGCGCCGGCAAAATGGATAAGTACCAAGAAAATGTTTTTTGTTTGACTTCTGATAATGTAGTTGAATATGGTTAAATAAAATTACATCAATGTTTTTATTTATTTTTTTAATGAAGTATATTATTTTCCTTTTGTTAATAATATTTTAGATGATTGTGATTAAATTAATTTATTTCAATATTTTTATTTATTATTATCACGAAACTCATCATTCAATAAATTTTTTTTCATACCTCAAAACAATTCGATTTTGCCTTACAAGAGCATCGTATTTGAAAATAAATAAAAAGCGCTGTAGGCGTGATTTGGCATAGTTTTTGGAGCCAAAATTTGGGCAAAAGAAGACTTTTTAAAGTTATTTTTAATTTTAAATTAAATAAAATTTTTAATTAATTTTAAAAGAAAGTTATTTTTAACTTATTTCATATAGCAAGCAATATAGAAATAAAAAGAAATTGAAGTCAATTCCTACTTAGGTCAACAAAGAAAATTTTTATTTTGGTTACTTTTTATTAAATAATTACAATTAATACGGTATTTATTCCTAAATTTATATCCTGCTAAATATCTTATATAAGAGAAATTTTTTTCTCCCATATCGAACTAAAATCTATTAATTAAATTAAATTAATGAACTAATATTTGACAAAAATGTATTAACATCAAGTGTCCTCCACTACAAGTTTAAAAAAAATGCAGTTGAACTTGAGTGGATGAATAAATGTATTTTATTAACGATTGAAAAATTGAACAAGATATATAAATATATATAGGGAAGAGTGTGAACTAATAGTAGGAATTGAAAACAAATATTTTTATACATTTCCCCACTTTTTTACATTCTTAACATAGTATATTTATATGTTGGATTGCAGGTTACAAGTTATACGGTTTTGTGGGATAAGGAGCAATAAAGGCTATTATCCTCTTGAAATGAATAAATGTGTCTTTCATTTCTTACTTAATATATATCAAAGGAATTCATCTTCTGCAAAAAGACTTTAAAAAGTTCCTAACTAACTGTTGCATGTTCCAAAAGTTCTCTGAAGGAGATGTTATTGCATGGGTCTGTCTTCTGCATCTTCCACACAAGTTACTTCTTTGAGAAGCATATTTGTGTCACAAAAAAGGAATGTGTTCCAAATCGTTATTTTCTCTGTAGGTGTTACGTATAGGATTATTCATTAATTTACGCAGGTACCCTGGAGTTCTAAAATCATTTTACTAATAATGCGAATACCTAGCATCTCTTCTCTTCTGATATTGATCCGATTAGATATTATTTTTATTGATGGAATGTTTCCTAAAGCTCTGTAATATTTTCTGGTGTTATAATTGTCAATGTTTTGTCCCATTCTTTTTCGGAAATTGTTAGTATTGATATCTTCCGGGTCAATCCAGTCAATGTAAACTTTAGATTCCGTAACCGATTTTGTAAGTTTGTTTGCCTGTTCATTCCAAAAAGATATATGTTGGATTTTATCCAATTTTTTCATTGCAATATAAAAACTTGTGAGGAATGGGAGGTTCTCTCATTCTCTACTAGAGATGTAGGAGGAAGGGAAGGAAAAGATTAGCCATATATATCAAAAAACAATCTATTTATTGATCACACTATTAGCAACACAATTCAAGTAATTTTAAAGAAGAGATGCACTAAGGTTTGATTCTAATGAATGGCCAGAGAAACAAATTAAGGACATAGAGTCTAAAGTTTAAATATTAAAGTTTATTTTAAAGAAAAAACACTTAATTTAACAAACAACACTCCGACAGAGTTTCACTTCTTCGCACCCAGACATAGAATGAATTTTTTTAAACCCCAAGGAGGGAGAGGATTCTCCGTCCCCTTTCCAGCTGGCGTCTTTCAGCCACACCATAAATACTTCGCTTTCCACACCCCAAGGGAGGGGGACTAATCGTCCCTTGAAGCAGTTGGTTCATTTCGGACTCTTACAGATGCTTCCAATCTAAGCAATATGTGGATTAATAACGAGATACGCAAAGTATCAGCGACTTTAAATATCGACCCACTTATTTATTGATCGATTCTACTTTCCAAATTATCTGAGCACTAATTAAACTCGAGTGACCTTCACTTATTAAATATCTGAAATATACTATAAAATTTAATACCTTATCAGTAGCAATCTATCCTATCTCCTCACTTTCTCTCTCTACTAGCTTGAAAACCATGACTATATATAGCAGACATAATTTAAATAATTAATGTTTCTTCTTCAGAGGATTGGTTGTGAATAACTAGATTTGAAAGATCAAAGATTTCCCAAGAGGATTTTATTAATGGAAGAACGTGCATAGATACGTCACAAACTGTAACTGAAACATTTCGTGTTTATTTCTTACCACACGTTGGAGGGGATAATAGCCTTTGTTGCTCCATATTCCACAAAACCTGTAACTACACGTTGATTGTAAGAAAGTCACGAATGTGTTAAGTGAAAGTTGACGATGTTTATTTAACGATATTTGTCTTGATGATTTTCACTGATGTCGTGTCTGCTGTAGAATGGCATTTTAATGACAATCGCGATTACAGCTATATGTACCTTTAATATTTACTGAATCCCTACGGCAACCTTCTTACTTATGAAAGTTAAGAGACAGATTCTCATGATTAATTTTTGTTTTGAATCTTAATATTTTTCAAAAAGATTGATTAAAGAACAAAGTGAAATTGAAGAATTTATTCGAACAGTTCTTCCGAAAACTTACACCTTATGTTTACTCATAAAACACATTAGAGGAAAAATAATGGTACTTTTTCATTTCACCACCGCTAATCTCCCAAACCAGGTTTTACTAACGACAACACACAACATAGACATAAAAAATGTTAGTCCACATTGATTTCTCATCCATTTTTGATCTATTAGGAAAAGGACAGGGTACTTACGTCTAATCGCAACCGCATTGGCGATATTGCATGAAACGAAGCACATGGTTGCCAATTCAGCGCGTTCGACACATACGAAATATGAGTGGCCAGCCTGGCGAGAAAAGACCGCGACTTGTTTTGAGAATGTGGTGGGAAAAGGTAACAAGTGGGAATAATCCGTTTGGCGTCACTTGTATCCAGTTTGACGATTTTATCGCATATGCCGGCTGAACGGAAAATTACCAAAATAATTGAAGAGCTTCAAATTTGGCAAGTTGATGAAATCTGTTGTTGTTGTGTTTAAAAAATATACCTAATTAAATGAAATGCAATGTTCTCCTTAAAACAAGATCATATTATCGAAAAGTGTTGACTAAGCTAAAATCAATAGGTAGCGAAGAAATTAAAATTCCACCCGAAAAGGCATCACCAATTTAAAATATGTCTCTAAATGCTGTCATCGTTATTATTATGGCTGTATATCGCGGCATTTGGTGATATCTTTTGATTTTACGGAACTGGTTGATAATAATTCGTAATGGTATAATACGTAAGAACCTAGTATTTTGTATTTTAATTTTAAAATGCTGGAGGAAAATCAAAGACTTATCCTTATTTCAAAACCATAAGTTCTGTACTTAAAAATGGATTGATATTGCAGGTGAATTGAAGGTGCAAACAGCACTCTGACAATTTTCAAAGAAGTGTTACGTAATTGAGTATCGCAGAAAAGGTCCACGCGGTACTTAAATATTATCACTACCGTATTGGCAACATTATATGGAGCAAAGAACATAGTTGCTAACTCAGTACGTACGACACATACGAAATCGGGGTTGCCAACTTGGCGAATTATTTTGAAAGCTGGCATTGTTTCGATCTTACTTAAGTACCAGATATTCCTTACAGGAAACAAATAACACACACATAACGCACACAGGATTTTTTGAAGTGTGTGGGGGTGCAGGGTCAAAAGTCTACCATTCTCGTATCATGCTCCTTTTGAATTTGTCGATTTCCCGAACAAAAACAGTAAAAATTAATCATTGAATAAATAATTAGCATTAATTGATAAAATAATTATTAATAACAAATATATAATTAAATTTTACGTACTATATACATAGCCTTCTAATCAATCGGGAAAAAAATTCAAGGCCTTTGGGGGGGGACCCCCCCCTCTCCTTCTCGTGTATGCCACACACTGAATATATAATAGCACAAACTCAAATTTCACACAGCAATACAAATCCTTAATCACAGAGTTGCATAAAATCAGTAAAATGTTCAATTGATGTCAAGCTTTGACTCCAATGTTTCTTCCTTGAACTATCCTTATATAGTCCGAGAAGAATATTCAAGAAGCTTTAAAAGTTTTCTCGTGAAAAAATCATGCTAGTATCTTCATGATCTTTGTAGGAATATCTATTTTTGCCACCAAATTTATGCAAATTGATGCCTTTTGGCAACCAAATTTGTCATTACTCTTATTCATTTATTATTACATAAATAGTTCTCTTGTCTTGCGAATAATCCTTCCGACTACAATGCTATTTCGGCAGAAAAGCAAGTACTTATGTATTATCGCAACCGTATTGGCGACATTATATGAAACGAAGCGCATGGTTGCGAATTGAGTGAGAATGACACATGCGAAATCGAGGTTGCCAACTACACCAGTTATCATGAACGTTGGCATTGTTTCGATAGTACGTAAGTACCGAAAAGCAAATAGAGTCACCAATTTCTTTAAGAATACTATACGTACAAAAAATTTCGGGTTAATTTTTTAAAGTTATATGAATGATAAAAAATATAATAATAATGTATTCATAACCGATATATTCATCTTTATCACCTTTTCCTCGTAACTAGAGCTTCAAGGTCATTTCCGGCCTTGTTTACTTTTCTCTCAACATGGGCCCTCGTATTGTTTAAGGGGACTTGGCACCTTTCAAAAACCTAAAATCGATGAAAATATCGATTTTTCAATTTTTAGTTTAAAATGTAGTTTGATACCTTTGGTACAATTGAGGGAAGTTTTGAAACGATCTGATTATTTTAAACGCAGTAAAATGCATTTTAAATATTTTGACAGCTCTGTCAGCAGTTTAAATGCCACGCCCACCTCAATGTTTACATTTTTTTACTTGAGAATAAATCCATTATTTTACATTAAAAACTACAGAGAAGCAGAGGAATCCGTTAAGCTGTGACTGTAACTATCAGCAAAGTTGTTTATTTACATTAGCTTTGCCATTTTCGCTTGCTGTGTGATTTTTAGTTTCATTAGTTTTTAACTTCATAGAAACCTAAAACAGCATTTTTAATGCTACTTCAATCATAATTTTTAATGCTACTTCAATCATACATTCATTCATTTTATTATTTCTTATCTCAATTATGCCTCTTAGAAAACGTTCAGTACGTGCTTTGCAAATGAATGAAAAGCGATGGTGTAAAGCGAAAGTTGATTGTGAAGTGAACAAAAATTCAGTTTTTTCAAATGTACGCCTGGAAAAATTGAACACTGTGGTAAAAAAGGATACCTCTGCTATTGGAAATTATATATTGGTGGACTTTAACCAAGTTAACAATCTTCTTCGAAGTGCAAAGTGCCAATATTGTGAAAAACAAACTTTGAAACTGGAGCTTGGAGCCAAGTTGGGATTTTCATACAATTTAAAACTATTGTGTAGCAATTGTGATGAAAAAAAAACTGTTGTAAACACATCTCTAAAGTCTGTTCAGACCAGCCATGATGTGAATTTGAGAATAACTCAAGCTTTTTCACATATTGGGAAAGGTTATTCAGCTATAGAAAAATTTTGTATGGTGATGAATATAGATCCTTTTTCATCAACTACATATGGGAAGTGTGCGAGACGGCTGGATAATGCATATACTCTGGCATCTGAAAACATATTTGCGGAAATCCACCGAGAAATTAAAAATGTGTACGAGAATGGATCTGAAATCACAGACTTAAGTGTTAGTTTTGATGGAACGTGGCTAACTCGTGGTCACACCTCACTTATCGGTGTAGGATGTGTTATAGATATGCTCACCGGATATGTTGTTGATTTTGAAGTGATGAGTAAGGTGTGTCGTCATTGCTCTGTGGCAAAAAATAAGCTAGGCCAGTCAAGTGCTGAATTCAGCATATGGTATGAAGGACATAAAAGCGAATGTGATATAAATCACTTGGGCTCATCTACATCAATGGAAATGGAAGCTGCATTAACCTTGTGGAAAAGATCCACATCACTTGGATTCCGTTATATTACAGTATTATCCGATGGTGATTGTAAAACGTTTAACTACTTGTGCGAGAAAAAAAAGTGTATGGACCTGACATTGTGATAAAAAAGGAAGAATGTATTAATCATGTTAGTAAGCGGTTAGGAACAGCTTTGAGATCTACTGTAAAAGACTGTCGTGCTCAAGGTATTTCTTTAGGTGGTAAAGCTCATGGTAGTTTGAAAGAAGCCACGATTAAAAAATTAACTACTTACTACCAAAAGGCTATTTTGAGAAACAAAGGGGATGTGAATGCTATGAAAACAGCAATATATGCTACATTGTTGCATAGCATTTCTACAGATGCTAAACCTCAACATTCGAAGTGTCCTGCAGGGAGAAAACTCATGGTGTTTCTACCAATCTGCGATTGCTAATGGGGAAAAACCTAACAATCATAAATTAAATGTAGGAACACCAATAAATGAAAAGTTTCTTACAAAAATTGTACCGATTTATCAAAGACTTGCATCTAATGAATTGTTAGAAAGATGCATTCGATGTGGAACACAAAATGCAAACGAAAGTTTGCATAGCATGATTTTCAAAGTGTCCGAAAGAAATTTTCGTAAACAAAAGACGTGTTAAGCGGGCAGTAACAGAAGCTGTCTGCGAATACAATAAGGGTACAGTACGCACCATTGTAGAAACACAGAAAGCATTAGGTGTAGCTACTGGAGGTTCAACGAAACAACTTGCTACTATCTTAGATTGTCGAAAACAAAAATTTAGAAAACGTCGTCAAAATGCCAGTAATAAGCTGGCTCTTAAACTTATTAAAAAGCAATACATAAAAAGAGTTATTAGCTAGGAGGAGAGAAGGAATGACTTATGGCGCAGGCCAATTTTAAAACAAACCTGTTTTGAAAAAATAATACATTTTAGCATAAATTTGTTTTACTTTATTTTATTTTAGATATTGATTTAAGTAGCAAATTATTTTTATAAAAGCTTTTAAATTTTCTATTGTACATTTCATGTATTTTTATTACATTTATTTCATGTATTTCATTTATTTTTTAATATATTTCATAGATGTTTCTTGTAAAAATAAGTCACAATGAGATTTCCTATTTTTCGTAATTTTGGGCTCACAGACAGGCACTTTAAAAAAAGCTTATATTTTTTGTTTAATATTTTGAAATTGAATTGTATTATGTTTTATTTTAAAGGTATATATTTATACAACATATTGAAAAATTATTACAAAATTTAGACATTGTTTTGATATATATTTGCTGATTGGTATTCTTAAAAATGCATTTTCTCAGTTCGAGTTTTTTTCATGAAATCATGGTCTTTAAAAGTACAAAACTTCTACAGATATTTATCAAACAACTTGAATTTTGGTGTGTATCTTTATTACAATGTGCTTAATTAAATTAGGGATCCAGTTTTTAATATTTTGAATAAAAAAATTTTATAAAAGAAAATAAAATATACCGGTTCTGGAACAGTGGAGCCGGTGGCGCCAGGAGGTTGAGGCGCATGCAAACAAAAGAGGGTGGAAGTCCCCGGATCTGAACCGGGAAGATGGTTTGTGATTGATAAGGGTTTCGGGGCTCTGTACTGATAAGAAATGCACGCTTTTAGCGATAACGAGTTATATTCTGATATAGTTTTAATTAAATGATTATGATTTTTTTAATTACGTCATTGGAAGCAAATTTTAATTGGGATAAAGAGACAAATTTTTCTGTACATATGATTATTTTTATATAATTCCGTATAAATCTATTTCTGAAAATCATGATATACGTGTTGAATGATTATTTGTTATATTTCAAATTTGATGCTTTGTGCTTGTGATTTCTGAAACAGAGGATTGAAAATTAGGCAAACGAAAGGGAGTGGAAATCCCCCCGGGTCTGAACCGGGAGGATGGTACACCCTCCGCTCTGATAAGGGTTTCGGGGCTCTGTAAATGGGTGCTAGAAATGCATGTTTTTAGAGATAACAATTTATATTCTTATATAGTTTTAACTAAATGGGTAGAATTCTGATTTTTTTTTTAAGTACGTCATTGGAAGCAAATTTTAATTAGGATAAAGGGTCAAACTTTTCTGTACATATAAATATTTGTATATAATTCTGATAAAGTCTATTTCTGAAAATTATGATATACGTGTTGAATTATTGTTTATTACATTTCAAATTTGATACTTTGTGCATAACTAAAATATATTTTTCATTGATTTTGCATGTATTTTTTTATAATTCTGAGATAACTTAAAAAATACTATGCTTATATAAAGTAAAAGTTCTGCATATGTTTTTTCGTTTGCAAAGTAGTTTCCTTACATGAAACATCCCTTTCCTATGATAATATATGCGGACCTTGTAATTCTGGTAAAACTTTCTTTGTTAGACGAATCTTAGAAATAAAATTAATTAATTCTTTTCCTCCCAAAATTTGGCCGCGGTAGCCGAGTGGTATAGGCAATAAAATTATCCAAAATTGTTTGGTCCGTCGCCAAAGCCCTAAGAGCTGAACAGTTCTTTCTTCACTCACTCACCCAAAATTATTTGGTGTTATGGAATTTATCCAAAATTGTTTGATAAGATGTCTGACATAGAATTTCATGAAGGCATGCCTTTCGATGTAGAAGATATTACTAATGCTTTCGTAATAATAGATGACTTAATGAATGAAGTAGGAGATGACAAAAGAACTTTCAAACTTGTTCACGAAAGGAAGCCATCATAGAGATATTTCCGTAATATTTATTTTACAAAATATTTTTGCAATGAAAAACAAATTATAGGAATATTTTTTAAATACTTCCTACCTAAGTTGTTTTAAAAATGTTAGAGACAAGCAATAGATCTCTTGTCTAGCAAGACAAATGTATCCATCTCAATCGAAATTTATGATTGGAAAACTATACGAAATACAAATGCTGCAAATTTGACTATCCACTTTGTGAGAGATAGAAAAATAAAACCTTTCGTTCGAATCATTTAATGAATTTTTCAAAAGAAAAAAAAATTCATAGAGTTTTGTTACGAATAAATATCTCAGAACAAAAACATTGTATGCAAAACCTTTGTCATGGATAGAATATTAAGTGTGGTTTGTGTTCTTCAACATTTGTTTTTAATTTTTAGTCTGTTTCCCTTCTTGTTCCTTACACTTAAATATATTAATATGAGTAAAGTAATTAAAAAAAAGTTGAAAAATATTGAAAAAAAAGTTGAAAAATATTGAAAAAAGATGAAAAATATTGAAATATTTAGAATATTGTTGGTGGACTTGAGTATTTAAGTTAAGAGCAATATAGTGATAAAATTTCTTTTTTTCATATTAATCTTAAAATAATAATAACTTTATAAATTTAAATATATGGTAAACTTATAAAAAATTCAAAGCAAAATCTTATTCATCTTATAATAATAATAATACAAACACAAAATATGAGAACAAAAAATATTGTATTTATTCACCTTCTAAAATTTATTCTTACATTATATCATTTCTTAAAATATTGATACAATCTGAAATCTTTCTGTTTGCTACGAACAAATTCATATAAAATATAATTCATTGAAAAGCCTTTACTGATTTTCAACAAGAAAAATATAAAATAATGACCACATAGAAATAAGGAATATCCCTTGGTTAATCCATTTCTCAATAAATAAAGTCCTTCAGATCTCAACAATTTTCCTTTTATAAAACAATGTGCTAACAGAAAACTTAATTTAATCTTATATTTTTTAAAATGTATTATATGAGAAGCATTGAAATAAGTAACATCATTCAATATGAATAATAAATACATTCGACAGGTATATGCATAAAATGAAGAGGAAACATTTACATTCTTAAACATGAAAGAATAAGATATATACAGAAATCAATATTTATAAAAGAAACTATTTAATTAAATTCTCATTTATATAAAATATTAGTTTTCATTTATATGGCAGTTACCGAAAGCTAAAGTTGTAATACCATCTTCAAGAATATATCTTATCGAAGGGGCAAAGTGATTTTTTTTTTACTTTTTACAGAATGTATTTGATGTATAGAACTGTTAATGGGTTTAAACTCTTCACGACTTCTATACTTATTTATGAGGCAATTTTTATAGTCTTCATGAGAAATTTTACTTTTAAAATAGATATATGTATCTCTTTTGCTGTATTTTTTTTCTAAAGTTAATGTTTTTATGCTGTACATTTTTGCATTGAGACCTACGAACTCAGTTGCTACCATACCATTTAACTCATCTGTCATTTTTCCGAGAACATTATTAGTTAAAGGATTATAAAGAAAATGATTTGGAAGCAAATATATGGGTCATTTCAATAAAAAAGAAGTGAGTTTTCTTTGAATAGATACAAGGTCGTTATTAATTATTTTATAAGCATGAAATGCTGGAGATGCTATGAATTTCTTAGCTCTTTTCTCTCTATTCACTAGATAAATCTTAACTTTTTGCGTAAATTTTTCATTGTTTTACCAAACACGGCATTGTTTAAAAGTTTAAAGAGATCTTTTTCAAAATTGTTGTTTGCTCGTTTTCGATGTTCAGTATTAAAATCTATATAATTTTTAACCGAGGACTTTGTTTGAATTTTACAAATTGATGTATTTTTTTTTTTAATTTTTAAACCTAATTGTACATATAATTTCAAATTTCTATAATGAACATATTTAGTTTTATTTCTGAAGTTAGGAGCCAATTTTTCCACAGACTTCGATTCTAAAATACTGAATTCTTTAGCAATATTTTTAGTATAGGAGGAACATTCAGAGACACTTTAACTTTTCTGGAGCTAATGGATAGCAGTTATGCAAATCGTGCAATTAATCTGGATATTCTAACTTAAAATATACAACTTATATCCGAATCGTCTGGTACATCCATGAAGTTAACGTATTCATCAGTCCAGGAAAAGTCGTGTGTAGACAAATTTTGCGACATTGCTCAACCATATAGATTGTTTGCATCTAAATATATAATGTAACTACTAGGTAGGCTTGAATCATAGGTTGATAAATACACATTGTTAGCCTTAGCGTAGCGATGACCAATCATCGCAACACCTCCGCGAATTCCTTTTTCGATGAATAAAGGCATGTCTATATCCGTTAAAAGCTCCAATCGTACTTTTGTCATTTTATGCTTGCCATACCAAACCAGGAACCGTATATGTATTACATGGATCAATTTTGTAGTAATTCTGGCACAGAGTTCTAAAGTTTTCAAATATGTCTGAAAATAATACGTCTACGGTTACACACAAATCACGATAATCTCCCAATGTGCGCATTTGAAACATGTTCCATCTATGGTGAGCATATTCGTAGTCTTCTCTGGATACATTTTTATTTGTTAGACTGTTGAAAAAAGCTGATTGAGGAGGGAGCTGCGTTTCATAAAATTTAGAAAAGGAATCAAAATATTCATATGGATAGCAACCCTTTCTAGTTATAAATTGTGCATTACTTGCAAAATACCTATCCCAAAGATGAAATTTACAAGGCTTTAAAGTTGGGCAAGTTTCTCTAGAGAAGTATTTAAAAACTGAAAAGAGTCAATGAAACGTAATGACCTCAGAGTAAAAAAAAAAATTTCACTATGTCGGGAATGCATTGAAAAAAAAATCAAAACTTTTAGTTGATTTTTTAAAAAATCAAAATTCAATTTAATTATGTCAAATGATCCAAATGAAGCACGAGGAAGTACGGAATAACGCTTGAAGGAGTTTTTTTTTTTTTTTTTTTTTTTTTTGTAAAAATTTAAATAACATTTTGAATCTAAAGGACTTATAACCTATTTCAGCTACCATAAACCTATTGTTTTCTTCTTAGAATACAATTAATTCCCAAATATGATTGTATATTTCGCACAAAAACATTCCTTTATGAGTACAGACATATGAACAAATAATTTTATAGGGCGATACTAACATCTCCTGGTTTTTATTCACTTAACTGACCTCAGAAATAACATTACAAAATTTGAAGTTATCACTTCTAACGTGTGGTCATAAGCACACACACGATCTTTTTTTTTAATCGAAGTTTTTCTGTTTTTACCCTCGATTATCGAATTTCAAATTAAAAAAAAATCGTGTGTGTGCTTATTTACACGTTATGATAACTTCAAATTTTGTAATGTTATTTCTGAGGTCAGTTAAAATAAAAAACCAGGAGATGTTAGTATCGCCCTATACCATTATTTATTCATATGTCTGTACTCATAAAGGAATGTTTTTGTGCGAAATATACAATCATATTTGGGAATTAATTGTATTCTAAGAAGAAAACAATAGGTTTATGGTAGCTGAAATAGGTTATAAGTCCTTTAGATTCAAAATGTTATTTAAATTTTTACAAAAAAAAAAACTCCTTCAAGCGTTATTCCGTACTTCCTCGTGCTTCATTTGGATCATTTGACATAATTAAATTGAATTTTGATTTTAAAAAATCAACTAAAAGTTTTGATTTCTTTTTCAATGCATTCCCGACATAGTGAAAATTTTTTTTTTTTTTTTACTCTGAGGTCATTACGTTTCATTGACTCTTTTCAGTTTTTAAATACTTCTCTAGAGAAACTTGCCCAACTTTAAAGCCTTGTAAATTTCATCTTTGGGATAGGTATTTTGCAAGTAATGCACAATTTATAACTAGAAAGGGTTGCTATCCATATGAATATTTTGATTCCTTTTCTAAATTTTATGAAACGCAGCTCCCTCCTCAATCAGCTTTTTTCAACAGTCTAACAAATAAAAATGTATCCAGAGAAGACTACGAATATGCTCACCATAGATGGAACATGTTTCAAATGCGCACATTGGGAGATTATCGTGATTTGTGTGTAACCGTAGACGTATTATTTTCAGACATATTTGAAAACTTTAGAACTCTGTGCCAGAATTACTACAAAATTGATCCATGTAATACATATACGGTTCCTGGTTTGGTATGGCAAGCATAAAAATGACAAAAGTACGATTGGAGCTTTTAACGGATATAGACATGCCTTTATTCATCGAAAAAGGAATTCGCGGAGGTGTTGCGATGATTGGTCATCGCTACGCTAAGGCTAACAATGTGTATTTATCAACCTATGATTCAAGCCTACCTAGTAGTTACATTATATATTTAGATGCAAACAATCTATATGGTTGAGCAATGTCGCAAAATTTGTCTACACACGACTTTTCCTGGACTGATGAATACGTTAACTTCATGGATGTACCAGACGATTCGGATATAAGTTGTATATTTTAAGTTAGAATATCCAGATTAATTGCACGATTTGCATAACTGCTATCCATTAGCTCCAGAAAAGTTAAAGTGTCTCTGAATGTTCCTCCTATACTAAAAATATTGCTAAAGAATTCAGTATTTTAGAATCGAAGTCTGTGGAAAAATTGGCTCCTAACTTCAGAAATAAAACTAAATATGTTCATTATAGAAATTTGAAATTATATGTACAATTAGGTTTAAAAATTAAAAAAAAATACATCAATTTGTAAAATTCAAACAAAGTCCTCGGTTAAAAAATTATATAGATTTTAATACTGAACATCGAAAACGAGCAAACAACAATTTTGAAAAAGATCTCTTTAAACTTTTAAACAATGCCGTGTTTGGTAAAACAATGAAAAATTTACGCAAAAAGTTAAGATTTATCTAGTGAATAGAGAGAAAAGAGCTAAGAAATTCATAGCATCTCCAGCATTTCATGCTTATAAAATAATTAATAACGACCTTGTATCTATTCAAAGAAAACTCACTTCTTTTTTATTGAAATGACCCATATATTTGCTTCCAAATCATTTTCTTTATAATCCTTTAACTAATAATGTTCTCGGAAAAATGACAGATGAGTTAAATGGTATGGTAGCAACTGAGTTCGTAGGTCTCAATGCAAAAATGTACAGCATAAAAACATTAACTTTAGAAAAAAATACAGCAAAAGAGATACATATATCTATTTTAAAAGTAAAATTTCTCATGAAGACTATAAAAATTGCCTCATAAATAAGTATAGAAGTCGTGAAGAGTTTAAACCCATTAACAGTTCTATACATCAAATACATTCTGTAAAAAGTAAAAAAAAAAATTCACTTTGCCCCTTCGATAAGATATATTCTTGAAGATGGTATTACAACTTTAGCTTTCGGTAACTGCCATATAAATGAAAACTAATATTTTATATAAATGAGAATTTAATTAAATAGTTTCTTTTATAAATATTGATTTCTGTATATATCTTATTCTTTCATGTTTAAGAATGTAAATGTTTCCTCTTCATTTTATGCATATACCTGTCGAATGTATTTATTATTCATA
The DNA here is from genome assembly GCA_019973935.1 of Trichonephila clavipes. Lineage (NCBI taxonomy): Eukaryota > Metazoa > Arthropoda > Arachnida > Araneae > Nephilidae > Trichonephila > Trichonephila clavipes. The sequence continues at coordinate 106,602 of BMAU01001360.1, read as the reverse complement.
TTGAATGATGTTACTTATTTCAATGCTTCTCATATAATACATTTTAAAAAATATAAGATTAAATTAAGTTTTCTGTTAGCACATTGTTTTATAAAAGGAAAATTGTTGAGATCTGAAGGACTTTATTTATTGAGAAATGGATTAACCAAGGGATATTCCTTATTTCTATGTGGTCATTATTTTATATTTTTCTTGTTGAAAATCAGTAAAGGCTTTTCAATGAATTATATTTTATATGAATTTGTTCGTAGCAAACAGAAAGATTTCAGATTGTATCAATATTTTAAGAAATGATATAATGTAAGAATAAATTTTAGAAGGTGAATAAATACAATATTTTTTTGTTCTCATATTTTGTGTTTGTATTATTATTATTATAAGATGAATAAGATTTTGCTTTGAATTTTTTTATAAGTTTACCATATATTTAAATTTATAAAGTTATTATTATTTTAAGATTAATATGAAAAAAAAAAGAAATTTTATCACTATATTGCTCTTAACTTAAATACTCAAGTCCACCAACAATATTCTAAATATTTCAATATTTTTCATCTTTTTTCAATACTTTTCAACTTTTTTTTTTTTTTCAATATTTTTTCAACTTTTTAATTACTTTACTCATATTAATATATTTAAGTGTAAGGAACAAGAAGGGAAACAGACTAAAAATTAAAAACAAATGTTGAAGAACACAAACCACACTTAATATTCTATCCATGACAAAGGTTTTGCATACAATGTTTTTGTTCTGAGATATTTATTCGTAACAAAACTCTATGAAAATTTTTTTCTTTTGAAAAATTCATTAAATGATTCGAACGAAAGGTTTTATTTTTCTATCTCTCACAAAGTGGATAGTCAAATTTGCAGCATTTGTATTTCGTATAGTTTTCCAATCATAAATTTCGATTGAGATGGATACATTTGTCTTGCTAGACAAGAGATCTATTGCTTGTCTCTAACATTTTTAAAACAACTTAGGTAGGAAGTATTTAAAAAAATATTCCTATAATTTGTTTTTCATTGCAAAAAATATTTTGTAAAATAAATATTACGGAAATATCTCTATGATGGCTTCCTTTCGTGAACAAGTTTGAAAGTTCTTTTGTCATCTCCTACTTCATTCATTAAGTCATCTATTATTACGAAATTAGCATTACGAAAGCATTAGTAATATCTTCTACATCGAAAGGCATGCCTTCATGAAATTCTATGTCAGACATCTTATCAAACAATTTTGGATAAATTCCATAACGCCAAATAATTTTGGGAGGAAAAGAATTAATTAATTTTATTTCTAAGATTCGTCTAACAAAGAAAGTTTTACCAGAATTACAAGGTCCGCATATATTATCATAGGAAAGGGATGTTTCATGTAAGGAAACTACTTTGCAAACGAAAAACATATGCAGAACTTTTACTTTATATAAGCATAGTATTTTTTAAGTTATCTCAGAATTATAAAAAAATACATGCAAAATCAATGAAAAATATATTTTAGTTATACACAAAGTATCAAATTTGAAATGTAATAAACAATAATTCAACACGTATATCATAATTTTCAGAAATAGACTTTATCAGAATTGTATACAAATATTTATATGTACAGAAAAGTTTGACCCTTTATCCTAATTAAAATTTGCTTCCAATGACGTACTTAAAAAATCAGAATTCTACCCATTTAGTTAAAACTATATAAGAATATAACTTGTTATCTCTAAAAACATGCATTTCTAGCAGCCATTTACAGGGCCCCGAAACCCTTATCAGAGCGGAGAGGGTACCATCCTCCCGGTTGAGACCCGGGGGGATTTCCACTCCCTTTCGTTTGCCTAATTTTCAATCCTCTGTTTCAGAAATCACAAGCACAAAACATCAAATTTGAAATATAACAAATAATCATTCAACACGTATATCATGATTTTCAGAAATAGATTTATACGGAATTATATAAAAATAATCATATGTACAGAAAATTTGTCTCTTTATCCCAATTAAAATTTGCTTCCAATGACGTAATTAAAAAAATCATAATCATTTAATTAAAACTATATCAGAATATAACTCGTTATCGCTAAAAGCGTGCATTTCTTATCAGTACAGAGCCCCGAAACCCTTATCAATCACAAACCATCTTCCCGGTTCAGATCCGGGGACTCCGCACCTTTGAAACTTTTGTTTGCATGCGCACTCAACCTCCCGGCGCCACCGGTCCATTTTCAGGCACTTCCAGAACCGGTATTTTTTGTTTGCATGCGGGAATAAAGAAAAAAAAGTACATCAACAAATTGCTACGCGCAGGCGCCAAACAAAGATCGTGCCGTGTGTCATAAGAATCACGTGAGGCTTGTCTAACCAGTAAGAAATTGTTTTTTAATCGGACATGAAGCAAAATCACTTTCGATTAAAATTAGATTAAGAAAGCTTCTCGCATCTATTGAAACTATTTGCATTGGTTCAGTAGCGCACACAGGAATCTTTTAAGGGGGTCAGGGTTCGAAAATTGGCCATTCTTGTATCATGCTCCGTTTGATTTTGTCCATTTTCGGGAACAAAACACAGTAAAAACTAATTTTTGAATAAATAATTAGCATTAATTAATAAAATTAATCATTAATAACAAGTAATTAATTAAATTTTACGTACTATATACTTATAATTATAATCAATCGGAAAAAATATCAAGGGCTTTGGGGGGGGGCGTACCCCTTGACTCCCTCCCTTGTGTGTGCCACTGCATTGGTTGGATTTTATCAACTAAATCCATCTTATAAAGTCAACAATAAGTTGTAAGATCAGTATACCAGAATTATTTAAAATTAAATTATGTGAAATGCTTCCTTCCATTGTGTCTTCAGTCTTTGTTTTACTGTTATTCCAAAAACTAGAACACTGTGGAGAGTTTCAATATTTCATTAATTATTCAAAAGTTAAAACAGCGAAAAGATCTCTCCAACATTATAGTACTTCTTATTGTTTTGAAAACATAAAAGGAGATTTATTCATGCAAAACGGAAAGATGTTTTAAAAATCCAGATTAAAAATTTAACTTGAGGACTGATAAAAATTATCAATACAATCCTTCGAATTTGAAAATTCAGATGAAATTAGTATCAAAAAACGCTAGAATTTTGCTGTTTTAAATATTTATAATAATAATTATAAAAAAATTTCTTTTTGAGGAATATATAATTTTTCTTATGCGAGGCATAACTTCTCTCTAACTTAGGTTTCTTCTTAAAAAATAACCAACATTCAAATACAATTTCCGAATGAGAAATTCACTGCTTATCTTTCCTTTTATAAAATGTTTTAAATACCAGTTCTCTTTCCTGTGTTATCCTATTGCACTTAAATGCTAATTATTTGCATTTCTCAGCATATTTCTATTGAATTTTACGTTTGTATCATCCCTTCTACAAAGTGTTGTAATTTTAATGGCCAGAAATGTATATGTTCCGTTAAAGTGTGTACTCCGTTATTTCGTAGGATAACTAGGTACTTCATGATATAACTAGGCACGTAAGTTAAAGTATATAAAATTATTGAATTCTACGATTTAACTAGGTATTCTATAGAATAACGATTATTTGATCGTTAAAGTAAGAAATAAGACACTCGAAAGTTTTTTTAACCAGTTCCAGCTGCTTTAGGAAGGATTTTTCCGATTAGAATCTAGAGATGGACAAATAAAACAATTGTACTCTGGATATCAATTCAGTATATGTCAGCGAGAATTAGTTTTCATTGAAGAAGTTCCTAATATTGACACAACGCTTCGATCTGGGGCAACAGCTCAAAGTTGCGGTACTGGATAAGAATTTAAAAAGTGCTCGTGTAAAAAAAAATGTGTAATAATGAAAAGTATGCTTGTTTCAACAGTGCAATTCAAAGTGTAATCACATCAATCATTGCTCTAATAAATAATGAAAAGTAAAATAAAGGTATCTCATGAAATTTAAATTAATATTCTCTTACATTTTTGTATTAAAAGTTCATACAATGTTTTTATGAAGCAACAGTTTTCCTTCCCAGCATGTATTTTTGTAGATAACATTTACATTTAATCTATTTTTGCAATGTATTCTCCCCCCTTCTGTTTAACCAAAGTTAGCAATGTGAGCAATAATAAATTATATCATCTGCCTTACCTTATTATTTATGAATTTTTCATCCGCAAAAGGGATAAAGTGTATTTTTCCGAGAGATTTTAGTTATTTATGATCCATTAATTTATAAAATATGTTTGAAATTGTTTATTTTTCACTTTAACGATCTATCCTTAGTAATTTTATAGAGAATGCCTAGTTATTTCATAGAATAACTAGGTAAAATATGAAATTTTTCATGTATTGTATGTTTTAACTGACTTGTTTAGTTATTTCACGAAATACCTAGTTATTCTATGAAATAACTGAATTATACACTTTAATGGTAACATATATAAATATAATTATTACTTTTGCTCCATTAAGAGGTGACATGCATTTCCTGCAATATTAACCTCGCCTTGAAGAAAACTAGACCGATTTCTCTATCACATTGTGAAATTAAATTCTAGTACCGCACGCAGTTGTTATGAGAAAACACATTTTATAAGCAAAAAAAGTCACGTTAAATCTGTTTTCGTCTCAAAAACTCGAATCTCCTTTTCCTTATCTTTTTCTTCTGTAGTGCGTGAGAGAGGGTGGGGGGGATTGTCATTGTTTTGCGAGACATATCATATATATTCAAAATTATCGTCCTGTTTACAGTCCTGAAGAAATCAAATATAGCTATTGGTAATTACTCTTCAAATAAAAAAAATAATTTAAGGTTTTGCTCTGATTATTTCTCCATGTGTTTCATTTTTAAAAAAGTATTTCATTCTATGCAAAAAATCTTTACACCTTACTAAAAAAAATTGCATTCAAAAACATTATAAATAAGTATAGAGGTCTATCAGATCTAGATAATAGAACAAACAAAAATTTATTTTGAAGGAGAAATATTTAGTCTGAAGGGGTCAGAAGTTTAAAATATAATAATACACAGAAGTAATAATAGTTTGTTATTAGTTAACTTAGTTTGAAGGTCAGGTAAAATATAATGATATACAAATAATAAAATTCAATGCAGTAAATAATAATAAACAACAAGGGCACCAAATTTTCCTTTGGATGCAGTCTCCTGGAGAGGGTATCTAAAATTCAGACTTTGCTTGTTTATTCAGATATATATATATATATATTCCAACACTTTCCTCAACAAAAAATATGCCTAAATTTTATCAAAATTAATAAAAGTTAAGCTCATATTTTGCAAAAATTAATTAGAACTGTCCTTTAACTCCCTATACATACACAGTACACGTAACCTTAAAATATATCAAATCCTGTTTGATTTAAAATTGGTAAATTAATTAAAATTTCTAATTTTCTAAATTTAATTAAAATTGCTTGTAAAAAACGGTAAGTCAATCAGTTTATTAAATGTAATGTTATAAATTTGTGAGAGCTAAGTAGTACATTCGAGTAGTCTTATATATACAAGTTTTGGTCAGTCTGTAATTTACCTTGATTAAGCACATACATATTTTTATTTCGTAAGGTAGCTGAATTAATCTTCGATGAACTTTCACTTCAATTTTGTAAAATGCTTAAATATACTTAATAACTTTAATACCGACAAAAAAAACCAAACTGTTTGTGACTTGCAAGAAATCTATGTATACTTTAATAGCTAATTTTCTAAATCTAATCAGCTATAAGAATTAACTTCGAAACAAATAATTTTCTGAATTTTTAAGTGGTAATCTTCTCTGGAAGATCGTTTAACCGCTCTAAATTTTTAATGGATGAGCTTGAAGTAGTCAGGTCTATTCAAGTACAAGAGTGTTTCGAAATTTGAAAGTTCACTGAAAGGAAGGACAATGGGCGCAAGATCTTGTTCCCCAATAAATAAACTCTACGAATCATTTGTGCGTATAAAGGGTTGTCTCGTGTTGTTTGGACGAATCGTCGTATAATGACTTTGAGCAGTAATAAATATCTCTGAAAATGATGTATTACATTAATACTTGAAATGCTGTGCAGTAGTGAATTTAGAGTATTTTTGGTGTATCGAAGTTTTTTAGAATTTATTTAAAGTCGGAAACATCGCCAAAAAATCGACATTTTTTAATTATAAATTACAATCACAATTGATCTAAGTCAAATAAATAAAGTCCAATAACTTACAGTGTATATGTTATATTATAGAAAATAGATAAAGGTAGCTTTAAATTAATTTATTTAAAATCTGTAAGAATTTGGCATGATTCTGAAAATCTTTGTCCTCTTTAAAATGAAGCTCTGAATGTGAATTCCATATTATTTGGTAGATAAAATATCTATTTATACTTTTTAGCAGTGAAACATTTTAAAATTCAGTAAGTTTTCGATCTTTTAAGACTTGCTTAAAAGATTTTGTTAAACGATTTATATATATATATATATATATATATATATATATTTTGTGCGATGAATTTTAAAAATAAATATATTTATTGTTACTAGTTTAGAAGGATCCTAGCTGAACCTCACTGATTGGCAACAAAATAAGAATGTCGCCAACTCGGTGAGATAAACGTACCAAGTTGGCAACTTTACCCCAGAAAGAAAGATTAATCCTTTTAGAAACTGACTTTTACCAGTTACCCAGGAAAAAATTTGACAGAAATCAATAACTTGGTTCTTTAAAAAAACTGTTGAATGAAAAGTTAAGAATGATAAAGTTGATTGGTGTTTCAAGATTTCATAGCTTCTTAGCAGTGAAGTAACGGAGAATATTAGGGTCTCCCTGCAAAGTCAGGTTTTGAGCCCCAAGACAGATCTTATAAAGAGGACTTACTTGGTGTCAGTCAGGCCTTAGGCCCCCTAGAATCCTGCCCTCCCACCGCAATGCGGGGGTGTACGTTACGCCACTGCTTCTTAGTACGAATGTCTGAAATATGGCAAACAGTTATCTTTGACAGAAAAACGTAGCAATCGATTGTTGCAATAGAGCTGCGTAGTAACAAAGGAAGAGAACGACTATTCATGTTTACAAGAGAATGAGAAAAGACCACGTGGTCCATTTAAGTATATGCGATATCTTACGTATCACAAGGTATTTGTTTGGTAGATTGTTTGGTATCATCGATATATTTGGTCTATGATAGGGATGGCGATTCTTTCCTAAAAAGATAGATTTTTAAATCGATTCGAATCGTAACCTGATGAATCGATTCACAAAAAAATCGAGATCTAAAAGATCGATTTCTAAAAAATCATTTTTTTTTCAAGTCGGCATTTACAATGAAAATACAAATCCCTTTTATGAAAAACAAGAAAGATACTATAATATATATAAACGATCTCTTATCAGTAAAATCAGGGAATTTTTTTAGTTCAGGGAAATCGACAATTACATTTAATTTTATTACCATATCAAAGTATAAGGTATAAAAGAAGACATTTATTTTCTAAATGTTTTAGTTACATTAAAAAGTTTAGAAAATAGATAATATAGCTTATATAGTTCCCAATGCTTAATATCTAAACTTTTTCAAAACAACAGTCTGTCAAGTCTACAGGGATCCAAACAGTTCCGCTCATGGCTTGCGATGTTGCCGGCAATCGAAAAAAGGCGCTCACAAGGAACAGATGATCCCACGATACTCATACACATGGCTATTGTGTGAACATGATGATAGAGTTTTTCTGTCCTTGCAGAAAAGTATAGGATCATACTTCAGGTGCACAACTGCCTGAGATAAATAGTGTTTAAATTCTTCGTTTAAGCCCTGACATTACGGTACATTCAACTAATTGTAAATAATTTTATGGTTTTTACCAAACCAGAAAAAAATCGAATGTCGATTTTCTAGGATGAAATATCAATTCCCTGAATCGATTCACTGCTACATATCGATTTAAAAAATCAATTTTTTTGGCCCCAGAAATCGATTCTTCGATTAATAGATCTCAGATCGCCATCCCTAGTCTATGAATGAGTTTATGATAAATGATACAAAGAATTAGTAAAAATGCCGTGGTGGAGGGGAGGATATTTTACCGTGCATGATTGTTGTGGTGAATGAAAGTGTTGCAACTGGTGGACCGAGAGTTATTATAGAGAGCATAGATGAAAATAAATTTAGTAAAATAAAGTATGGAAGGAATTAGCGGGAACAAAAATTGAGTTTTTTTGGTGGTACTGAAAGAGGGACGAATAAATGTTTTTTTTTCCTTGTAGCGGAAAAACTAACGAAAGTAGAGCTACACTGAGAGTGATAAGGAATGAATCCGATTATAATTTTCAAGCTGTGTTGGAAAACTTACAACCACCAGTGGCGTACACAAGAATGGTGTTTGGGGATTCATGCCTCCTCCCATAAACCAACAGATTTTTTATTTTTATCTTAAATATTACGCCTTAGCGTTTTCTCGTCTGCATGTTTTTTTATAATACGAGAAGTTTCTTTAAGCTTCTAATACTTCCCTGCCCGAGGGTATCATCTCTTCGTCCACGTGACCCAGATTTATAAGGATAAATGGTTGACCACTCGAACCTTCCATAATAAATCTAGTTTATTATTATCTCAATCTATATTAATCAATGCAACACAAGTCTTACTAGGAAAACGATCAGGAGTGATACGACGTAATTAACAATTCTTAGCAAATAGCGCATTAAATCCTACTCACTATCTTTATGATGAATTAACCTCCGAATCTTTATCTATAGCCAATTCCTTAACCAGCTAGAGTCCGCTCTATCATTAAACTTTAATAATCAATCGCTTACCGACATCGCACGGCGAACAGCAAACATCTTTATATCCTCATCTTGTATTTTATTAATTTAATATTAATCTTCTATATATCTTATTATTATCTGACTTGATCCAGCTTCTATTTACTTTCTGGCTTCTAACCGACTTCTATATGGCTCCTATTATACTCTCCTGCCTACAGCCGACTTCCTCGCAAATGCAAAAGCTCCAATATGTATAATCATTCACTAATCTGCATATCGCGTTTTCTTCTTAAAAGGGTGGATTGAAATGCTATTCTGGCCCCAAAGATTCCCCAAGAGGATTAGTGAAAGGTGCGATAAAGCCCCGTCACACGCTACTTTTAACTACAGCCAGACTTTGAAGAATCCCAACAACGGCACTCAGATGAATTCACTTGAAGCGGCGGCGCTTAAACGTTTTTTGAAAAATCTCACAACTCGTGTGGAGAGACACTTTGATACACATGCGGAATACATGTAAAGACGGGCTCAGTATCATTCGATGGATAATACAACGTTAAAAAATTGTTCCCACGCCTAGTGGCGTAGCGTGGGTGTTCGCCGCCTAGGACCGACCAGAAATTTGCCGCCTCTCTATTTTAATTATTAGTCAAGAGAATTAATAAAAGTAAGAAAAGTAGCTTAAAATTTTTTTTTCTTAATTAAAAATGCACTATTCGTGTTTTTTTCATAGCAAAATCTTTTATACAACTGTCCCTATCAATATGCATGTCATGTTCAATTGCCAGAATAGATAAATTTGTTAACCTTAACGTGGACATAGTCGATCTTAGATAATTTTTGATTAATTTTAACTTAGAGAAGCTTCTCTCGCCACTGGCATTACTGATGGCAGATGTTAAAAAAAATTCTCAACATTAGGACAATGTTTGGTAATCCATCTTCAAGTATGAACTCAATAATATATTTTAATAAACCCAGAGAGCCGGACCTAATGATTTCTTTTTCCAGCTTGGGTCTGTTGCAGCTACGAAAGTTTGTAGACGTACGCGCTCAAGTTGGAATTCTTCTTTATTAATGTCTTGAGGAGCTTGATCTAAGTTAATTCATCCATGCTCAATATCACTTCAGGCCTCAATAAGTCTATTTTTGCGCTAGATTTTGCAACTATTGGAATCTTTCTCTAATTTCAGCAGTTACTCTGTCTATTGAAAAAAACATTGTTCGCCTCAAGTCATCTTCGTACGATAACTGAATATCTTTACTTCCGTCGCCAAATATATGCTTCCTCCTGATTCGTCTTGGTTCTTCAAAAGGAATTCAAGCTCTTCACATAAAATTTTAGTATATATTAAAGCGTCATCCACAAATTCCTCTCGTTTTGCTTCTAATACGGTCTGTAAAGCACGTATTTTTTTTAGCACATTAATGGATATTTAGTCCATCTGTTTGCAAATAATTTTGAGCATCACAGTATCGGTTGCCAAAATCCTAAGTAACATAAAAACGAATACGATTGCATAGCGACTAATGAACTTCCTGCATCTGTGCGAGTATTAAAGCTTTCACTTGTTTCTGTCAGTTTCGTCGCGTGGGCGCGATTTGGAGTTGGAAATATTTTTTGAATTTTAAATATCACGGTGCTTGCCGCCACCCCTTTTCGTATGCCACCCGGGGACATGGCCCCCTCTGCACCCCCGTCTCACGCTACGCAACTGCTAGTAGGAGGATGGTGGGTGGAGGTCACCCCTCCCCCAAAGACCAACAAATTTTTAAATTTTATCACCGAGAATACTCCTCAGCGCTTTCTCGTCTGCGTGTTTTAAAGAATGTCTCTCCTCCCTTTTTATGAAAAGGTTGCAGTCTGACTTTTAAGAATCTCAACAACGGCACCCACATCAATCCACTTGAAGGAATATCGGCGTCTGAGAGACAATTTGAAACGCATACGGAATACATGTAAAGACCGCTGAGTATCATTCAATGGATGATGCACCTTTCAAAAATGACCCCTGAGCCATCGCAAGTGTATCTATCCTCTGTTAGGACACCATTAGGTGAGATTTCCCCCACTAGATGGCTGCACAAGTCTATCCTGTATAGTGACTTGTAGTTGGAAGATCAATCAAGAAATATAATTATTATTAATTAAGTATAATTTAAAAATAGCACAATAAAAATATTACTGACACACCATATAATTTAAAACAATATTTTTTAATTTTTTAAAAATTTTATTTTTTTGTATTTTAATTTTTTAATAACTTTGATAAGTGTAATTGTCCAATGTAGCAAAAACAGAGCATGGTGTAAAATAAACGTGGTATTCCTGGCTTCTCTTCTGACTATTGATTGCAGATATTGTTTTGAGCGTTCCAGAAATAAAAAGAAATTATAGATGATGGAATTGGACCTCGGCTGATAATTATTTTTATTATTTTCAACGCAACCTTAAATTTAATTAAATTATATTCAATTATCGGGATCACAAAAAATAAGTGAACCGATAGGTAAGAATTCCTCCGTTAGAGAAAGAGCATTCCTTAAAAGTAATCAGAGCAATTTTTAAACTTCTTGAAATATTCCTAATTTTAGCAAAAAGCTAAATCGGTTTAAGATATATTTTCTTCGATACCTCCTCTGCACTCATTCGAAAAACATTTTCTTTCTTTTCTTCCTGTAACCATTTCAAAACCGCACGATTTGGCGACTAAAAAATCAGTGGGTTTAACAAGGACTTAACCATTAGTTTATCTCTGCATTGTTAGTTAACCTTCTGCGGAACTTGTTAGAGACAGGAGTGAGAATGTGCAGCGATTGACTTTTGTCAAGGGTTTTAATTACCCTCTTATTTATTTTTCACTGCAGATCGGGAAGAGTGTCAATTCGAAATCTAGCTTGTGCTGCCATCTACATGTTTCAAATACATCTACTGGAACTTTTTTTCTCATTTTAATGAGTTATATAAAATTTCAAACTTAATTTTCTCATTGTGAATCATCATAATAATAAATTTAATTCCCATATTCTAGCCTTTTAAAGATTTCATGAATAACACTTCACTTTTTAAAGAAATTTTAAATTATATTCTTGAAAGGTTTTCTTAGTAATTCAACTTAAATATCAATACAATGGAAAACAGAAATTGAAATAAATGCATCTATTTTCATAATAAAAATTCTCGTTATTATAATCCAAGGAAGAATCTTAAACAAAGTTCATACGCAAAGGACCTTAATGTATCATCACATTTTTACCTTTGTATTGTTAGCAATAAATTAGTTTTGAAAATCTCTCCTCAGTTAAAAATAGTAATTCAAGTTCTGGATGACTTTTTAAATAAAAATAATAACAATAATAAAATTTTCCAAAAAAATTATTTTTAGGACCTGATAAAATTTAATTTAATTTAAAATATTAAATGTGTGATTGTGTTTTTTTTTCATTAAGGTAATTATTTTCCTCATTTTATGGAACAACAATAATTATAAAACATGCATGAAGTAAATACACAGTATGTATAGGATTTTTAATAGAATTTTCCATCAAATTATTACTCTTTCTACAAATTTTATAACTTTTTAACTTTAGATTATATTTGTCTCGACTGAGGATTTAGTTTAAAAAGTACTCAGTAGATGGCTGCTTATGTTGGCTGATACACAAAGTCTCGTCCCCAAATGAATTTTTCCCTCCTGAGATAATTTCCACTGCCTTTGGAAATATCACTAACCATCAAATCATTTAAGAAAATCGACACGATAAGCATTATTAAACTAAAATATTTCTGTGATTTTTTTAAAAAAAATCTTGTCGTTTCTAAATTTAAATGTAGAATAATGAATGAGAAGTTGAACAAAGATATCAACAAAAGCAACTCTAAGATATTATCTTCTGAAAAAAGAATTGACCAGATCTGAAAATTATTTAAGATATCCGAAAACTTTCGCGGATAACTTTTTCAAAATGTAGCATATTTAATCATTATAAAAGCTTCTTTGAGAGAGAATCAATACCAATAAATACTAATATTTAACTATAGATAAAAAACAATATTTTTAACAAATTATCTAAATTTTACAAAAATCACAATTACAAGAGAAATTTTAGCAATATTTTTGAAAAACTTCAAGGCAATTTGAGAAAAAGTACTAAACATATATAAGTAAAAGTATTACTAAAAAACGAAGTAGATGCAGTTATTTAGAGAATGTACTAAAATTTTCATGTTTTATTAAAATTTGAAAATTTTAGAGCTGATTGAGAAAACATTATAAGAAATGTTTTGAAAAACAAAGAAATGAGTATTATTTAAATAATTGGCCATAACTCAAAAAATATTTTAGTACGTTCTCTGGAAAATAATGTAAATATCAAGTCCAAGAAGTTTTATAGAAGTACATTTATAACATTTTGAGTTATCAGACTCGCCATGATAGATTTTGAACAATTTAAATGCTCACTTCTGGTAAACCAAAGACCCACTTCCGGTTTTTCTAATTTTATAAAACGTTTCTCTTTCTTAACTTGGCTTCTAAGTAACGTAGAAACAGAACAAAGTATGTTTTTTAAACCAAAAAAGATCCCTCTATTCAATAAAATAAAAAACAAAAATATTTGTTTTGACCGAATTTGGTCATTTTCAACGTGTACATTGTATTATTGAGAAATATCAACTTTCTTTTTAACGTTTGAAGTTATTTTCATAACAGAATTTCCTTTGAATTGCTTTTATTTGCTTATAATGTTCTATTCCTGGATAAACAATTCTAGCAAACTGAATTCACCGAAAGTCTTATTTTATAAAAATATGATTCTGTTCGTATAGCAAAAGGAATATGGAGTGAGAAGATTGTTTTTTCATAAACACAGTTATTTAATTTTCAATTAAAGCTTTTCGCATAACAGTTTCAAATTTAATTTTTTTTTCTGCATAAAATTTTAACTAAACAGGTTTTTAATTATTTGAATAAATAGGCCTTTATGTTTTTTTAATTTGAAATCTCTAAAGTGACAGTTAGATGCTAAACATTAGGATTATAGTTTGATAAGAAGATATGTAAAAATATATGCTATGACTTATATCTTAAAAATAATTTGTAGGTTCGTTAGATATTTTATGAATACAGTTGATTGTTAATAAATGGAAAAAGAGAGGGATTTTTACTTTCTAAGGTTTTGAAAACACTATTGATAAGCAAAATCGAATGTTTTAATAGTACTAAATTTTATTCCTCTTAATACTAATTCTAATTCATTTTTTTTTCTTTTTATGCGTTACTCTTACTTGAAAAAAAAAGAAAAATGATTAATGATTGCATAATATTCAAAAAGTTTCTTTCTAAAAAATGTGCCGCTGGTCCAAAATATATTTAATGCTATTTTGAATTCAAATATCTATGTTATTTATTTATTCGATTTAAAGTGTTTCAGTTATTTAGAACATAATGAATTGTTTTAATCCTTAATTCCTAAAATTATATTAAGTATACTTGACTGCATGAAATGCATACGAGATAAATAAAAACCAAAAAATTATAATCGTAACAAAATGATAAAAATTTGTTGGAAAAAACACACAAACTCACACAACGATTTGAACAATGACATTTTTTAGAGAAAAACTTTCAGGGATACATTTCCTTTCAAAGTGGTATTTTAGCTTGGCATTTAAGTTTTTAAAACATCCAATTACTTTAAATAATTAGTTATGGTTTTAAAAATATTAATTTGCTTAGTTTCAGTGATATTACCAGGGCTTCGAACCTTAACTGAATCGAAAAATAAATAAATAATAAAAAATAGCGGTTTATTTCGGTTCGATAATCTTCTCTGTCTGTGTTCTGTCATTTTGTTACTGTAACCAATTTATCAATATTTTCTAATTTAACGTCAACCATATAATGATCATCATCACATGTATATTGTTTCTCTGTACCAATTAAAAAAAGAATAAAATCTTCTAAATTTTCATAGAATTACGTTTTTGCTTATGATATAACTGTTTTTTTTTAGTACAAATAAGAATATACATAAAATAAAATTATTCAGTCGGAACTGAATGGAAAACCGTTATTTTTGACAGAACGAAAACTAAATCTGAACCGATATATTTTTTTCTGGGTGAACCAGAACGAAAAAATAATGGTTTGAAGTCCTGGGTAATACAGTAACAACTCTGCTATTGAGCATTTTATAGGTTAAATGATTAAGCTTAGGTGTTTGTATTAGAGAGATAGAAGGGAAGTTTATTCTATATTAAATACCAAATTTCATTCTCCTTATTTTTGAAAAATTTGTACTTGAACGGTGACAATATTGATATATATCCATGTGATTTAATCTCTAGTACGATTTAATCTCTCGATTCAATGGAGTATTTGCACGACATGCAGGCGCCAAGTAAGTAATCACGTTATTCCGTTTTCAGTATCCACACGTGTTTATTCATAACGTGGGTTTTCCTATATGTATGTTGATGACATTCTTGTGTCTTAATTTTATCTAATTAAAAATATGTGATATCATTGTATTTTTTGCATTATTCTAGAATATATAGTTGTTAGGAAATATTTTCAACAACTCTCTTTCATTTTATTTTTGTTTTATTCTAATTTATTTATCTAATTAGGTATTCGTCTGCTTCGTTAGTTTTATCTGGTTAGTGTTGGCTGAGATATTTATTTATAGTTCTTGATACACTTAGATATAGTTATTAATTAATTTTGACTTAATCTTTTTTTTTATCATCCCTCGTAATTATAGATATTTTTTTTAGTGATTTTATAGATGCATCTGTTTTACAATGGAAAGCTTTTTACAGGAGTTTGGTACATAAAATATTTTAGTTGATAGGGAAGTATTTGATTCATCTGATGAAAATTAAATTTTTACAACTTCGTGATTGCATATTTTATAATAGTATGATTGACCAGTGTCATATATTTAAAATGATCCTGTGATTTTGTGGTTTGATTTGTCAATCAAGTTCTTAAATGGTTTTTTTTTGTACTTGTATACTAATAGCTGGTGTACCCGTTCTTCACACAGGTGTGAATTTATATATATCGAAAATGTTATGCACGACTTTTCTCATTTTTTCCCTGTACTTCCGTATATATTTAGAGATGAAAAAAGTAGCAATTTTCTATAAAATATATTATATTTACATCAAGTTTGCCTACCTACACTTAAAGTTCTAATGAATATTTTATTTAATTGTCGATCAGCTATTTGATAAAAATGAATCTTATTTTTACAATATGTTGCATATAAATACTTTACAATATTATGAAGCAATTGAAGATGTTTGAAATTATTCTAGTAAAATAACAATCTCCATCTTTGACTGTCTGATTTATTTACTAATTATCCTTTAAAAGAGTTTCGAAATTTTTTTAGGAATGACTTAAGTTAATAAAAGAAAATACTATACTATTTCACTATTAAGTTAAAAAAATTACTTATATTAATGTATAATTTATAGGAATTCTTAAATTTATATATATATATATATATATATATATATATATATATATATATATAATGTGATTATCCATTATTACGAGTTATTGAATTTTACATAAAATGCATAATAAGGGTCGCCCTTTAGGGGGAGAGCAGCGGATGCTATGCACTGACGCCCCAGCATGATCAAAAACTAAAATGCATTCTTTCACATGAAAACTTGACATTTCTTTACAAAATATAAATTTATCGTAAACA
Organism: Trichonephila clavipes; assembly: GCA_019973935.1. Lineage (NCBI taxonomy): Eukaryota > Metazoa > Arthropoda > Arachnida > Araneae > Nephilidae > Trichonephila > Trichonephila clavipes. Next base: position 90,111 of record BMAU01001360.1, on the reverse strand, counting down.
TTGTTAGTGTAGATCTCTGAATTTCAACAATCTGCAGACTATTGATTCACAAAATGAGGAATATAACAATAGGTTTCAAATTCTGAACTCTACACATCAGATTACATTTAGAATGGGAAAAATCTTTTCAAAATGTTATGTTCCACATTAACTTAAGCCATGTAATATGAAATTAAGAACCAATTAATAGGTTCGTGTAAGTTTCAGAAAATAAAATAAAATGTGGAACGCATACATATGATGCGTCAACATAGGGCAATAAATGAATATTATATTCTCTCATCCCACCTCTTATCTTATAATAAGAATGCGCAATCTGCAAGATTTACAGGAGGCTATAATGGGTGTTCTGTTTGCCATGTTCAATTATTGATGAAATAAAGTTTATATAAATAAGGAAATGTAACAACTCAAATTGATATTTCAAAGAGTTGTACATGTGATTCTATTTTTAGCATTTCATAATCTCCCCCTTTGTGGATACTATGAAATAATAGGAACAGCTAATAATGGAAATTTTTTCAGTTTAAAAGAATTATGAAGTAAACATGATCCTGTGTTAAAATACATGTCAACAAAATAAAAAAACCCCTTAAAATAGAATTGGGCATCACTTAGCAAGTTACAAAAAAAAAAAAAAAAAAAAAAAAAAAAAAAAAAAAACCTGATAGAAGAATTTAGGTGTTACTTCTATAGCACTGCAATATTGCGCAAAGAGAAGATAGATTTAGACGTATACCAAATATTAATTCCGATTTCAAAACCTGAGAACAACATGAAACAGAAAAAAAAAAGTTCCAAGACTTTTTGTAAAGTTTTACAACAAAGATGTAGATGAAATCAGTTAGAAACAAAATTTGATTTTGAATGAAAATAACACACGATACATACCAAATAGTTAAAATGAGTTATTTCTACACACACACACACGTATTAACTGTTTTAATACTTTCCTCTTAAGATGCAGTTAAGATGCTGAGAGCTGGTTCAGCATATTAAAATTAATAAAATTTTGCATTCAATCATGCATGTGTACAGAAAGCTTAAATGCACTTGCTAAATTAAGCATCGAAAAAAAATGCAAAAAGGTGTAATTTTTCTGAAAATAACACGCAATAAATAAGCATGGGTAAGCGACACTTGGATCACAAATTAAAATTAATGCGAGTATGAACCATATTAAAAATGCTCATTATAATTTTCAATAACGCATTCAATATTTTTTTCTTCATATAAAGTGCCTATAACATGTTGATCTAATTTTTTTAAAATTATACAATATTAAGGGATGTATCATCAGAAAAGGTGCAGTAAGTTTCAGAAATGCAATTTAATTATCCGCAGTTTTAAAAATATTTTTCTTCTTATTGATTAACATACGATTTATCTATAAATAGATGATTCCAAAATACCTGTAAAAAAGTTTACTTGTTTAAACCATTGTTTACCTGGTATTAGAGAGTTAATACGAAAGTTTTTGATTAATAAATATTTATGCATTGATGCAATTTTACTTTTATAGCACAATGAATTGTAAATTAGATTGAAAGACTACAATATATATATAAATTAATAGTCGCATAAAATATCCATTCACAATTAAATTAAAAATTTATCTGAAAATTAAATGATGAATAACACTATTTAAAAATATGTGAATTTAAAACAAAAAATCAAAAGATTGTTACGTTAGACATTCCACAAACTTTTCAGGTTACAAAAGTAATTGAATATATTTCTGCCGTAGCATTGAAAAATAAGAATTTTTAAAACAAGAAAAAATGTACAACCAGACCTAACAAATAATTTCCAGTAATTGAGTTGTTTTTATTTTTTAAATTGGCGAAAGTCACTTTATTTTTAAAACTAAAAAGTACCTTTTTTCAAAAAAAAAAAAAAAAAAAAAATTTGGATAGAGTAAAAGTAAAAATAATTTTTTTTAATGCTTTATCAAATTATATTAAGTTGATTCTGAAAGCAGAAAGTCAGTTTGACCAGCTATTATTTCACTACTTAAAAAATTAAGAATTTAAGTTTTTCAAACTCATAAAATGCTCAATTTTTAAAAATTTTTAGTCGTTTTAAGCGATTAGTGTTCATAGATTAAATCATATTCGAGTAATAATTTTATAAGTAAATGCTGAGTGAGATTTCTGTTATAAAACACTTTCTAGATGGGGATAAAAAAAACATTAATAGAGCTAAAATTAATTTATTTCATCAATTCAGAAATAGATTATTATCATAAGTGTTTTATTTTTTTTTAATGAGAAAGCAAAATAGCTGCACACAATACATTGCATAATCTTCTGTGAACTTTGTATACATACTTATGTTAATATTATATGTATGGTTATTTAAAAGTATATTCTAGTGCTAGTTTTATATAAAGTACTGAATTACTTTTGTTACTTTATTTTGAAGATTTATAACATGAGTAAAACTTAAGTTTACCAAAATATTTAACCATTGAAGTATTTTCTAAGTAACTTATATTTTAAAACTTGACTTAAACTTAGCAAAGATTTACCCAGAAGTACTTACATTTCAGTAGAAGTGGAGGGCTTGCTTCTTTCCAGAATCCTTCGAGAAGGACTTTTTGAAAAGATGAAAAAAGGTTGGAAATGATCCAGGTTTTAAGTGCCTGCAATTAATAAAATTTAGGTATTCGAAACATTTCTCTTCGAAATTATCTGAACATAGTACAAAAGAAGAAGGTACGAATTCTTCCCGCCTAATCTTTGCTATCCATGTTTTTAATAAATTTGGATTTTTTAAAGGAAATTAGAAGAACGTTTTATTTCTACAATTGCCTTTCTGTTTTGATGTTATTGCATCCATATGCTGCACAGTATGTCATTTCTGAATGTAAAAAAAGAATAATTAACTGTACGAGTTTAAGAGGAAGATAGTCGTAAACAAATGACGCCGATTGCATGTGATCGTGACGTCACATAAATTTAGTCCAGTGGCGCACACAAGGGGGGTCCTGGGGTCCGGACCATTATAATTCTAAGTATATAGTACGTAAAATTTAATAAAGTTTTTGTTATTAATGATTAATTTTATTAATTAATGCTAATTATTTATTCAATAATTAGATTTTTACTATGTTTTGTTCCCGAAAATCGACAAAAAAGGAGCATAATACAAGAATGGTGAACTTTCGACCCCGCCCCCTTTGAAAAATTCCTGTGTGCGCTACTGATTTAGTCCATTGACAAAAATCGGTCAAACAATCAAATCTAATTTTTTTAGTTCATATTATTTTTTATATACTTTTCTACAAACTCACAAAATTTGAAAGCTCTAAATTTCAAAAGCGCAAAAGGTTTATTTTTATTCACATTCCAATGGCAAATCAAAATTTTAAATTGACTTATCCCAGAAAGATAAAATAACTACTTTTTCTTCATTTAAAATGCTAAAGCTTTTTTTCTATTGTACTTATTACTTGGAAATTTTTTTCACTTGTTGCTAATAAATAAAACATGGAACAAAAGTTGGTATGCATTTTTCAATCAAAGCAATACTTATTTTTTTAAAAAATAATTGAAGTTAGAGTTTACACATTTTTTAAGAAATTTTCAATAAGCACTCATAATAAGAAGTATTGTACGAATACCAATTATGTTATAAAACCCATACCAACTTTTGTTATAAAGGGTGTTTTTTTTAGAGGTATAGAACTTTAAATTGCAATAAAACAACGATGTATTATTCGATTGACATGAATTTTTTTTATTCGAAAGATAAGCTTGTGGCATTACATTTTAAATATGATTTTTGGCATATGACTGCCACGGCTGGCTCGGATGTAGTCCAATCTGGACGTCCAATTTTCGATGACTTTTTCCAACATTTGTGGCCGTATATCGGCAATAACACGGCTAATGTTGTCTTCCAAATGGTCAAGCGATTGTGGCTTATCCGCATAGACCAATGACTTTACATAGCCCCACAGAAAATAGTCTAGCGGTGTTAAATCACAAGATCTCGGAGGCCAATTCGCAGGTCCAAAACGTGAAATTAGGCGGTCACCAAACGTGTCTTTCAATAAATCGATTGTGGCACGAGCTATGTGACATGTTGCGCCGTCTTGTTGGAACCACAGCTCCTGAACATCATGATTGTTCAATTCAGGAAGGAAAAAGTTAGTAATCATGGCTCTATACCGATCACCATTGACTGTAACGTTGTGGCCTTCATCGTTTTTGAAGAAGGATTCCACCAGCCCATAAAGCGCACCAAACTGTCAATTTTTCTGGATGTAACGGTGTTTCGACATGCACTTGTGGATTAGCTTCACTCCAAATGCGGCAGTTTTGTTTGTTGACGTAGCCATTCAACCAGAAGTGCGCTTCATCGCTAAACAAAATTCGCTTTTGAAAATCGGGAACAACGGCAATCTCGTTTTGGGCCCATTCGACGAATCTACGCCTTGCTTGATCATATTTAAAATGTAATGCCACAAGATTATCTTTCGAATAAAAAAAATTCATGTCAATCGAATAATACATCGTTGTTTTATTGCAATTTAAAGTTCTATATCTCTAAAAAAACACCCTTTAGATAGTTTAATGTACTTGTAAATCAAATTTTACATATGTACGTCAATTTTTGTAGGAGGAGTAGCATTTTAAAATCACTTCATAAGTTTCCAAGTTTTTCCCTTAAAAAAATTAAATAGTTAGCTTTTTATGAAATTTTGAGCACAAAATCTGTTTTACATCATACATACACATAGGTGCAACAAAAAAATTATGAAAATCATTAAATTAAAAAATTGTGTGTAAATCGTACCATGTCCCCTTAAAAAATAATAAGTAACAAAAAGGAACTGATTTGCTCTTTTAAATGTACTAATCCAGAAATTAGTATATTTGTAAGCTACATTTGATAGTTTTTTTTTTGTGGTACCATGTTATAAGCTTCTGATAAAACTTCTAAAATTGAAAATCATTTGAAAAATAATGGTCAAATAATACTTAAATTACTCTCCTTTTTTGAAACAAAATTCGTAAGTAAAACTTTTTATATTTCAATTCTAGAATACGAAAATATAATATCCCTAGATTTTTGTGAAAATTTTTGAATAGTTAAATAATTTTTTTTTATTTCCTTTTTTTCAAAAGGAAAAAAAATGCTTCTAACAAATTGTTTATTTATTTTTCTAAAATCTTCAAAAGAATTAAAAGCATGTGAAATTTTATTTGCAAGTAGCATTCTGCTTAGCAGATTACTCAATCCCTACTTTAAAGAAAATCTTTTCGTAACTGTCGAAGATAAGAATAATTTACAAGCTCTGAAGCTGGTACATCCTCACACAAATTAATCAACGGAATCTTTATAACCCCAATAGAAGGGTAGTCTGGTTTCGAGAACGCATTATTTTTTGCTAAAAAAGCTAACCTCAAGGAACGTACCTTTCACATCCTTTAACTCATTTCGTCAGGAAAAGTTTTTCACAAGAAATCTTTCAAGCACTGCAGTTCCTAGTAAAATACTTTTTGTTTAATGACCAATTCATCGGATATTGAAAGGTTTGGGAAAGTTAAACCTGTCACTTTTAGGTACTATCGCGATACGGTACCCAACATTTATGGCGTGCACTTTCACACCATAAACTGACCAATTTTATGCCTTCGTTTTTCTTTGGTTGTTTAGCCGACAACTGCTAAGAATAATAGGGACGAGCTATTTGAGCCGTTTTTGGCTACCGCATTTGTTGAATTTTCTTCAGTGAAAGAAGATGTCTTTATATTCCCTTCAAAACTTTGGGAGTGACCGTATCGTGGCCTCGGGATATTTAAATGGTTCTATAGTGCACACCAACTATAGTGTATCGCTCTCTCTATCTCCATGAAACTATTGCCCTTTGTCGGTGTTGACACAAAAAGGTGCCGATTTCGGGTGCTTTCAAGTTTTATGGCGGCATTAAATTTGTTTTTTTCGGAATGAACACTTCTTTTCCAAATTCCCATCATTAAGGCTACTTTTTTATGTTTGGGAGGGTAGGGTTTTTTTCCTTAGGATTGCTGGGGATTGCAAATGCTAAAGATAAAATTAAGAGTGTGTGGGTGCCATATTTTGGGGGCTTCAACTCTAAAACAATGCTCCCTAAACTTTTTTAACTCATGGACCCCTTTTTTATAGTTAAAACTTGCCCACGGACCCCTTTTTAAAGTCAAAACTTTTCCAAGGACCCCCAAGTGAAAAAGCTACATGAATGCATAGTATAAAAATTACAAATTTGAAAAAAACATTTCGTTGAAGAATTATTTATTGAAATCATAACTTTTGCTTAAAATAAAATTTAAAAAAAATTAATGACTGGGATGAATTTGATGAGATGTTATGAGTGTATTTATGTCCTTCTCAATGTTTGTGAAAATCACCATGAGCCTAATTTTTAGTCGGTTTATTTATTTATTATAAACACCTTTTTATAAGCTTCACTTATATGTAACGGAATATTAGAATTCAGCCTTTTCCCACTTTAAAAGGTCAGATTAATTTGAAATTTTGCTCACTTGTCCAGGATCGATGACATCACAATAATTTCATAATTTTGTTCCATTGTCCTGATCAGGATCATCAGGACTAACGATTTTCCATTTTCAGATCCCATCCCGTATCTGGCGACTAATTCCAGATCCCATTTCCAGACATGGCGACTAAAAGATTAAGTTAAACAACCTAATTCGATTACCTATAAAAGGGCGTTTTTTTGTTTCTTCAAGCTATAATTTATTTTTGTGATGAGTTTTTTCAAGGCACTGAATCTACGTTCTACCAAATTAGAATACGGAAAAAGTAGTTAACAATTTTTGCACAATAACCCATAACGCAGGATATAAAATTGGGATCTGTTTTTATAACAATAATTCACGGTATCCTTGTTCAAATAGTGGTTTAAGTCCCTCTTTTGTGGATATTTCAAGATCTTATATTAGTATGGATTCATATGTGTTTGGGACCTGAGTTAGTCCACGTGCAAAAAGGTTCAACACCCAGTCGGGAATATCCAAGTGAATTATTGCTATTTATTTAAATTTCTATAAAAATAAAAATGTGGATCAAAATTCTTTAAATTTTATATTAAACCTTGCGCGGACCCCTTGATGTTGTTCAAGGACCCCCAAATCAATTTTAATTTTCCACGGACCTCCTGAATAATATTAGGGACCACTGATCTATAACATATTTTTGAAATTATATACATGCTTTAACACAGTGCTTCTCAAACTTTCAATACTGGCGCCCCCCTTTTCGATCACAATTTTTATCGCGCCCCCCTTATACATTAATAATGTACTGAATGCAATAATAATGCACTTTGACGCTAAAGCTGCAATAGGCGATCTTAATTATAAACCATATAAATTAGTAACATAAGTATTAAATTTTGTATACTATTTTTAAGCAAAAATAAATAAATAAAATAATAGGATAATTATTATGTTAATTTTCCTTTCTCTAATTTTTAAATTGAACATATTGCAAAATCTCGTGGCTGCTTAGAAGACAAAATATAGATATCTGCTAAATATAGAAAAAGAATTTAGAGGGTCAATTTTTCTAATCATAAGCATTCCTTACAAAAACTTTGCCCATGGAAGTCGTTAATACTTATTAAACTTGTTCTTAATTTAGTATTAATTAAGAGGACTTGGTACCCCTAAAATCACAAACCTATCGTTTTTTAAATTTTCATTTAATCTTATTCTTTGCATTATTATCTTTCGATTGATATATCACTTGTGCATGCCGGAAAGTTAAAAGTTGAATAAAACTTCATTTGAAAACAAATTAGGCGATTCAGCCACGACCCCTTTTTGAAAAAAAAAAGCTAAAAAAAGCGTTTTGATAAAAAAAATCCAATTTATAAAGATAAATAATAACATTAAAAAAAGAATGTGCATTATATAAAGCAGAATATTTCCGAGGCAATACGTACAATCATTTTTTTTTCTTTGTGAAATGTGTGCAAGTAAAATTTTTAAATTAAGGCATTTTATATTAATAATTTTATATATAATTACAGTTCTTATTCCTGATATATTTTTCATACAAATGTAATACTTTAATATTATAAGAACAACAGCTAAAATTTCTGTCGTGACAGAAAATTTTTTTTTTAACGTTTTTCTTGAATTTTCTTGTGCAATTAGTACTCACTAAAAGTTGATCATTTATAAAAATGTGTGGGTTGAAAAAATATGAAAAGGCAATTATTTTAAAGAAAAATGTATAGCTAATATCTTAAAGTGGTATTTTAATTTTAATTAAGCTTATAATAATTATTTTTTCAGAATTATAAACTTTAAAGTGTTTTTTCTCATTTTGTGTTTTTCGAAACCTTAGTGCATTCAAAATGCTACTCCTTCGACAATTACTTACCAATCACTTCCATTTTTTTCCTGCGTGTTAAAAATAAAGCATGTAATAAAAGTAGGGATCCGTTTTGCTATAAACTGAATACTTTAAAAAAAATAAATAAAATGTAAGACACATGTTGGCTTTTTCATTGATTTTTAGCCTTTATATCAGCATTTTATTTTTTTTCTCGAAAACGAATAAAGTTATTCTAAAATCGATCCCTACAGTTGTTTAGAACATCCATAAGAATATTATAAAAAAAAATTCAGGTCAAAAAATTAATTTTTACAAAAGGAGTAAGATTTTAAAATTTTCCCAATTTTCTTCAAAAAATTTAAATTTTTAAAATTGTGTGAATATATGAAAATTTTCAACTTGTATCATTTTCTTGAACAGAAACATTGTATAAAATGCTAAAATATAATTTTTAAATACGTAAATAAAGATATCTGCTCAAAGGGTACCAAGTCCTCTTAATTAGTTATAAAATACTCTGTGCAGCACTGATACATTTAAAGTATACCGGCTGAAGCGCCCGCTCTTCGCCCGAGTTCATTTGTAAGAAAATAAAACATTATTGATATAATAGCTGAATTGTAAGGAGAGCAAAGCCAAGTGCTCGACAATGTTTACAAAAATGTAAAATGATCTTTTTAAAATGGTTGCTCACATTATACTTAGTTTTAAGCGAATTGTAATTGTAAGCCTCACAGAATAAGCATTTATAATTTATGTTAAATAATAAACAATAATATAAATTTTCGATGAAGAATAATTGCATTATTTTTAATATTTAAAGCGAAAAGACTTCAACATGTTTTAACCCCGGAGCAGGCACGCCCTCGATACGGTCGAGCGGGGTTATTAAGTCACCCCAATCTTTTTTTTATAATTATTTTATTGTACACGATACAAATCATGAATCCAGTGAATAATTTAATTAAGAGAAAGTTTACTTACCTACTTTGAAGAACTTTTCAGTTTTTCTTTGGTAACAAATAAAGTTTTGCCAGAATTAACGATTTCGTAATCTGTGTGTCCCGCGTGACCACTTCCGGGTAAAAATTGTATTCATTATTATAATATGTATGTTACTGCTAAAATAATTGTGTAAAACGTATTTTTGCATGGAAAAAAGCGCAACATAGAAATGCATTACTTACAACTTCCCTAAATGAGAAACAAACACGTAAGATTGGGGTCAAAATTAACTGTACCAATAACTTAGAAGGTCATACAGATTATTCAAAAATAATGACAGTGATGAATTTTTTTATGTTCCTAAATTTGTTCGATTCTGGGGTATCTGTTTTTTCTCTGAAAGAGTTGTATGTTAGGCTTAAAAAGAAAGCGTAGTAAAAAAATCTTTCATCATGGAGATTACAGCAAATCAAATAAAAGTTTTTTTATTTGGTTATAGGATCAATTGATTTTTGATTTAATATTAACGTCGCACTGTTCAGCTACTCGAGGGCTTTTGGCGACGGACCACGTAATTTTGAACCATGGTCAAGTGACGTGGACGACACCTGAGCTGGCACCCCTTTCTCCTAACTACCACACTACACCAACGGGAGGACATTTCAGCTCTCGACAGATTTAACGTGCATCGCTGCCCTACACGGCGGGTTTTTAGTGGTACTGGGCTCGAACACGTGACAAGGCAAGCCACGGTCCGATACCTATACCACTCGGCTACCGCGGCCACGGTTATAGGATCAAAGATAGCTAATTGGGTATTGAAGAAGTTTTTATTTTTGATGACTTAATATCGCGTGCCTATAAATTATATCTGAGTATTATGTCTGAAAGTATTTTGTTTTAATTCATTCCAGTAAATTAATTATTTTTAAATCTTCTATTTTCGATATGCTCGCGCCCCCCTCGTAAGGTTATCGCGCTCCCCAGGGGGCGCGCCTCACAGTTTGAGAAACACTGCTTTAACAATTTACTGAAAAATTAAACTTAATTCGTTTGGTTGCATTTTTCATTAGACATGGCATTTTCAAAAATAATCTGTTTTAATTACATCACAAAATTTATTACAAGAATGTTCTGAATTAATTTTAACATTTAGCAGACATTTAAAAAAAGCCCTTAATTCTTAGTCAATTCTTTTTTCTAAAAACCAAACGTTCTTCCTAATTGAAAGATTCTCTCTCATCTGGAACAGATGTTTCTGGAAAGGACATCGTAAACTCAATCATTTTAGAAAATACAATCGGACCCCGATTTAACGAATTTACTGATTAAATGAATTTTTCTCTTTGTCCGATTAAAATGAAGACAAACCTCTCGATTTATTGTTTAATAAACCCCGAAATAATGAATTATTCCAGCAGCTGGAAATTTTTTTTATTGGTTTGTGTTATAAAAAATTAGATTTTTTTTCCAAATGACATATCCTTTTTGTCTGGAACAGAAAAACTTTTCTTGTAGGCAGCAAATTTCAAAGGGAAATGGTGAAGATCTTATTAGATTTTACGGGTGCATATGAGTCACGAGTGTAACCTGTCGTGTGAGTCTTGAGTAGGATGGGAAACTCCTTTCTTCTCTTATCCCAATCTCCAACGCAGGTATAATTTTCAGATTTTAACGATTATGACACTTTTGATGACGGACTGCTTATCTGTGCAACTGAACTTGAGAAAACTGTCGATTTATTGCAGCCAATGAATAGCGATTCTGATACAGGAATTGATAATAAAATTTCTACCAAAACACTGATACATTTTCTAACGTTTTACATTGTTTGGAAACTGTAAAAACATACCTCTTTCTTATGCAGCAGAATGTAAATGTGTGTGTGTGTGTGATGCAATATATTTCTTCTCTGCAAAAAGTCGGAAAAAAGAACTCTTTCGAATCAGGAATCAAAAAGGCTAGTCATCTCTCCCTATCTCTTTCTCTATCTCTCTCAGTCAGTATTTTAAAATTTCAAAATTTCAAATTAATTACTCCATAATAATTCACTAATAAGTACTTTTGTTGAACAAAAAGTGTGTAATCTCTAACTATGGATATTTCCCACATATTTCACACCAGTGTTTCTCAAACTTTCAACATTTTTGACACAATTTTCTGTCATAATTTTCATCACCCTCTCCCCCGTACAACCATGTATTGGATGCAATACACAGTTGGTGTAATTAAAGTCGCAAAGCTACAAAGCGACTTTAATTGCAAACCATACAATCTATCAAGATAAGTATTAAATTTTGTATATGACAAGTCCGTGGGAGGCACAAGTAATTATTAAACTTGTTTTCTATTTAATATTGCTAAATTAATTAAAAAATACATTGTACAGTATTGATACATTTGTAAGTATATTATATCAGTGTAAATGTATATTTCATTTTTCTTGTTATGCCAGAATGTATTTTGTTTTGCTTCCTTTCAGTAAATTAATATTTTATTTTTGACTTTTCAATATGCTCACTCCCTTACGAATATCTGACCCCTTAGAGGGTGCGCCCACAGTTTGAAAAACGCTGGTCTAAGCTATCATACTGCTATATTTAACCGGCACATGCAGTTATAGCTTTTATTTATATAATTCGAAAATAGGACATCATGATAAAGAAATATAATGATACAATAGAAGTCTGATTTATACTACACCCTCAAATTTTCTCTCTCTTTCTCTTGAATTATAATGCTCTAAAAAGACTAATCCAATCCCAAACCATCGAATTATTTCCAAGAGGAAACTAGAAATCCATCTTCCTAGCAAGAAATAGAGACATTACATTTTTCTACCAGTCATTATTAACAATTCTTTCTCCCTGTCACAGGAGAAAATTCTTGCCCCCCCTCTTCTCTATTCCCGAGGAATTTATGGCAGTGACAAAAACCGAATCAAAATACCGGTAACGCAGACCTGTTCCAGAAAAAGTATTGTCGCGTAATCGGTTCGGCCTTACAACAACTCTCGTCCTGAATGAGTCCTTTTAGAACCTTTTTTCCGATCCATCATCCCCTTGGGCTATTGGCGCGTGTCGAATCGCTTGTAATAGAAGTAATAATAAATTGCAATACCTCTCCCAAGAGATGTCGCTGTGGTATTCGCCACAACGGAACAATTTGGTCACACTTCGTTTTTAGGAACGTCTTGGACATTTCCCCCCTTTTCTTCTGAAATAAGGTGTAGGGTGGTGGAAGTATGAAACGTACCGTGGAATGTGTTGTCGTTTATACGTTTGTGCAACACTGATCTCGCAATGGATCTAAATAATGTAGTTTTCTAAAAGTTTATTGGGTAATATAAAACTCTCAGTAGCGAACCCCTTTGCGATCCACCAGACACCCTTGCGGAAGGGTGATCGTCTGTAACCGACGGTTTGACATTGCAAATTTTGATAGAGTAACACTTCGTGTAGCTATATTTTATTCTGAAGTCACGATTAAATACAATTAAATTAAGATTATTAAATCAAAACAGTCTAAAATACAAACAATTAACGTCCTCCCCCTCAGCGGGCCGCGGTAAAATTAACAAACTTTGACCGGTCTGCGGCGATAAAAAGGTTGGGGAACACTGCTATAAATTAGCACAAATGATAAGAAAAGGGAATATCCTTGATTGCAATTCTCTGTCACCATAGCTACTCGTTGATTTGATGTGGAAGTTGGGGGGAATCTCCGCTGCAAACATCCTCGTCAATCGAACATAATTCAAAATCATGAGGTTTGTTGCCAATAGCCCTCGTGCGGCTTTATACTGCGACCTCTCACTCTCTCAACACAGCTAGAAATAACTAGTATCATTAACGGTTCAATTTTCAAAAGGGGTTGTGGTACCCCAGTGGTCAAGGTATCGGATCATGGCAGGCATGTCATGAGTTCGAGCCCAGTACCACTAAAGACCCACCGTGTAGGGCAGCGATGCACGTTAAATCTGACGAGAGCTGAAACGTCATCCCGTTGGTGTAGTGTGGTAGTTAGGAGAGGGGGTGACAGCTCAGGTGTTGTCCACGTCACTTGACCATGGTTCAAAATTACGTGGTCCGTCGTCAAAAGCCCTCGTGTAGCTGAACAGTGTGACGTTAATATTCACTCATTCATTCATTCATTCAATTTTCAAAATTATAGTGTTATTCGATTGATTAATTATATGCACGAGCATTATATCGTGGATTCAAGTCCTAGTGTCTATGAAAGACTCCCCCCTCCTGTAGAAGAGCTAGTGCATGTTAAATCTATCAAGGCTCAAAGTCCTCACTTTGGTGCGGCGTGGAATGAGTGTTTATTACCATCACACTATAAAGAGACACGAGGGTTATTTGTGACAGACCCCGCTATTTTGAAGCATGGTCAAGTGAAGAGGAAGACACCTGAGCTGGCACCACCCTCTCCGAACTTCAACACCAGCCCAATAGGAGGACTTTGAATCAACCCTTCTGCTCGAAGTGTTTAGAATCGATACCAGCCCTCAAACTCACGACACGCCAGTTAGGAGTTCGAGATTTTAACCACTAGGCTACCGCGGCCACCTTGCAGTGGCGTATACAAGGGAAGGATTTGGAGGCTCAACTCCTCCTCCCCCTAGACCAATAAATTTTTAATTTTCACCATAGAGATTAACCTTTCACGATTATACGTCTACGTGTATTTGGAATGTAACCTCCCCTCCCCCCCCAATTTCTCATTAGAAAGGGTTGTGCTGGCCACTGATCCTTGCTATTCATGTATTACATAATGATTCCTCATAATTTTATTTATACTTGAGCATACAAGGAAGGGGGTGCCCGGATCCGGAACCACCCCTAGCCCTTGATTTTTTTCGATTGATTTTAATCCTAGGCATATAGTTAAAATTTAATTAAGTATTTGTTGTTAAATTTATTAATTAATGCTAATTATTTAGTCAATAATTTATTTTTTACTGTTTTTTGTTCCCTGAAATCGACAAAATCAAAAATATATGTTCGGTGGGGCGTATTGGGATATGATACAAGAATGGTGGACTTTCGACTCTGAACCTCCTTCCTCCCCCTTCTTTAAAAAAATCCTGTATAGGCCTCTGTATGCTGGCACATAATTATACTAGGTATTTATGATTTAAATATTCTTTTACACAAATAAATTAAATGTGTAAGCATTTACTTGCCATATAACCAGAGACCTATGTATGGGGGAAAAAGTTGCAAATAAATTTTTAGGTATAAAAAATAAAAATGAACAGTCAAATTGTGACGAATCTGTACGGAACCTTTCCACTAATATTCTTAGGCGTCTTTTGGGGGATTATAAATTCGCGTATATTTCCAATCAACTCCAAAAGGTGAACGTGACATGCAAAGTAGATAGGGCATTTAAGTCAAGCGTTGTAAGCTAGCAAAAATGAAGGCTATTGAGCCCAGCAACAGTAACCTCAAATTTAGAGGATTCCAGGAGATTACGTTAGTGAAGACTTTTATTACTGCTATTCTACGAAAGAACAAGAAAGCTGATATAGCCAGCGGTAAATACTCGTATAATTTATGTACGCTTAAAATAAGCGTTAGTTTACGAAAATTAGTTAAAGTTAATGAAAGCTAATAATTCAAGTACGTGTATTTCTCGGACCTCCTATTTCGGTAAACCTTACTTGATCTTGAGCATAATTATTAATTAATTTCATAATTCGTAAATTAATTTAATATAAAAGGTAAATCCCTTTTATTTGACGTAACATGGAAATACTATATCTAATTAGAGTTTTTTTGAGACTGGATATAATAAATACAAGTTATTATTATACAAAATGGCTCTTAGTGATTCTTTGCCTCAAATTAATCTTGGTGTCCGGGGTGAGACCCAGGGGGGTCATCACAAAATGTCCATTTTAGAATCTGGAAACTTTAGTCCAGCATAATTTTTCCCGCAGTAAAATTAATTTGTATCGATGTTGAAACATTATTAATATGCATGAAAAGAAGGTAAGTAGTAACTAATGTAAACTCTTTCATTAAAAAGGATAATTTGAAATTGTTTAAGACATTTTTTAATCATCCCTTGTTTTTTGTGCTTTTAAAAATATATCAATAAGTAAAAAACCATTTTAAATTAAAATGTTAAAAAAATCGCGTCTAAGAAGAAACCGAATCTTAGAGAGTTTCTGATACTAGACGTTTCTGGGTGTATCATGAATTCCAGCCCCAGTGCCACAGAAAATTCGCCGTGTAGGGGAGCTGATGCACGTTAAATCTACCGAGGTTCAAAGTCCTTCCGTTAGCGTGGAAGTTCAGAGAGGGTGTTGTAGCTCAGGCGTTTTCTCGTTACTCTTGACCATGGTTCAAAATTACGAGGTTCGTTTTCAATGACCCTCGTGTTGCTAAATGCGATGTTAACAAACATTCACTCATTCATTGATACTGGACAGCTCAAATACTCTATAATTAAATTTTAAGTACAAAAAACATTATTCTAAATCCATAACTGGAGTGAGTGAATATTAAAATCGCACTGTTCAGCTACACGAGGGCTTTGGGCGACGGACTACGTAATTTTGAACCATGGTCAAGTAACGTGGACGACACCTGAGCTGGCACACCCCTCTCCTAACTACCACACCAACGGGAGAACGTATCAGCTCTCGACAGGTTTGACGTGAATCGCTCCCCTACATGGCGGTTCTTTAGTGGTACTAGGCTCGAACTCCTGACAAGGCTGGCTACGATCCGATACCTTGACCACTGGCTACCGCGGCCAAACCCACAACTGGAATATGAACAACTTACATACTGGTCAGATTGATTGATGGTTTATTAATACCACACTTTATAATAACACGAGGGCCATTGGTGACGATCCTCGTGTTTTTGAACCACAGTCAAGTGACAAAGATAATACCTGAGCTGGCACCCGGCTCTTCAAACTTCCATGCCTCTCCAATTCGAGGTCTGTGAGTCTTTACGGATTTAACGTTCATCAACCCCTCTGTCTGGTGGATCTAAAGAGGCACAACACTCGAACACACTCAACAGAAACAACGCCGACCACGAATGCGTGACCCTGACTATTGGACACCGCTGTTAAAGATGTTCGTCAGACGAACCTGTCACAAAAACAAATATTGAATTATTTTTTGCAATCGTTAACTGTGCAAAATAAGCTGAACAGAAGCGCCTAACTTAACTGCTGACATCCTTACATTTCAAGAATTGAATAAAAAAAAGTGTCCCTGCCAAGTGAGGGGGTTCATTACATATACCAAGTCCATTCATGGACATTATTAATACCCAAATCTCCCGCTGAAAAATACATAAATTCCTCAGGGGAGGATACTATTGTTGTGAAGTCTCCTCCCCCTGTGCTTGTGGTTTCCATTTCAAACAACTCTTGAAGACCACCTTGCGATTTTTGCCCCTTACCGTACATCCCCTTGAGGTTCGGGGGAAGACCCTTTGGGGTGTGAACAAGCATTCCTTCAAAAAGTTGTAAGAAAAGGCAACTTGTGAAAGAAAGGGAGTAACAACTATCATAGTGTAACTTTTCGACAACCCCAAAAACTTCTTAACTTTTCTGTTGTTGTTATTACTCTCTCTCTCTATTCCGAGTATATAACTAAAACATCTGTTTTTTTATATTTTAATTTTTTTTACCACCTGAAACGCTGAACATAGACAATTTATCTTAATTCTGGCTTGTCCCCTAAAGGTTCCAAGCCATCGGTCGAAGGTAGGGGGGAGGGGGTGAGATGAGGCATTGTTGCAGACCTCCCACTGGGAACACACATCATGGTTTCCTTCTGATCTAGGAGAGCTATTTACAGGTATATTCACCTATCGTGCCTACCAAAGGTGTACGTTACAAGGGGGTTGGTAAACAGATCGAAGGGCTTTTCCTAAACACGTGGGGTGGTGGAAAAAGTTGGAGAAAAAAAGTGATTTGTTGCCACAGTGCCAAGGGAAACACCAATTAGCAAGTTTTTTTTTTAAGTTGCCGGACGGTAAGGTTTGTGTCTTTTTTATGTGATACTCGTAAGAGGAAGACTATGAGACTAAGTCATTCTCCTAATGGACGTTGAAGAAAGGTACGATCCTTTTTACTGATATCGGTTTCCCGAGATAAAGAAGAGGAGCTTTTAACTCTGGTGTTTTATCTGAGGACCTGCAGCGTGAAGGCCAGGTTTTCTGTTCATTATTACCTCATTTCATCTCGGTGTGGGATCCGTTTGGGGAAAGTATTCGATCTTCGAAATGGCCTCGTTCGGGACGAACCTCACCGACGAAAAAAAATATTTTCATCAAGCGTCAAACCAGGGCTTCGAAACGTAATTTTTTTTTATTCCGCTTCAACTAAAATATACATAAATCGGTTCAGTTCCCCCCAAAAAAACAGTTCTCGGTTCCGTTCCGAATGAATAATTTTATTTTATGTTATAATTATTTGTACTAAAAATATAATTATATCATAAACAAAAAAAAAATGTTTGTCTATCAAAATTCAGAAGATTTTCTTTTCTTAATTGGTACATTATGTGAATTGATACAATTCAGTGGCGTAGCGTCGGGGTGCCAAGGGGGCCATGGCCCCGGGCGGTGGCAAGCACCGCCATAATTAAGTACAAAAAAATATTTCAAATTCCAAATCGCGCCCGCGCGACGAAACTGACGGGAACGAATGAAAGCTTTAATACCGCTGAGACGCAGGAAGTTAATAAGTCGCTATGCAATCGCATTCGTTTTTATGTTACTTAGACTTCTGGCAACAGGTATTGTGTGAGGTCAGTGATGCTCAAAATTATTTGTAAACAGAAGGACTAAAAATCCATCAATGTGTTAAAAAAAATACGTGCTTTACAGACCGTATTAGAAGCAAAACGAGAGGAATTCGTGGATGATGCTTTTATATATGCTAAAAGTTTATGTGAAGGGCTTGAAATTTCTTTTGAACCCCAAAAACGAATCAGGAGGAAGCCTTTATTTGGTGACGGAAGTAAAGATGTTCAATTATCGTACGAAGATGACTTGAGGTGAACAATGTTTTCTTCAATAGACAGAGTAACAGCTTAAATTCGAGAAAGAGAAAAAAATATGCTTTTCTAAGGCCTGAAGTGATATTGAGAATGAATGAACTTAACTAAGATTAAGTTAATCAAGATATTAATCAAGAAGAACTCCCACTTGAGCGTGTACGTCTACAAGCTTTCGTAGCTGCTACAGACTCGGGCTATAAAAAAGAACTCTTTCGGTCCGGCTCTCTGAGTTTATTACAATATATTATTTCCAAACTTGAAGATGGCTTATCAAACCTTGTCATAATGTTCAAAATTTATTTACCATCTGCCATCAGTAATGCCAGTGGCGAGAGAAGGTTCTTTACGCTAAAATTAATCAAAAATTATCTCAGACCGACTATGTACACGTTAAGGCTAGCAAATCTAGCTATTCTAGCAATTAAACGTGATATACATATTGATATTGACTATTTATGAAAGATTTTGCTAGTGCCTTTTTAACCAATAAAAAAAATAAAGCTGCTTTTTTTTTATTTTTACTAATTTTCTTGACTAATAATTAAAATAGAGAGGCGGCAAATTTCCGGTCGGCCCCGGGCGGCCAAAACCACGCTACGCCACTGATACAATTAAACAGCATGCACGATACGAGCGGTGAGCAGAGAATGGCGAGTATTTTCATTGTCATCCATTATCAAAACCACCTTTGACTACTAGGTTTATGATTATAGTTTGTCTATCTAAACCAGAGGCACTCAACCTTTTTTCCCGCCGTGCCGCATACACATGATAGATATTTCACGCGGACAACATACATATGTCAGTTATTTGATGAGGGCCGCAACTTGCGGATAATGGAAAAAAGCAGAATGTAAGACCAAAGCAACGTTGGCAAACAAAATTGATCAAAGTATTAAAACTCATTTTTGGCTTTTATTTTACTAATTTATTAACTTTTCTATCAGACAAGCACACAAAAATGTTTATTTTTATGAATTTTTACTGAGTTATGGGATAATTTCTAATTTCTTTCATCTATGACCAAGCCTCTTGCTTGCATTCTATTAAAAAAAACAATTGATAGCCGAATTGATATATTTGATTGCTTGATTGACAGAATCTCCTGCTAAATTTTTTCTACATTGTTCTTCAATAATTGAATTTCTTAGTGCAATGGGCCATGACCGGGCCACTCAAAATAGGCTGGTGGGCCGCTGGTTGAGTATCGCTGATCTAAACAGTCTATATATCCGTGGATGACAGCATGCTGGGTGCGAAAAATGTAACTCAGAATGATATTTTTCATAAAAGAATCATCTATAATACTTCAAGTTCATTCAACTGAATTAAATCGAAATGTACATGTAATGGGGATAATTATATCATTAAAGCTAAATTAGAGAATATTGATAAATTGGTTACACAGTAACAAAATGACTGAAGAAATATCGAATCGAAATAAACCGATGTCTTTTTTTTTGGTTCAGTTCCGGTTTTCGTTCCGACCAAAATAACAGTTTGTTCTGGTTTTCTGTTTAATTTCGGTTCGAAGCCCTGCTTCAAAAATTTTCATTAAAATTCGTCGCCGGAGTGGAGTTTCTAAAAGGTTGGGATACCCCATAAATTTTCAGAAGCTTCATTAGAATATTCTGTGTTATTTTTCTATTCTTATAGAAATGATAGGAATTAATTATAAAATAATTTCACTCGTGACTTAATTCAATTCCCTGGTGTAAATATTATAAAACAAACAACCGTTTTAAAGGTTGGGATAGAAGACCTATTTTTAAAAACTGGTCAGAAAAAAAAATGGAGAATCACTAAAATGTATAAATAAACGCAATACGCATCTAAAAAAAATAAAAACAGCATTTTTTTCTTACAAAATTTTCATACTAATACGATATTACCTGTGTGGATCTATATATATATATATATATATATATTATTTCTCGTTTTTCCAATTTTACTCACTATATAAAATATAAAAGTACTATGTAAAATATCTTTTTGAACTGAGTAGAAAACAAATAAGTACATTCTAGAAACTTTTTGTATATTTATTTGGGAGAGTTCCATTTTTTTTCTTTTTGCAAAGTCAACATTTCTAAATTACTTCCAATATAAATTCTTGCAACAATCTTTTCCGTACGCAGACAATATTAAATTTTTTTGAAATATCCACGTATGAAAAAAAAAAAAGAAAATTGCCCTAAAATTAATTTTTTTACACTCAAATTAGAAATCTATACACTATTGTTTTACAATCTGAACTGACCTTATAAGGACATAAAAAATCATACTGCCTCGGGTGAGGATCGAACTCACGACCTTCAGATTACTCTTCTGAGTGATTATGAGATTGACGCGCTGCCTATTGCGCTACCGAGGCTTGTAAAATCTTCGTGGGCTACATCTGGCTCGTGGCCATTTACCCATCGCTTCAGTAGTGTAAGCGCGAGTGAATTTTTTCAGTTGCACTATTCTGCTACACGAGGGCTTTGGACGGCGGACCTCGTAACTTTGAACCATGTTTAAGTGATCAGTATTTGACGTGGTTACCTGAGATTTCACCCCTCCCAACATCAAACCAGCGAAAACACGTTCTAGCCCCGGCAGATTTAACGTGCATCGGTCTCCTCTACACGGCGGATGTTCATCGGTACTAGGCTCGAAATGACACGCCAAACACGAGACCGTCACCTTGATTACTAGGTCCGACGACCACATCAATTTGGAACGAGATACCAAAATGAGTATTAATTTTGTTTAATTAATTTCAATGATTCACTAATAATGTAGATAACACTAGATTGCCCAAGGAAGTCATTTTGACTGCTTTTTAATTTCAATCAGAAAAAAAATATATATTTAATGACGCAATTTCTTAGACTATATATTTTTTTCCCAAGTGAAGTAAATTTTTTTATTTCTTAATATTTACCAATAACTTGTTATATGACTGTAAATAATATAAAAAATTTTAAAAATCAATTTTTTAAACCAATTTTTTTACACATTAGTTATTCTTTCACAATGCAGTCATTTTGACTGTTTTTGGAGAATATAGGTATATACCTATAAGCTCCAGTCTTTCTAGAGTTAAATGGAGTTAAAAGTTATGGTGCGCTTATTAATAATTTAATAAACCTAATCGTGGTACCTGTTATCATTGTCTTATTATTGCTTAATTTTTAATGAAAGCTGGACAAAAATCCTTAATTTATCACTCTTGTCTGAGGTTCAAAATTACGACGATCGTCACCAATATTCTTCATGCTCTTTGAAAAGTGACGTTAACAAAAATCAAACAAATAAATTCATTTTGTTACCATTCAGTGTATATCATCCAGTTATTTCGTATAGAACGTTAAGACAATAAAGTTCGAGGAATATTAACATAGACGAAATATTACTGTTATATACTGTTCTTCGAAATAATCTTCTCCCATAAACATGCAGCGCTGCTATCTGGTATACATCTCCTGGAAACTTAGCAAGACGTGTTCTTTTCGGATGGAGTTCAAAAGTCTTCTCACGTTTCGTTGCATGTCAGGAATATCGTCAAATCTCTTCCCTTTCGAAGCGAGTTTGAGTCATGGGAATTGGAAGAAGTCTGGAGGATTAAGATCTGGTGAGTATGGTAGATGTCCACTTTACACCCCTCTCTTTGGATCCCCTTTGATCCACCGTTTCGACAATATCCTGAGAAGCCCTGATTCTGGTCGTCAAGTGATTTGGCTCAAGACACCACGATTTTCTCATTCCTAAATTCACCACACGGATTCACGGTTAATCTGCAGTTCATCAGCTGTCATGTGCAGTTAATCGACGATCTTTCGGGATTCATTTCCCCACTTTCTCAATGTTTTCGTCACGGACGGAAGTCGCCGGTTTTCCAATACGGGGTTTATCAGAAACCCTTATGCAGCCTTCTCGAAAATGAGTGAACCACTCGTACCCACAATTCATGGACAGTGCTTGATCTTCATAAACACGTACTAGCATCGCATAAATTTCCTTTGGTGTCTTGCCAAGCTTAAGAAAAAACAGCTTTAAAATGATAGCTTTAAATTGGTTTGCTCATGAATGAAAGGAAATCGAAACTATCCCAAAATTCAGTAAAAAATACGTAAAAGTAAATATTTTGTGTGTGTTTGATTGAAAGGTTTTATTAGAGTATTGAAATAAAAGCCACAAATGAATCTAAATATTTTGATCGATTTTGCTTTGTCCACTGTTGCTATGGTCTTATAGTGTGTTTTTTTCCATTATCGTCATGTCTTATAGTGTGTTTTTCCATTATCCTCATGTCTTATAGTGTGTTTTTTCCATTATCCTCATATCTTATAGTATGTTTTTTCCCATTATCCTCATGTCTTATAGTATGTTTTTTCCCATTATCCTCATGTCTTATAGTATGTTTTTTTCCATTATCCTCATGTCTTATAGTATGTTTTTTTTCCATTATCCTCATGTCTTATAGTATGTTTTTTCCATTATCCTCATGTCTTATAGTATGTTTTTTTCCATTATCCTCATGTCTTATAGTATGTTTTTTTCCATTATCCTCATGTCTTATAGTATGTTTTTTTCCATTATCCTCATGTCTTATAGTGTGTTTTTTCGATTATCCTCATGTTGCGGCCCGTAGGAGTTATCTGTCATGTGTATGTGGTCCGGCGGTTAAAAAAGGTTGAGTATCGCTGGCTTAAAAGGTCAAACCAGAGGTTTCCAAACATTTTTGTCCCACAGATCCCTTGCCATGTTTTTTGGTTTGTGGTAGCCTCCTGCTTACCTATTATTGGATGTTTGCAAATTTATCAACTTGAATGTCTTTTTGACAGTTGGTGTAGAACAACTGTAAAAGATTTAAATTTCTAACTGTAGTGAAGTAAAGTGATTAAAATTTAACAAACACATGTTAAATAATTAAATAAAAAATAATTAATTTCTAAAATAACTGAACAGCAAACATTGGGAGGAATGAATCTGGTGCTTCAGTAACAAATTTTCAACATTTGATACCAATCTTGTTAGGTTTAACTCTAAAACTCCTTGGTGAGTAGTGTGTGTGTCCAATATTTTTTTTATTTCTCTCTTTTTTTAAATTGACAACCACGCTGAAACTCTTTCTCATTAGGAAAAGCAATTAGAAACTTTCTCAAGACATTTCATATAATTCTTGATAAATAACAGGTATAGCACTGGATTGAAGGTCCTTGTTTTAATAAATTTTATTCTGCCACCATGTACTTGAAATTAAACTCATTAAATTTAGTAAATAAATCTATTAAATAGGTAAAATCTGGTTCCCCCCACTTGATTTAATTTTCTTTTAAAATTTAAGTCACGATCTGGTTTAATGTGAACTACTATCGTAGACCCCCATTCACTCCTCAGGGACTCCCAAATTATTTTGCTGGCGTGGACCCCTTGCAGATCGTTATAGACCCCAGGGGATCTATATAGACCACTTTGGGAATCCCTGGGTTAAGGGCTAACATTCATACATAAAGTAACAGAACGGTTTATTCATCTAAATAAATTAGTTTCATTTGATTTGTGTACTCACCATATCATTATCCAATTGAATTTGTTTTAAGGTATCCGACTACGTGTTCGGAATCTTGATTTTCAAAAAGCGCATAAATGGATGATTTTCATGATATTTAGTGTCACTCAGATTAGAATACATGCATAAAATTGTTTAAGGACATTTTGACAAAATTTTTTTTTATTTAAATGTAATATTTTGGCAAAAAATTAACTTAGAATAATCTTTTTTCCAAATGTTCTCCTTTTGTGAAAAATGATTCTATTATAATAATATTTTGCCTATATATAGCTCAGACCTCTCTACAGAGGCGTAACTATAATTTTTGAAAAATTCACATTATTTTCAGAGTTACCATCAATTGAAATAATTATCGGCGTTATTTTCTTAAAATTTCTCCCCTTTGTTGTCGTAAAATATGAATAAACCAACTTCTAATTTATATATTTCAAAAACTCTAGTTGAGCCTCTGTAGAGAGAGGTCTGAGCTATATACAGGTAAAATGTTATTCTAATAGAAGCATTTTTCACAAAAGGAGAACATTTTGAAAGAAGTTTATTCTAAGTTAATTTTTTGCCAAAATATTATATTTAAATAAATTTATTTTGTCAAAACTTTCTAAAAACAATTTTATGCATATATTCGAATCTAAGTGACACTAAATATAATGAAAATTATCCATTTATGCGCTTTTGCAAATCACGGTCCCGAACGTAGTCGGATACCTTAAAGGCATACGAGAACCCTAAGGCTGGGAGTGCTTGTGTCTAGGTACTTTGGATAGACTATTGACCTCTGGCAACAGTAACAAGTATAAACATGACACGGCTTCAATAGTATAATAGAATTTTCGAATTTTTCTAAAGACATTGTGCGTGTGTGTGAAGAATTCCCGTCTGGTCACTACAAAGAGCTGCTGTCCACGAGCAAAGTGTACTCACAAAAAAAAATGGCGTGTCTTCGGACCTTTTGCGAGGTTAATTCCCTTGAGGACTCATTGTTCCGCAGCTGCGGAGACGGAAGAAAAGAAATTTGCTGGAGTAATCCGTCAGTACTCTAACGTTGTATATAGGTAGTTTATTTTTCGAGGTATTATCTATATTCTGAAGAAAGAATTAGCTTGAAAAAGTTTTGAATGATGTCACTTGTAATGCGCTTGCGCCTAATAGTATTGAAGGCTACAGAATGTAACTAGAAAAAGAAACCATTTTATAAAGAAAAATTA